>JANFOE010000133.1:0-521868 GCA_025667525.1 Glebionis coronaria
ATAATAATTAGTTTGGACATACATTAATCATAGAAGTAACAATACACAAAGAATTTTTACTAAAAGGTAAATTACATTTTCTATTACTCGAAACTGAAGCTTAACCTTCCATAGTCCTCAACAGATGAGGACGTAGTGTCCTACAAAAAGATACCCAAACCCAGTTCCAACATGGTATACATCTATTGTCCCGGCCAAGGCACAGTGAGCATTACTCACCCAGATGGGGATGGTCAATCCCTAATAGATCTATTTATAACATTCCGGCGATTTACAACAATGTAACAGTTTCTATAATAGTCAATCGTAGTCAAGTTTATACAATTTCGTTATGTCCAATAAAATAGTTGCATGTTTTCTCCCCCGTAGAGAAAAAGTTTACCAATAGCTTATATGGGGCTGTAAACTCACCTGGGAGTTGGCAATAGCTGTATAATACGAATATCCAAATAATGCTCACGCCAAAAGCTATGCCTAATCAAATAGTACAGTCTTAATATATAGTACAAGGAACGTATGTGTATGCTTATATGGATTTTTAATCAGTTTATTAATGCTATAGTATTTATCTAAATAACTGTAGTACACGTATTAACAATATCCATTATAACTTGTATATAAGTTTCATTTTTAAGTAAACATAAAATTTCTTACTTATAATATTAGTTTACGTTCGTAGTTCATGTATTAATAATAACCATTTAAACTCACAATTAAGTTTCATATTTAAGTAAACATAAATTGTTTTACTTATAATATTAGTTTACGTTCGTAGTTCATGTATTAATAATAACCATTTAAACTTACAATTAAGTTTCATATTAAAGTAAGCATAAAATGTTTTACTTATAATATTAGTTTACGTATTAGCATTCAATTTATTTAACGTTCATATAATTTTATTTCCTAGAAGTATATGAGTACATGTATTATTAATACATATCCATATTGTTTATACCATTTATTTCATAAAGAAAAATATAAATATTTTATTTTTGTAAAGTAAAAATATAAATATTTTATTTAACTTTAAAGTTCCCGTAAATTATTTAACATTTATAAAATAATATATAATTTACAAGGTTAAGAATTTATACTTTAAATCCTTATGGTTTCGGGTTTATTTAAGTTTTACTAAATAAAAAATAGAATTAGGGTTCGGGCTAATTTCGGATTATTACAAAAACTAGTCCCTCCATGTTTTAAGTAAAGTAAAACTTTCGGATTTTTACACATTTAGTACCTAGGGCTTGTTAAACTTTCGGGTTATGGCAGTTTAGTCCTCTTAGTTATATCTAGGTTTTATAAGTTTCATAAAATGGCAAAAACAGTCCCTAGGGCTTCTTTAGGTTTCGGATTATTACAAAAGTGGTCATTAGGGGTTATGAAATGACAAAACAACTTTTGGAAACTTTCCAAAATGGTCCCTAGGGTTTAATATGCTACAGATAGTATTTATTAAACACTAGACTTTCAGATAATTACATTTTTAGTTTTTATGTTTAATAGTTTATCAAAACAAGTTTTAAATATCACGGTTTGAGTCCTTAAGTTTCATAAATTGTCATTTTAGTCCAAAAGTTTTTATAAGTTATATTTTATTATAAAAAACCTTTATTTAAATACCCAAAACATTAAATGGGCTCATTAAATGGGCTAAAATATCTAATGGACCATCCAGTGGGCCCTAAATATATTTTAAGTCCACTAATTTGTTAAATGGGCCCTTTAAAACATTTACTGGGCTTAAATACATTTTTAAGTCCATTAATTAATTAAATGGGCCTAAGCATATTCTTAACTCCATTAAGATACTAAGATTTGTTAAATGGGCTTATTGAGTACATTAAGTCTTGGACTAATGTTGCATGGGTTTGATTACTCCATCAATACTACTTTTTCATTTTATGTAAGTAATAATCTAGGATTTTCTTATAAGCTTATCATTAGCTTATCAAATTCAAGTTATAAGTCCTAATAAAATAATAAAACCCATGGTTTGTTTTATTTGATGTACCAAATGAGATCTAGATGTGTTTCATGTTTGCATGTAGGTTATAAACCCTAATGTGAGCTTATGACTCACGGCTATTTTATGTTTTGGCTTATTAAGATAAGTCAAGACTTGTTTTAAGGTTGCATGTAATTATATGTGTCCCAACATAAGATCTAGCTATGTACAAACCAAGAAACCAAATCATAAGTCCATGTATACATATTTATAGCCCACAGCTATAATTTTAATCTTGGTGTTTCCAAGATGAGATTTTTAGCTAGTTTTATGTTTTATAATTATTTATAAAGTCCAACATATTTATCTAGGCTTATTGCATGTTTCCAAGGTTACCAAGAATCCAAGAAAAACAACATATAGCCCACGACTATATTGTTTTTCCCCAAATGTTCCAATAAGATCTTGATGCTTGTTTTATGTTTATTAGGTTAAGTTAAGTTCTTAACACTAGATCTAGGTTCTACATAGACATGCATATACATTTAAAAATCCATCCAAGGACATATATAGCCCACGGCTATATTTGTACACATAAAGTGTGTTAGTGATTTTTAGTAGTTCATTATACATGTATAAATACATATTCCATTATTTAAAACTTAGTACATAAATCATAGATGTCCATTTAATTATGTCATGACCTTTAAGGTCATGGTTTTTCATGGTTTTGAGTTACAAAAGTTTACTCATGAGATTTATGATTATTAGTTAACCAAAATCCCAAAGAGTGAGATTTGTAACCCACAGCTACATTTAAATTTATAAAATGATTCATATGAATTTTAATCAAGTTTAAACATAGAATACTAGTCATAGTTTTCTTTATTAAAAGTTTTTAACCATGACTAATGGTATTCACAAATATGTCGTGACCTAGATGGTCATGGTTTTATCAAATCTTGATTTTTAACAAGTTTGTTACATATGTTATAGGTGGATGTTGATGCATGCAAGTAAAATGAAGAAAACATAATGAGTAATACCTTTCTTGCTAAAGTTATCAAGTAAGATCTAGAGAACATAGGAGATTAGGGATCTAATCTTGATGATGATGAAAACCCTAACTGTAACCAAGCCGTGACCCTTAAGGATTCGGCTAGGGCTTGCTATACTGATTCCAAAGGTGAAGATACTACTAAATGATTAGTAGTTAAGATGAGACAAAGATCTAGTGGATTTAATGTATATTCTTTGGATGTATAAGGCTTAAAGTCGTATGATTTGAGAGAGAAAAGAGATGGGATAATGAGATTAGATTTGCATGTGAGAATGAGTTGTGTGTGTGTGTGTGTTTCGGCTAAAAGGGGAGAGAGAAGGGCAAGGCAAAAGGCATGATTGCCTTGGTAAGAGATAACATGCCAAGTGTTGGCTTTCCCCATATCACGAAAACTCTTCTCCTTCCACCTAGGGGGTGCCGTGTAAGGCTAACCAAAAAGGAAGTGGGCTTGAACTTGGGATTGTTGTGGTTTGTCACAAAACACTAAAAGGTCTTGGGCTAGTCCAAGAAAGGGTAAGTATGCCTATAGTATGCATACATACATACACGGCTATATATACATGATGTAGCAAGTTTTTCCAAATTTGTTAAGTGTTGTGTATACATAGTTAGTTATACATTTCATTACTTGTTCTCCTAGTTTTTAAGTACATGGTTCACTTATTACAATAGAAAAGGATTGTAAAAGTATAAGTACATAATGGACAAGTTCACACACATATTATAGAAATATAACACATAAGTGAATGTTCTTAGGATCATTGGGTGAAACTTTATCATATTCAATCATGGTAAAATGATGGGATTTACAGCACCACCCTGTTATTTTAGATTTGTCCTCAAAGCTACTAAAACGTAGTTATCCTTTAAGTGAAAAGATGTTCTAAGTATATGGTTCATCTCGGACACTCTCAGACATGAATGGTGACATCAATGCGAAGTGATATGCATATGGGTTTCCCTTATACATCCTATTGAGCAGTAATGGAGGCTGCTGCTGCCATGGGTGGACAGGAAATGATGCAAAGAAATTTTATCTGGGTTACACTATACATTCGATTGAGCAGTAATGAATGCTGCTACTAATATGGATGGATAGAACGCAATGCAAAAAGATCTTTATCCGGGTCGCACTATGCATCCGGTTGAGCAGTAATAGATGCTGCTGCTACTATGGATGGATAGAAAGCAATGCAAAGAGATCTTTATCCGGGTCGCACTATACATCCGATTGAGCAGTAATTGATGCTGCTACTACTATGGATGGATAGAAAGCAATGCAAAGAGATCTTTATCCGGGTCGCACTATACATCCGATTGAGCAGTAACGGATGCTGCAACTACTATGGATAGATAGAAAGCAATGCAAAGAGATCTTTATCCGGGTCGCACAATCCGGTTGAGCATTAATGGATGCTGCTGCTACTACGGATGGATAGAAAGCAATGCAAAGAGATCTTTATCCGGGTCGCACTATGCATCAGATTGAGCAGTAATGGATGTTGCTGCTACTATGGATGTATAGAAAGCAATGCAAAGAGATCTTTATCCAGGTCGCACTATGAATCCGATTGAGCAGTAATGGATGCTGCTGCTACTATGGATGGATAGAAAACAATTTAAAGATGTCTTTATCTGGGTCGCACTATGCATCCGATTGAGCAGTAATGGATGCTGTTGCTACTATGGATGGATAGAAAGAAATGCAAAGAGATCTTTATCTGGGTCGCACTATGCATCCGATTGAGCAGTAATGGATGTTGCTGCTACTATGGATGGATAGAAAGCAATGCAAAAAAGGTCTTTATCCGGGTCGCACTATGCATCCGATTGAGCAGTAATTGATGCTGCTGCTACTATGGATGGATAGACGGGGGCTCTTTCAACAGAGTCGCGGTTACATTCTTCCAAGAGCTGGGAGAGGACCAACAGTGTTGTAGATTTGGTTAGGAGGGCAAATCCACTACAATTGGTTTCTTGTATGAGGAGGACACGCCAGCATGCTTTATATGCTGGGAAAGTTGGGGATGCACTACTCCTGCATCCTTTTCACTGGTGAAAGATATGTTATATATCCATACCCGATGGTGAAAATTGGGGGTTGAAGGTAAAAAAAAATTTTTAACATGAACCCCTCTTGTGTCAACAACTATGCGCGAAAAGACTTGCTGATATACCTCAAGCATGTGGGATACATGTATTAGTTGATAGAACTAAAACTTCTACCCAGCAGAGAGGTTTAGATTATTGTTGATGGTGATTGGGTAGTAAGTTGCAATGAATCTGCTTCATTCGCAGCGGGGCTGGGCGAAAGAGGCACATAAAATAAGTACCTCACGAAATAAAAGAAGTTACCAAGAATAAAGAAGTGCGTATCTTGCAGGATGCTGCACAAAAAAATATCATGCATCCACTATTAATGGTTCGAAATTTGCACAAATTTTGACTTCTAAGGAATGGAAGTCATACCTTCCAAGGTTTGGTGGAAGATGGTATTGTCGAACTAATTTGACCCGAAGAGGGAAAAAGGGTTGTCCAAAAGCACGAGGTATTCAACATCTCTTTACGAGGGATGTCGAACGCAGCCCTACAAAATGCACCCATTATGAGTTGAACATGTCTTTTGGGTTTTAGGTTACCTAAGATGGCAAACATAACCCTACAAAATACACCCATTGTGAGTTGAACATGTCTTTTGGGTTTTAGGTTAACTAAGATGGCAAACATAACCCTACAAAATAAACCTCATCACTTAGGGAAAATAGTTTAGGAAGATGGGGCATCCTTTGACCTGGCATTTCTGGACTTCGGTGCAAGAGATGACACTAAGTCTAGTGTTGATTATGTCGGGATTATTTTCCCCTCGTATAATCAAGGTTTCATCTCCCCAAGGTATACGAACTAGTTTTTGATCACATATGATAACTGCATGATACTTTGCTAGCCAATCCATGCCGATAATGACATCAAAGCTACCAAGACATATAGGAATCAGGTCGATATTAAACGGGTGATTTGAAAGGTTTAAGGTACAACCTCGAATGATGGTGTCAACCGTCACAACTTTTCCATCGGCTAGTTCTACAGTATAGTAGGGGTCTAAAACTGATGGAGTGATTTCCAATACTTTACTAAATTCAGTAGATATAAAGCTTCGGTCTGCCTATGTGTCAAACAAGACAAATGCATATCTGGATTAGCTTGGGCATTGCAAACCATGTACACTTGTGATGAAGTTCCCTTGTTGTCCTTCTTCAGGTTGGCCAACTTGGGGCAATCGGGTCTCACATGTCCAGGGGTTCCACATTCGTAACACACTACAGCTATCTTTGGTCCACTGTTGCTTCCACCTGTGGGGTTTCGGTTTCCCTGTTGCCCACTTCCGTTCCCACGAGCATTGGACTTGCCCTTGTTGCTGTTTCCAGGGTTGTTATTGGGTCGAACCGAGGTAACAGCATTTGCTTGACATTCACGAGCAAAATGGCCTTGTTGGCCGCACTTGTAGCATCCCTGGCATTATCCTCCAGCAACATGGTGATAGTTTCACTTTGGACACTTAGGCTTGGATCCTGAGTAGTTCTTGGTGCGGGTTGTGGGAGTAGCATCATAGGTTTGCCCAACGTCTTGCCTTTTGGAAGGTTGTTGTTGTTGTGTGACAATCCGTCAACTTATGGTTGATATTTTATTCTCGAATATTATTTAAAAACATTATTTTAATGTTACAATATGAACTCACTTATTTTTGGGAAAAAATTTGGATTTACATCTTGAAGTAGCATCGACTACGTTTAAACCGGAGGATTCAACGTTACGTGCTTACGTTTACATACACCGTCCTTGGTGACAGTCCGACATTTTAGAAAATAAATTTATCCATGAATATTATTTTGGAGTTTTAAATTTGTGTTGGTTCATAAACTCACAAATTTACGAGAAGAGATTAGGACTTACGATTTTATTTTAACGTCCTTTACGACTAAACCGGAAACCTTAGGATTACGTATTTACGTTTTCGAACTCCGTTTTTGATGAGACAAATTTTATTGGATTCGTTTTGTGACGTCGATTCATAATTTATAAAAACGTTTTTCGTAAAACGACCCGAGGGCACGCAAATCGAGGAAACTAGAATCGAGGAATACCCATAAATAAATGGGATGAGACAAGTGGGACACTTGTCCCACCCCACTTCAAAACCGGCCTAAACTAGTGCCTCAACACCTTAGGTGTCAAGCTGCAAGCACACAACTTACACTTGTCTAAATAAGCTTACAAGTTAAGCATACACTCCACAAAACCATCAAACCATTACCATTTTCTCACAAACAACATGCAAACCACCAAAAACTCACAACTCTCTCTCTCTCTCACTCATTTTGGCCGTCCCATATTTCTCCCACAAACATCCAATTTGATCAAAAATTAACCTTGAATTCATATGTTATCTCTACATATGATGAAGCTCATTTGAAGCCCTATTGATTGGTGGTAATTATAACATCCAATGAGGAGTTTCTATGGTGTCTTGAGGATGATTTTCTACAAGTTGTTCATGAAGCATGGTGGTTATGAAGATGGTCTTGGTGCATCACAAGTTTCTCCATCAAAAATCCATGTTTTGATCACAACCTACATCATCATGGTGGTATAAAGATTGTCCTCCTCAACTTCTTGTTATTTTGATTATGTAAACATGTATTTTATTTCCTATTGTATATGTATATGATGATTATATGATGATAAAAATGTTATGTGGGGATTTGTTGTTGATAAACATGATTAAAAAGGTGAAAAACTATAAGAAATAAGGCTAAAATCTTGTCTAAATTTGATGGCTGTATAAAACAGTAAAGAAGAAAGTCATGAACTTATAAAATGATGAAGTAGGATGGATTTACAGTAAGCTATGGGTCTTGTACACATGTGAGAGTTGGCCATGCAATGGAATCATTGTAATGAGTGAGATATGATCAAAACAAGTTTAAGGTATAAATCTGAGGTTACTGTTTTGGACGATTTTTAGAAAATACTTAAAGATGATTCAACAGTAGCCATAGAAGAGTTAAATGTAGCACATATCATTTAGTTTATGTGTTAAAAATCTGAGCTTCTATCTCCATGTAGAACTCAAGATATGGCAGTTTTGGTGAAAGTGAAGATAAAAATCAGATTTTTGAAAAATAAAGTATAATACTATTATATAAGCACTCAAAATTATATTGTATAAAATGTAAAGTTAAAACCCACTAACTCTTGGATTTTATTTATATAAGTATATAAAAGGTTAAATAAGTATACATTTTATAAAAATGGTAACTTGTTAAGTTTTATAAGTTATAAAACTATAAACATGATTTTTACGACTTTTTCGGCTATTGCCGTAAAATTAACGTTTTTGTTAAATAAAACTTAGATGGTTGGACCCGTCTAATGAAAACTTTATAAAACTTATATACTGATATATAGACATGTATAACAAGTAAAAACCGATAAAACCCGAACTATAGGACATACGGACGTTAACGGACTAAATTAACGTTATTGGACTAACAATACCACAAAAATGGACTTAAACACTTATGAACTTATTATTGGGCTTAACCCATTTGGGCCCAACTTGTAAAGTTTAAGTACTGATAATATAAGTACAAAATAGATTAAAACAAGATAAAGAACTTATAATAGGCTTATTGGACCTAAAACACGTAAATAGGTAAAACGAGACAACTAGTATAAAAGTTATCGACACATAACACAAAAATGAGTAAATGAGAATATGTAAACCCACTTGATCATCATATAATTATAATCATCATATGTATACATAATTGGTATTTTTATAAAGTCATTGGACATGAGTCTAAGACCGATTATTATTTGTCTAGGTTTCCGTGATTGAAGCACGTACCGTACGTCCGAATTGCAGATAACCCGCCTTCCCATATCAACGTGAGTTCATAGTCTCGCACTCTTTTAAATGTTTTTATAAATGTTTTATAAACCCGCGAGGGAGATAACATGTTAGTTTTTATAAAATAGGACACCATTTGTCCCGATTGTTTGTTTATTGATTTTGGACCCGAATGATTGAATGACCCGATTGTATGACCCGATAAATGCTTAAAGGACCCGATAGATGAAATTAAATGGATTATTAAAGTTAGGTTATGTCACTAAAAGTCCCATTAGCATGAATTGTGAACTACCGGGATTTGGTAGACGCTTATGCATTTAATAGTACTATTTGGGGACGATCACCCCAGTTCGCGCCTTGACGGTTGATCCCCGTCGTGCCACATTGATTGGTAAGTGAATTTATGTATGAGAAGATTTCCATAGCGTGACCTTTGTGACGACACGCTACTTTAGATGGGCAAAATTGGTATCGGGTTAGCTACCCGTTTTGGTTTTAGTAAGGTAACAATGTCATGCGGCTTATAATAATCCAAATCACCGAAATACTATTAGACGCTTCAAATTACAATGTATTGCCTGACTAGCAATACAGGGTCATACTACTGATATTATGTTCGTGTTTTGGTTTTCATAACCATATTCTTATAACGGTTTTTATTTAATCTATACAAACGTTGCGAAACGTATTGTATGATGTTTTTACGACATTGGCTCGTACAATGAATTTTTAAGGCTAATGCCTATATTATGATTTTCGATATGGATTTGTATAAAATGACTTTGGCTATTTTATGGCCTATTAAAATGATTTGTACAAAATGATTTTCAGTAATAATTTTATACTGATATTATATTGATGGATTTTATTAAACTCTATGAATTCACTCGGCGTTATCGCTGACCTTTTCTTTTAACATGTTTTATCTCAGGTACTTGAAGGTAATTCTCGGGAAGACGACAAGAATTCATGGCCCGCACCTAAATTATATTTTCCATTCAATTACTTTGTAAAACTTTGTATGAAATATAATGACTTGGGACCGATGTAACTTTTTTGCTTATGAATGGAAATTATTTAATATTAAACGACGCGATTTTTATGCGTTGTCTATGATGTGAGTAATGTGCTATCCCGTAACACCAACTAGTCTTCCGCTGTACTAAGTTGTATAAATTTGGGGGTGTTACAGTTTGGTACCAGAGCTCTCGTTATAGAGAACAAAAGATTTTTAAAACCAAGGTTTTGAATAAAACATTTCAAAATCTTTTAACTAAAAACATTTTTCTAAAAATGTCTAAAAATCTTTTGACTATAACGGTGCCGAAGAATTCCCGAGTTACCGACAAGGCCAAGACTGAGAAGTGTTATTTTAATATATATATAACTTGGATTATATATATATATGATGTAATTTTATTACATGATTGTTTGATGATTATTTTGATTTTTATACGAGGTATTTATACAACGTCGATTGTCACAAGTAACCCTAAATCCCCTAGTAAATTAATCAAAGCTATTCTCGTAGGAATTCCAGCTATCCTAGATCTAAACCACGTTGTGGATATTTATGATCCCGACAAATGGTTGATATTCGTAGAAATATAGATATTAGTTGATTGTGATATTGAAAAAGAATTGGCGAGATTAAATCTGATATTGATATCATGACGATCTTTCCTTATAGAGTGGAGTTTGACAAAACGTTATCACCTGGAAAGATGTCATCTGATTCGTTGTCATCCAATTCTTAAATTGAAATCGAAAGGGTGAATGTTGCACTTGAGGCTGTCATTGGAACCATTACCCAAAAGCCTCATGCCACAAGTACCTTTCCGAGAAGTCTAGTTGAATGATTGAGTCATTTCATGCTAGTGACTCATTTGATAATTGTGTTGTAAGAACTATAGGATTGGAAATTAAGTGTTGATTCATATCGAGCTTTTATTGCCCTATTAAGATTTATAAATAAGGTTGAAGTATTTGAGAATTAGGTAGGATATCGAATTGAGTATAAAATTGGTTGAAACTTGAATAAAGTAAAATTTAACCATATGGAATATGAGATTGTTAAGAGGAAATCGTTAAGTTTTGTGATCGAATTATAAGGTTTTAAATGATTGTTAGATCGTTTTAAGTGTTGTTCCTAGGCCATTGTCCACTAATGAGGATGCCCAGTGTCCAAGAAATAAATTGAAGAAATCTTCTTCTAAATTGGGACCGATGGATCTTCCGGGACATGTAGAACACCTAATGACTCTTGTAGATTAGTATTCATTGTGGTATCTTTTAAAAATCCCTAACTTAACTGAGATATCATTTGGTAGGATGAGTTTTGTAAATTGTATGACATAGTGACACGTAATGTGTTACGGTACAATTTGACTTGTTTGTGATTAATGAAAAGACTACCTTTGATTACTAAATTCTACATGTATCGATGATATCTATCTTTTATTGCTTCGTCCTAATGTTCGCATTAGTGATGCAACCATTGAACAAGTACTCATCTTGATTTGAGTTACGTTGTGAATTATTTGGCTAAGCTCATTTCCTATCATATCGTAGTTAATTCTTGGTGAACAAGCTTTCATCACTCTTTTGCAGATCACACATTATTTTTATAAAGTTAAAACGGTATCCTTTGAGAAAATTTAATTTTTCATCACAATAAGGATTATTCAAAGTGAGATTTATAAGTGACTAATATCAAAATGAAGTTGTTTAAGAGACGATTTGGAAACTTAATTATTTCCATAACTAAGAAAATCTTTGTAAATTTATTCTTGATTCTTATTTAAGAATTAAGCATGAAAATTGTTTTTATTATAAACATGATGATAAAATTTTGACGAACTGAGTATTGCATCGTTAATCTTGAAATTGTATATAGTTGCGCGCCTACATACAATTTGGAATGGACCATGCAAGGCTGATTAGTAGTCACCATAAAACTGATTAATAAACACTACCTTTTCTTTGAAGATTGTGGAAAATTAAAATTTTACGAGATCTGCAAGAAGTGAAAAATAGGGACATATTGTTAGGGACTGATGTAGTGATTTTACTACCCTTTAGGAAAAGAGCGTAAAAAGCGGTAAGTATTAACAAGCGGTTTAGGAAAACCACAAGTTATGACCCAATAAGTGGGGATCGTTCTCTCGAGGAGGCACGTGTGTTGTGTTAAGAATTGATTGATTGATTTTTTTGATTATTAATGAGAAGAAAAGAAGAGAAAATGACGAAGACAAAAAAATAGAAAAATAAGGCGAAAACACTACTAGAAAGTTACGACGTAGAACGTAAAAAGTGCAAAATTTAAAATTTTGATCTAAAAATTCCTAAAAATTACTAAAAATCCACAATAAAATTCTAAGAGTTTACAAAAAATCCAAACTTGCCAAAACCTTTTAATTAATTTAATAATGACTTTTTAATGCTAATTAAAGCCCTAAAAATCACTTTTAAATATTAAAAAGCCCTAAACAAGATTTAATAGTTTGTAAACCTCAAAAATGACCTAATTAAGCTAAAAACTATTTTTAAAAATTTTAAAACCAAATTAAGCTATTTTTAATCTCCTAAAAACTATTAAAATCTATTAAATCTTACATTAATTCTAAAAATTAATTGAAAAGCCTAAAAATTAAATGGAAAGTGAAAAAGTTCCTATTTTAATATCTAGAATCTAGGAAAAATGAAAAAAAGTTAAAAATAAAACTTTTTATTTTAATGAATAAAATAATAATAAAATAATCTAAAAAATTAAAAGTTCTCAAATAAATTCTAAAAAATTCTCAAAAATCCTAAATATTCTAACTAAGAAGAAAATATAAATTAAAGTTTCTAAAACCTCTTAATTAATTTTATATTAATTTTTAAAGTTGTCTAAAAACCCTAAAAATAAATAAAATTAAAAATTAAAGTTTTTGAAAACTTTTTGATATGTAAACCTCAAAAATACAAATTAAAACCTAAAAAATATTTTTTTGTATTTTTTTATTACTGTTTAATATTTTTTAATGACTTTCTTAAAAATAAAACTAAAAATAATCCTAGAAATTAATTAAATAATAGGAAAAATAATATTTTTAATCAGAAAAATCCTAAACTATCATACTATCCTAGGAAAATTGGAAATAAGCAAAACCTATGAGCCAATAAGCCAAGAATGGCTTATTAAGTCACGGCTTATTTAAATGAGAACAAAACAAAACGTGCTTATATAACTAATGAAATGAAACTAAAACGTAAAAAGGCATCTAGATCAATGGTAAGCACGCTAGTCCCCCAGCGAGGGGTCGCGTGTTCGAGTCCGTTGCGGGTGACCTTTTTACAACTTTTTTCTTTTTTTTTTCTTTTAAAACTTGATTCCAGTAACCTTAATGAACACAAAATCACAAGAACAAACTAATTTAAACAAGGATTAAAGTAAATGATAGGCAAAACGTGCCCAGTTCTTGTTTGTTTACTGATGAACAAGTGTGTTCATCACTTGTGAAATAAACAACCAAGAGGAGCTTGGTGTTGCTTCTTTTGTGAGTATTTGTGGATAAACAAGGCACCCTTGTGCTCTTTGGAGCACAAGGAGTCAAGATAAGCAGGTAAACAACAACACTTAGCACACAATAGTCACAAAAATGAGCACACAAAGCACATATGAGTTGCTGTAACAAAGGCTTAGGTCTGGTGGTTTTTCTTCGCAGATTCAAAGCACACAAATGAGTTTTAAAGGCTCAAATGAAGCACACAATCACAAAAACCAATTCTCAGGCAATCACAAGTCCTTAACTACCCTAAATCCTAGCAGATTACACAATCCAAGCTCAAATCTCCTTAAATCCAAGCAGAATAAGTGGTTATGCAGAGTTATGCTATGTTTTCCCTTTTTAACACACAAACTTGCTTCAAACTTACACCAATCTGATAAACTAGCTGCTTAAAACCAATATGACCCCTACCAAGTATCTAACACGTTTTAACACTGCAAATTCTATCCAAATCTCTCATATAAAACTCAAATCCAAACACCCCCCTTATATTCTGTTTTTCAAAAATTTTCAAACCAAAACACTTAATAATCAATTCAAACTGATCCCTTGAACATCTAACATGCATATCATACCATTTAAACACAAATCAACCCAGATTCACACACTTTAAACACTTTTCATGCAAAAATCTCATAAACTCAACTTTTCTGAAAATTTCAAAAGGAAAAAGAACTTTTACCTAAGAACCCTACATCCAGGGTCCTTTGTGGTTGCAATACCACCTCCTTATACACTGGGGTGTATGCTGAACCTCTAACAGCAACAAACAATCAAACCTGCTAAGAAAAATCAAAAGGAAACACACAAATATATAGATATTCTGTTTTACCTTTTTCCTTTCTTAAAAACCTTACACAAACTTTTCAAACCTTAAACCAAACGTTTCAAAATATTTTCACTCTCAGAAAATCAAAGTCCTCAGTCCACTTTCACTTTCCAAGAAACTCAATTTTCTGAAAATAGAAACTTTTAAAACCTTTTTGAAAAACTTTAATCACACAAAGCTTTCACAATTTTTTTAAATGGAACTCAGTCTTTGCATTACTTACACCAAACTTTTTATAAAAGATAAAAGGATCAAACACCAACTTTATATTATAAAAAAGGAATTACAAAAGGATTTGCAAAAACTGGAACAAAGGGCATTACACATGTTGTAAGCTCCTTTTATAGGCTAAATAGAACTATCTAGAACCTATAATAAAATAATAATATGCTTGAAACCCTAATACTGGAAATCTCAAAAATGCCCCTTTCTTCTTGGACGAATCTTGGTCAAAAGGTGTCCCATGTGAAATGCCAGCTGTGGAGAGCAATCTTGGACGTTGGTTTGATCTTGGGGACAAAGGAATTCCATCCAGCCGTTTATGTTGTCGGGTTTAGGGTTTGGGAATGAAAGTGACGCAGCAGGGGAGGTCCCTACTGCTCACATGGGTGAAGTGGTGGGGGTTTTTGGGGTTGGGAAATGATAATGATGGGATTAATTAACATTCTGGAAGATTTGGGGAAAAACCCCTTTGAATTGAGAGTGATTAAGGTTTGGGAAAATTAGGGTTCGTCTGGGATTAGGGGAAAGTTTAATCTGAAAAGGGATTAACTTTTTTAAACTTTGTGTTTACCACCAAAAATTAATCAGATTATTTAAATCTGATATTTAAATAGGGTGAGTGGAATGTTGACGTGGGAGAGGGGATGAAGTGGGGGTTTGTGATTGGTGGTGGAGGGTGAGGTGGCAGTTTGATAGGTTGTGGGTTGTTTGGCTGTCTGGCAAATATGGTCCCCAAGGTTTCTCATTCCTTCCACTTTGTAATGAATCCTATCAGCGCCCAAATAACAAGTGACAACTTTTGGCAAGTTGTCACTTTTGGCACAATTACTTCCAAAGCTTAATCAAAGGGTTTCTTTTGTATATTCTTCAAATTTCAGGGACTAGTCTTGTACCATCTTCAAACAATAAGGACCATACTTGTACAATTGACATTTGGAGGGTCAATTGTGACAAGTTATTCAAAGATGAGGGGTCATTTTTGCCAATCTTCAATTCTTCAAGGGTCATTTTGCAAAATTCCAAACTTGGGCCCGGTTCATTGTGCGACTTCATTTCCCGTGTTCGTTTTTGAATGATTCTTGTGATCTTTTGCCAATTCCTCAATATTCGTACCTAAAAATACACAAGTAACAAACACGAGCATATATTTGGCATATTTTATGATATTTTATGCAATTTAAGGCCGTTTTGGACGATGAGACCATGTATAAAAGCAGTCTCATCACTCCCCCATACTAAACCATTGCCGTGCCCTCACGCAATGCTAGAATAAAGTATCAAAGCATATCCAAAAGTTAATTTTCTTCACTTTTATTCAAATGATAAACTAGCTACACTACACTATTGCTACTACTTGCGTTTTAGACATAATGTATGATTCTCATCGCAAAATGGGACGTTTAGGTTCATAGAATAAGAACACGTGAGTGCTTCGTTAGAAATAATTTCGTCGTCCTCGATTTTCACTCCGATTCCATGCCAAGCGTGCAACGAGATCATTGTCATTATAAGTTAGTAATGCTAACACTACTCATATGCCCTAATCACGTACTTATTCTCCCATTATTCCTAAGTTGTATCTCTTATATTTTATTATGTCTTAATGATCACGAGGATACATCATTGACTTATGCGATAATAGAGATTTAGGTCTAAAAATAGAGTCCTAACGGTGTAACTAAGACCATCAAATCAATAACCCCTCCTAATAGACAACGATGTCAAAAAAATTAAGTTGATAAGAAGAATCGATAAACACGGTTTTATAACGGTTTTGAACATGAGACTTATTACCAAGACTTTTATACGCCCCCTAACGGAAGGACCTTATTATCTTTGGTTTACCTCCATCTTTTATTCAACTTCGCCATGAAACTTTTATTATGACTTCGGTCTTGCCTTGCCTTTTATTATCCGCCATCATCGGTGGTTTTATTAGCCAAAGACGTATATCCTCACGCTAAAGCGAATTTTGGATCTTTAAAGCTTCAAAGATTAAGGCTTGATTCACTTTCAATTTTGCATAGATTTTAGGCCTTGTGGGGCTTCAAATTGTTTGCTAGATTTAGGTGAGCACTTGAAATCTTATTATTGGGTGAAGCTTTCGATTATTAGGGTGCCAATACTTCAAAACCGTGACGCTGGCGATACCTTAATGTCTTCCCAATTTAATTACACGGAAGCTACTAGAAAAGACTAGAAACCCAACAATCAAAACTAAACCGCTAAGTCAATATTTATTAAGCAAAAAATATTTACAAGCGAAGGGAGAATAAGCAAACAACGAGAACACATGAGTTTTTGAAAGAATACGAGTACTCTACGTTTAGCATAGTAACTTATAATTAACTCTATCATTTCTCGTCCTCATTTAAGAGACTTAGCCTAATGTGTAGTTAAGGAATCAAAGCTAAGTGCTCAACACGCACGGTCGAGTCAAAAATTACTCTTATTCTCGCCATCGGAAAATCTACATTCGTGTCTTCAAACACTTATGAAACATGAGAAAAATTTTAAAATTTTGGCTATTTTTAGCCTTATTTTTCAAGAAAATGATAAACAAAACGATAAACTTTGGAAAGCGTGAAGGTTTGGCAAGGCAAGTATCTATTCACCCCCCATACTAAAGTTAAACATTGTCCTCAATGTTTCGAGTCTAGGGGTGCAAACACCCCCATACTAGAGACGTAGTCGAATGCCTAATCTAGCATGGAAAGGGTGTAACCAATAAGTAATAGCCGTTTATGAAGTGTGCTATAAACCTAAGGTTAGAACATAAAAGGATATCATATGGATATTGGGAAAGGCCTCCAAAGCAAACGATCGAGTGCTCCCATGAAACGAACACGAGAGGCTCCAATCGTGAAGATGATAATCTAAAAGACACAATGCACAAACAACCAAGGAACAAAGGTTGGAAGGGCACAAATCCCCTCACATTACACTAATTAGAAAGCAATAATATGTACATGGATAAGCATGGGTCTCCCCTACGAGGCACCTTGTTTTTGATAACCGAGTCAAAAGCTCGACTCGAATCCCCATAAATGTGATCATTTAGGGATAATCATGGTATGGTCAATTTTTGGTGGGGCTTACATGATAAACAAGGCCCAAAAGTACGTGGAGTACTTTAAAAATCCGATAAACGTATACCGGGGTCAAAGATAGCGTCCTCGTTTTCGGATGAAAGACGAGACAACACAACTCCAACACAAATCCCAATGGGATAGAAGAAAATAGGAGAGAAGAAATAGAAGGGTGGGACAATGGGTAAGTCATAACATTGAGCTACTCGAGGTAGACTCGCACCAATCAAATGAAAAGATTTTCCATTTATTGCATCGGTGGAAGACCGAGATTTCCCTATATAAGCAATTCCAGGATCAAATATCTCGTCCTTGGTGGAGAAAGGGGAGGGAACATAAGGGGCTTCCCCCACACTAGGTCCACACAAAGCATCGTCAAAAGGAGAAGACGAGCTTGTAGTACTCAATAAACGCGGTGATGACGGAGTTAGAATTGTAGAAAAATCTTTCAAATTAAATTCAAAATCTTTTCCTTTTTCATCTTTAACACTCTCCTCGTGAAAACCCGATTTAATTATGTCAAAAATATTTGGTGTATCTAAAACAATGTTAGTCACACTAAAAATTCTCACATTTTGAAATCTTTTTGGTTTAGGTGGTGGCAAGTTTTCAAATCTTTTGTCAACAAAGGAAACCTCCCCATCGGGATCAACGTATTCATCATCCGAAGAATCACTCGAGATTGGAATCATAGGCTTAACACTCTTAACCTCCATCGGCGGAGGGGACGGAACTTCATTTTTCTCAACTCCTAAAACTCTATTGGAAATCTTTTGACAAATGCTTTTGATGGGATTGACATTGTACAAAGATGTGATGGAATAAACATGAGAAAGAGTAGAGTTTTGGGTTGCATTAATGACGAGTTCTTCCTCATTGAAACGAAGAGTGATTTTTCTTGCATGCACATCGATAAGTGCTCTCGAGGTATCCAAAAAAGATCGACCTAAAATTAGCGGAACTTTAGGATCGATAGGAATATCAACAACAATGAAGTCCACGGGATAATAGAATTTCCCAACTTTCACGAAGACGTCCTCGGCAACTCCACAAGCTAGTATCGTAGAATGATCGGCCATTTCGATTGACATTCTTGAAGGAGTGAGATTTGGAAGATTGAGCGATTTAAAAATCTCAAGAGGCATCAAATTAATACTAGCACCAACATCGGCCAAGGCGTAGCATTCTTCCATGTCTTGGATAGCACATGGGATTAAAAACTTTCCAGGATCACCGACTTTTTGAGGTATGCGGCTTAGAAAAACCGAAGAACAACTAGACGATTTTTGCAATTTCTCTTTGTTATTCAACATACTTTTGAAGTTTGCGGCAAATCGAGGCATCATGACTAAGGCGTCGGCAAAACTTATATTAAAATGCAAGTCACGAAACATTTTCATAAAGAGTTCAAATTGATAATTATTTCGTTCTTGTGCCTTTTCCTTGTCTCGTCTTGATGGGTAGGGTAAAGGTGGTGTGGGTTGGGGCAAATTAGGCATAGGCAACGGCCTTGGAATCTCGGGTTCCATAATGGGTATTGGTTCAACCGTAGGTGTGGTTTGAGCGGTACTTCGTGGGCTTGCAATGTGCTCCTTTTCAACCACAACCTCGGGTTCTTTCTCTTTTTCCTTCTCCATAGAAGTACTTGGACGAGAAATGGGTTCTTTGAAAGTTTTACCACTACGAGTAGTAATAACCTTCAATTCTCCTTTCGGGTTCACGATGGTATCACTAGGAAGACCACCCGAAGAAGAGGGCTTACACATGATAGCTTCAAACATTTTGGCCATACGATCTTCAAACTTAGATTGCCTAGCATCCGCTTTCAACAACTCTTGCTTAATCTCATGTTGTCCTTGCTCCATTTTTTGTTGATTTTGTTGGAGTCGTGTGACATTTCCTTCCATTTTATTAGCATGAGTTTTAAGTTCATTAGCAAGTTCATTTTTAAGCTCGTTTTTCAATTCGGACCTTAAGCTAATCATCTCACATTGCATGTTATCAAATTTAGCATCATTAGCCTTAGCATAATCTAAAAATTCTCCTTGCAAATTTTTAGTGTGAGCATTTTGAAAACCTTGAGTGGGAGTTTGAAAATCACGGTTTTGGTTTTGGTTTGAAATTTGCCCATTTCCACTTTGATAATTACCCTTATTATAATTCCTTTGATTTCCTTGGTAATTTCCACCTTGATTGTTGTTTCGATAGTTATTAGCATTTTGATTTTGTGGAGCTTGATTTTGGCGGGAACCTTGACCGATTTGGTTATAAGTTCCCGTGGCTACATAAGCATTCGAAGTGTTACCATCCGCGGTAATGCACTCGGAAAAATCATGAGCTCCACCACACGAAATACAACTCTTAGCAACCGCTTTAACCGAAGCGGTGTTTGAAGCTTCTTGAGCTTTCCAATGAGACATAAGAGTCGAAACCCTATCGAAAAACCGATTCTCCTCATTTGCTTCATCTTGCAAGGCATTAATGGAACGAGATGATGACGAGCCCAAATTGGCAACACTCGGTGTGTTATGAGGGCTATAGACCTTAGACCTATTTTCTATGATTTTCAAAGCCTCATTGGTCGTTTTGCACAAAAAATTACCACCCGCGGCGGCATTTAAATAATCTCGTTCATGTTCATTAAGCCCATTATAAAAAGTGTCAATTTGATGCAATTCGGAAAAATCATGGTGTGGACATTCATGTAACATTTCTTTAAACCTTTCCCAAGCCATTGAAAAACTTTCATTTGGGCTTTGTGTAAAACGTGAAATCTCGTTTTTCAAATGTGTTGTCTTAGATGGTGGAAAAAATTGATTCACAAATTTAGACACGAGATCGGCCCATGTCAAAATCGAATTCGGCGGTTCTTTCTCAAGCCATATCTTGGCGGGTCCATCTAACGAGTAAAGAAACAACATCATCTTAATGGCATCATGTGGTACATCCTTAAACTTGCTTGTCGCGGTAAGACGATTAAATTGCCTAATGTGATAATGTGGGTTGTCTTTTTCATGACCGCGAAACTTGTTTGCTTGAAGCATAGACATTAAACCCGTCTTGATCTCAAAGTTCTCCGCAAGGATGGTGGGAATCATAATGGCCTCTCCAAAACCCTCGGTGGGTGCTTGAAGCAACTCCATCATAGTACGATTAGCCATGATAGCTTCTTGTTCTACAATAGGTTCCTCACTTGGAGACTCCTCACTAGAATGAGTGAGTGATTTGTTTCTTCGTTTACGAGCACGTCTAGCTTTAGAGCGAGTTTGCATAAACGTCACGTACAACGAGAAGGCGAGCAAAGAAGATTCTTTTTGGTATTTTGTGTTTTTCAATTTTTTTTTGTGGTTTTTTTGATTGTATTAACCTTTTTGGAAATTGGTGAATGTATTAAGTAGACAATGAGTCCACAAATCTCCTCACTAATCAAATCTCTTGATTAAAAAGGCCTCAAGGAATGAAAACGATCACGTGGAGTGAACGCCTTCGATGACTTTAGAACGATGGTGGAACACCAAATCGTTCAAGAGGGTTTAATCAAATGGAAACCAAGAAAATATATATGATATGTAATAATACTTTGGGCGGCAAAACCCTCGATTCACTCTCAAAATCAAATACGCACAAGCAAGCGGAGGAAACGAGGCGGCGCGAAGCACTTAAGAGCCTTTTTCCTTTAGGTTGTGAAATACAACCGCCTTATACCCACCTTATAGTTTGTATTATCAAGATTAAGCTTCACGAAAGTATTTATCTATTTTTGCCTTTTTCTTTGGTTTGAGATTCGAATACAATGATCGAGTGATGAAATCCCGAATCAAGGTTGTGATTGCTCACGTATTTGGAGTACTTGTGTATTTATTGTTCTACGCATACAATATAGTAATAGTATTCACACAAAAACCGAAAAACGATAATACGTATTAATAGAGTGCTATTAATACAAATACTATATGGCTAATATAGAAAAACAACAATGGTTCAATCAAAACACAACACGCCTCCCCGGCAGCGGCGCCAAAAATGTGATGTAGTGATTTTACTACCCTTTAGGAAAAGAGCGTAAAAAGCGGTAAGTATTAACAAGCGGTTTAGGAAAACCACAAGTTATGACCCAATAAGTGGGGATCGTTCTCTCGAGGAGGCACGTGTGTTGTGTTAAGAATTGATTGATTGATTTTTTTGATTATTAATGAGAAGAAAAGAAGAGAAAATGACGAAGACGAAAAAATAGAAAAATAAGGCGAAAACACTACTAGAAAGTTACGACGTAGAACGTAAAAAGTGCAAAATTTAAAATTTTGATCTAAAAATTCCTAAAAATTATTAAAAATCCACAATAAAATTCTAAGAGTTTACAAAAAATCCAAACTTGCCAAAACCTTTTAATTAATTTAATAATGACTTTTTAATGCTAATTAAAGCCCTAAAAATCACTTTTAAATATTAAAAACCCCTAAACAAGATTTAATAGTTTGTAAACCTCAAAAATGACCTAATTAAGCTAAAAACTATTTTTAAAAATTTTAAAACCAAATTAAGCTATTTTTAATCTCCTAAAAACTATTAAAATCTATTAAATCTTAAATTAATTCTAAAAATTAATTGAAAAGCCTAAAAATTAAATGGAAAGTGAAAAAGTTCCTATTTTAATATCTAGAATCTAGGAAAAATGAAAAAAAGTTAAAAATAAAACTTTTTATTTTAATGAATAAAATAATAATAAAATAATCTAAAAAATTATAAGTTCTCAAATAAATTCTAAAAAATTCTCAAAAATCCTAAATATTCTAACTAAGAAGAAAATATAAATTAAAGTTTCTAAAACCTCTTAATTAATTTTATATTAATTTTTAAAGTTGTCTAAAAACCCTAAAATTAAATAAAATTAAAAATTAAAGTTTTTGAAAACTTTTTGATATGTAAACCTCAAAAATACAAATTAAAACCTAAAAACTATTTTTTGTATTTTTTTATTACTGTTTAATATTTTTTAATGACTTTCTTAAAAATAAAACTAAAAATAATCCTAGAAATTAATTAAATAATAGGAAAAATAATATTTTTAATCAGAAAAATCCTAAACTATCATACTATCCTAGGAAAATTGGAAATAAGCAAAACCTATGAGCCAATAAGCCAGGAATGGCTTATTAAGTCACGACTTATTTAAATGAGAATAAAACAAAACGTGCTTATATAACTAATGAAATGAAACTAAAACGTAATAAGGCATCTAGATCAATGGTAAGCACGCTAGTCCCCCAGCGAGGGGTCGCGTGTTCGAGTCCGTTGCGGGTGACCTTTTTACAACTTTTTTTTTTCTTTTAAAACTTGATTCCAGTAACCTTAATGAACACAAAATCACAAGAACAAACTAATTTAAACAAGGATTAAAGTAAATGATAGGCAAAACGTGCCGAGTTCTTGTTTGTTTACTGATGAACAAGTGTGTTCATCACTTGTGAAATAAACAACCAAGAGGAGCATGGTGTTGCTTCTTTTGTGAGTATTTGTGGATAAACAAGGCACCCTTGTGCTCTTTGGAGCACAAGGAGTCAAGATAAGCAGGTAAACAACAACACTTAGCACACAATAGTCACAAAAATGAGCACACAAAGCACATATGAGTTGCTGTAACAAAGGCTTAGGTCTGGTGGTTTTTCTTGGCAGATTCAAAGCACACAAATGAGTTTTAAAGGCTCAAATGAAGCACACAATCACAAAAACCAATTCTCAGGCAATCACAAGTCCTTAACTACCCTAAATCCTAGCAGATTACACAATCCAAGCTCAAATCTCCTTAAATCCAAGCAGAATAAGTGGTTATGCAGAGTTATGCTATGTTTTCCCTTTTTAACACACAAACTTGCTTCAAACTTACACCAATCTGATAAACTAGCTGCTTAAAACCAATATGACCCCTACCAAGTATCTAACACGTTTTAACACTGCAAATTCTATCCAAATCTCTCATATAAAACTCAAATCCAAACACCCCTTTATATTCTGTTTTTCAAAAAATTTCAAACCAAAACACTTAATAATCAATTCAAACTGATCCCTTGAACATCTAACATGCATATCATACCATTTAAACACAAATCAACCCAGATTCACACACTTTAAACACTTTTCATGCAAAAATCTCATAAACTCAACTTTTCTGAAAATTTCAAAAGGAAAAAGAACTTTTACCTAAGAACCCTACATCCAGGGTCCTTTGTGGTTGCAATACCACCTCCTTATACACTAGGGTGTATGCTGAACCTCTAACAGCAACAAACAATCAAACCTGCTAAGAAAAATCAAAAGGAAACACACAAATATATAGATATTCTGTTTTACCTTTTTCCTTTCTTAAAAACCTTACACAAACTTTTCAAACCTTAAACCAAACATTTCAAAATATTTTCACTCTCAGAAAATCAAAGTCCTCAGTCCACTTTCACTTTCCAAGAAACTCAATTTTCTGAAAATAGAAACTTTTAAAACCTTTTTGAAAAACTTTAATCACACAAAGCTTTCACAATTTTTTTAAATGGAACTCAGTCTTTGCATTACTTACACCAAACTTTTTATAAAAGATAAAAGGATCAAACACCAACTTTATATTATAAAAAAGGAATTACAAAAGGATTTGCAAAAACTGGAACAAAGGGCATTACACATGTTGTAAGCTCCTTTTATAGGCTAAATAGAACTATCTAGAACCTATAATAAAATAATAATATGCTTGAAACCCTAATACTGGAAATCTCAAAAATGCCCCTTTCTTCTTGGACGAATCTTGGTCAAAAGGTGTCCCATGTGAAATGCCAGCTGTGGAGAGCAATCTTGGACGTTGGTTTGATCTTGGGGACAAAGGAATTCCATCCAGCCGTTTATGTTGTCGGGTTTAGGGTTTGGGAATGAAAGTGACGCAGCAGGGGAGGTCCCTACTGCTCACATGGGTGAAGTGGTGGGGGTTTTTGGGGTTGGGAAATGATAATGATGGGATTAATTAACATTCTGGAAGATTTGGGGAAAAACCCCTTTGAATTGAGAGTGATTAAGGTTTGGTAAAATTAGGGTTCGTCTGGGATTAGGGGAAAGTTTAATCTGAAAAGGGATTAACTTTTTTAAACTTTGTGTTTACCACCAAAAATTAATCAGATTATTTAAATCTGATATTTAAATAGGGTGAGTGGAATGTTGACGTGGGAGAGGGGATGAAGTGGGGGTTTGTGATTGGTGGTGGAGGGTGAGGTGGCAGTTTGATAGGTTGTGGGTTGTTGGCTGTCTGGCAAATATGGTCCCCAAGGTTTCTCATTCCTTCCACTTTGTAATGAATCCTATCAGCGCCCAAATAACAAGTGACAACTTTTGGCAAGTTGTCACTTTTGGCACAATTACTTCCAAAGCTTAATCAAAGGGTTTCTTTTGTATATTCTTCAAATTTCAGGGACTGGTCTTGTACCATCTTCAAACAATAAGGACCATACTTGTACAATTGACATTTGGAGGGTCAATTGTGACAAGTTCTTCAAAGATGAGGGGCCATTTTTGCCAATCTTCAATTCTTCAAGGGTCATTTTGCAAAATTCCAAACTTGGGCCCGGTTCATTGTACGACTTCATTTCCCGTGTTCGTTTTTGAATGATTCTTGTGATCTTTTGCCAATTCCTCAATATCCGTACCTAACAATACACAAGTAACAAACACGAGCATATATTTGGCATATTTTATGATATTTTATGCAATTTAAGGCCGTTTTGGACGATGAGACCATGTATAAAAGCAGTCTCATCAGGGACACCTACATATGTGCCTGTAGAATCTATTCTTCTGAGTTGAATTTACTCATCTGTGGAATTTGTCTTATTTGACAATTGATATTCCTTTCTTGTCCAATTCTCCCGTAGTGAGATTCTTAGGAAAAGTATCTGATTACCGAGTGTTGATACCCGACTGGATGTATTGACGTTCTTATCATTTCTTATGATTTGATTTCATTTGAATGACCTGGGTAACGATCCGAGGAGCTTTCGAATGCGTACTCAAATTATGAAAACATGGGATATATTCATATTCGTTAAATGTTTTCATCTGTATCTGATTTGAAATTCTCTCGCATAGATTATGCGTTGACCTTACTCTTTTAATAGTAGTTGTGTCTCTAGATATCCTTGAACTTGTGAAAATCATGAGTTATTATTAGTCTTTTGAGAAGTTCACATCTTATCGACGGCAATAAAACTGAAAAGTTGATAATGCCAGTAGAATGGATTGATTGATTATGACATGACGACATTGTCTAAATTGACGGGAACTCGAATAGAATCCCCCTAAAAGATAAGATGTTGATTATCAAAAGTGATCTAAGTAACTCTTGGTGGATGACCATATCCTGCATTTAGACTTGAAATTATATTGTGAATGGTTGTGAACTAGTTATAGATATTGTAATCTAGAAGAACCTAAGATGAACTTATTAAAAGATGTTTATCTTATCTGAAACTTTAGGAGGTATTTGTTGGTGAATTACCTAGACATTCGCCATTAAGGCAAGTAGAATTTGGTATTTGATTATATTTCCGGTGCTGCACTTGTGACTTGTGCACTGTACGTCAGCACCATCTGAATTTAAGGAATTACCGTACAACTGAGATAGTTGTCGGAGAAAGATTTTATTATACCAAGCCTGTCATCCTGAAGAGCTATGGTGTTATCATTCCTTATATTTATAGATTACTATGAACTGAGTAAATTGACAATCGAAAACGATATCCATAACTCGAAATGGAAGATTTGTTCGATCATTTACAAGGTTTTGATCCTCAGCATGGTTATTATCAACTTCGCATCTGCGAAAGAGATTATCTATTCCAATCACTACATCCGGTGCTTGTAATGAACATTATGAGTTCCACGTGATGTCGTTTGGATTGACCAATGCACATGTAGCATTCATAAATTTGATGAATCACGTGTGTAGACTGTAATTTGATAAATTCATGCTTGCGATCATTAAGGACTATTTGTTTGTTAATACGAATAAGAATGAGTTAATAATTATTTATAGATTGCCCTGAATTGGCCGAACAATTTAAAACCTGAACCTTGAATGATTGATATGTGAATAAAGACTTAAACCTTTACATTATTTGACTATGTGATTAAAAGGATAATGGAATATTAATTGACTCTTCCAAAATTAAGAGCCCTTTTAAGACTTTGGATTTTACCAAAAAGAAATGGAAATATGTTTTGACAAATGTTTTAACAAAGGATTTTAAGGGATTTTTCCCTTATAAACAAACCATTTAACTAAACTTCTGTTTAGGGGTAAATGTTTGTGTATACCTCAAGATAACTTAAGAAGGATTGAGTAAAACAATTTATACCATAACCTGAAAACTTAAAACGACAATTTTTGCTTTTCAAACTAAGAAACTTTTGACCAAGATATAAACAAAGATTTTTCGAACATTTATCAATCCTACTAATTATTTTCGATAAATCAACAAAAATCGTGTTAATTAAATTCAAATTTATTTTGAACATTTTATATAATTGGTCGAACTAAGAAATTTAAAACTTTTACGCTTCATAAAAATTAACTAATAATTATTTAATTAATTATAATAATTATCGACGCTTTAGACGACAGATTGAGTAAAACGGATAAAAATGATAGTTGAGAAGAAACTAAAACATAGAAGATATGAAGAAAGAATTTTTAATAAATACGGTTGTGATATTTATTTCATCAGGAAGGTGAACGTAATTACTGACGCATAATATATATAAAGAATACCTGAGTGCATTGTGGACATGATAATTATATCATCATGAGAAGTGAATATAGATACTGACATATTATATAAAACGGATAAAGAACCAATTAGGATATATTTCTTAATAATGAAGGTGCAAAAATAAATTGCCGAACGATATAAAAATAAACGATGTGTGTAAGAAGGATAATATAAATAGTGAAAGGTTTCACGGCTAGTATGAACCATTAGAGTTGAGAAGCCGATAGCGTTAAATGTTTTAAAGGCCACTTGTGGTTGCCTAAATATGGATATTGTGAGATATAGTTACGTTGGAATTTGTAAGTATAAGTATTCTATTTATGTCATTTATGACTAAAAGTATCTTTGTCTGAAGAAGTTGTACTAATGGCAATTATGAAGGCAGACATCGCCTCATACATTAGTAAACGTCTAGCTATTGCAAAGGTCATCATCCGAATTTGATTCGATTTGGGTCATTGTCGACAGACTGACCAAATCTGCTAATATCATTCCCGTTAATGATAAATGCAAAAGAGTTATGTAAACATAGTGTGCTTGTATCAAACATCTTTATCAAGATCCTCGCTTCGCATCGAATTTCTAGAGATTTGCTCAGAAATCGTTGAGAACGAACCTTGATGAGAGTACTATGTACCACCCCAAATCGAAGGGACGAGGTAAAGTAACGATACAAAGTAATATAAGTGCTGTTTTGTGTTTGAATGAATGACCTTTGGTGATAAATCGTATAATCGTTTTCCTTTGGAAGGATTATCATTGATAACTATCGTATTAGGATCGAGATCTAATCTTGTTAGGATCTAAATATTAGAGCATCTGTAAACAGGAGTTGAGATGAAGACATCCGACATACACCCATTGTGAGTTGGACATGTCTCTTAGGCTTAAGGTTTCCTACGATGGCGAACCTATCCTTGCAAAATACCCGACCCGCGAGATCTGAAATGATTATTGAAATTAGGATCTGATTATTGACAGCCGGTAGTGGGCAAGAGGTTATGTGAATGTGAAATGTAGATCTTGAAGTACCAAATGGGTAGCGAAGTTATGCCACAATTTTTAACCTTGGAAAAATGAATTCATGATCTGACAAATCATGGGATATAAGTCCCCGCTGTTTGGGACCATTGAGATGATGTAAAAGTTGGGATTGAAAGGCATATAAGCTGGATCTACCCTAGGACTTCAAAGACTGCGTGAATTATGTTTCGTAAATCAAACTTGATGGAATACCTATCAAGTGAAAATCTGATTGTTCTTAGTAAAGCTTAGATCGGCGAAAAGTTGCATTCATCAGAAACCCGTGAACATCATGGATAGAGAAAGTAAGTAAACATTTAGCCTGATCTTATTCCCGTAGTCATGTTTGATGAAACTCGCGTATTATGATGGATTACACTTGTGAGAAAAGACCGAATGTGGAGGAAATACCCACATGGCTTTAACTCTATAAGAAGCGAGTAGTAAGGTAAGATGATCTTTGAGGACAAAGATCCTGTTTAGGGGTAAATGCTGTGACAATCCGTCAACTTATGGTTGATATTTTATTCTCGAATATTATTTAAAAACATTATTTTAATGTTACAATATGAACTCACTTATTTTTGGGAAAAAATTTGGATTTACATCTTGAAGTAGCATCGACTACGTTTAAACCGGAGGATTCAACGTTACGTGCTTACGTTTACATACACCGTCCTTGGTGACAGTCCGACATTTTAGAAAATAAATTTATCCATGAATATTATTTTGGAGTTTTAAATTTGTGTTGGTTCATAAACTCACAAATTTACGAGAAGAGATTAGGACTTACGATTTTATTTTAACGTCCTTTACGACTAAACCGGAAACCTTAGGATTACGTATTTACGTTTTCGAACTCCGTTTTTGATGAGACAAATTTTATTGGATTCGTTTTGTGACGTCGATTCATAATTTATAAAAACGTTTTTCGTAAAACGACCCGAGGGCACGTAAATCGAGGAAACTAGAATCGAGGAGTACCCGTAAATAAATGGGATGAGACAAGTGGGACACTTTTCCCACCCCACTTCAAAACCGGCCCAAACTAGTGCCTCAACACCTTAGGTGTCAAGTTGCAAGCACACAACTTACACTTGTCTAAATAAGCTTACAAGTTAAGCATACACTCCACAAAACCATCAAACCATTACCATTTTCTCACAAAAAACATGCAAACCACCAAAAACTCACAACTCTCTTTCTCTCACTCATTTTGGCCGTCCCATATTTCTCCCACAAACATCCAATTTGATCAAAAATTAACCTTGAATTCATATGTTATCTCTACATATGATGAAGCTCATTTGAAGCCCTATTGATTGGTGGTAATTATAACATCCAAGGAGGGGTTTCTATGGTGTCTTGAGGCTGATTTTCTACAAGTTGTTCATGAAGCATGGTGGTTATGAAGATGGTCTTGGTGCATCACAAGTTTCTCCATCAAAAATCCATGTTTTGATCACAACCTACATCATCATGGTGGTATAAAGATTGTCCTCCTCAACTTCTTGTTATTTTGATTATGTAAACATGTATTTTATTTCCTATTGTATATGTATATGATGATTATATGATGAAAAAATTGTTATGTGGGGATTTGTTGTTGATAAACATGATTAAAAAGGTGAAAAACTATAAGAAACAAGGCTAAAATCTTGTCTAAATTTGATGGCTGTATAAAACAGTAAAGAAGCAAGTCATGAACTGATAAAATGATGAATTAGGATGGATTTACAGTAAGCTATGGTTCTTGTACACATGTGAGAGTTGGCCATGCAATGGAATCATTGTAATGAGTGAGATATGATCAAAACAAGTTTAAGGTATAAATCTGAGGTTACTGTTTTGGACGATTTTTAGAAAATACTTAAAAGATGATTCAACAGTAGCAATAAGAGTTAAATGTAGAACATATCATGTAGTTTATGTGATAAAAATTTGAGCTTCTATCTCCATGTAGAACTCAAGATATGGCAGTTTTGGTGAAAGTGAAGATAAAAATCAGATTTTTGAAAAATAAAGTATAATACTATTATATAAGCACTCAAAATTATATTGTATAAAATGTAAAGTTAAAACCCACTAACTCTTGGATTTTATTTATATAAGTATGTAAAAGGTTAAATAAGTATACATTTTATAAAAATGGCAACTTGTTAAGTTTTATAAGTTATAAAACTATAAACATGATTTTTACGACTTTTTCGGCTATTGCCGTAAAATTAACGTTTTTGTTAAATAAAACTTAGATGGTTGGACCCGTCTAATGAAAACTTTATAAAACTTATATACTGATATATAGACATGTATAACAAGTAAAAACCGATAAAACCCGAACTATAGGACATACGGACGTTAACGGACTAAATTAACGTTATTGGACTAACAATACCACAAAAATGGACTTAAACACTTATGAACTTATTATTGGGCTTAACCCATTTGGGCCCAACTTGTAAAGTTTAAGTACTGATAATATAAGTACAAAATAGATTAAAACAAGATAAAGAACTTATAATAGGCTTATTGGACCTAAAACACGTAAATAGGTAAAACGAGACAACTAGTATAAAAGTTATCGACACATAACACAAAAATGAGTAAATGAGAATATGTAAACCCACTTGATCATCATATAATTATAATCATCATATGTATACATAATTGGTATTTTTATAAAGTCATTGGACATGAGTCTAAGACCGATTATTATTTGTCTAGGTTTCCGTGATTGAAGCACGTACCGTACGTCCGAATTGCCGATAACCCGCCTTCCCATATCAACGTGAGTTCATAGCCTCGCACTCTTTTAAATGTTTTTATAAATGTTTTATAAACCCACGAGGGAGATAACATGTTAGTTTTTATAAAATAGGACACCATTTGTCCCGATTGTTTGTTTATTGATTTTGGACCCGAATGATTGAATGACCCGATTGTATGACCTGATAAATGATTAAAGGACCCGATAGATGAAATTAAATGGATTATTAAAGTTAGGTTATGTCATTAAAAGTCCCATTAGCATGAATTGTGAACTACCGGGATTTGGTAGACGCTTATGCATTTAATAGTACTATTTGGGGACGATCACCCCAGTTCGCGCCTTGACGGTTGATCCCCGTCGTGCCACATTGATTGGTAAGCGAATTTATGTATGAGAAGATTTCCATAGCGTGACCTTTGTGACGACACGCTACTTTAGATGGGCAAAATTGGTATCGGGTTAGCTACCCGTTTTGGTTTTAGTAAGGTAACAATGTCATGCGGCTTATAATAATCCAAATCACCAAAATACTATTAGACGCTTCGAATTACGATGTATTGCCTGACTAGCAATACAGGGTCATACTACTGATATTATGTTCGTGTTTTGGTTTTCATAACAATATTCTTATAACGGTTTTTATTTAATCTATACAAACGTTGTGAAACGTATTGTAAGATGTTTTTACGACATTGGCTCGTACAATGAATTTTTAAGGCTAATGCCTATATTATGATTTTCGATATGGATTTGTATAAAATGACTTTGGCTATTTTATGGCCTATTAAAATGATTTGTACAAAATGATTTTCAGTAATAATTTTATACTGATATTATATTGATGGATTTTATTAAACTCTATGAATTCACTCGGCGTTATCGCTGACCTTTTCTTTTAACATGTTTTATCTCAGGTACTTGAAGGTAATTCTCGGGAAGACGACAAGAATTCATGGCCCGCACCTAAATTATATTTTCCATTCAATTACTTTGTAAAACTTTGTATGAAATATAATGACTTGGGACCGATGTAACTTTGTTGCTTATGAATAGAAATGATTTAATATTAAACGACGCGATTTTTATGCGTTGTCTATGATGTGAGTAATGTGCTATCCCGTAACACCAACTAGTCTTCCGCTGTACTAAGTTGTATAAATTTGGGGGTGTTACATGTTGGCTACGAGAACTTTCATCCGACTTTCTCTTGTTATCCGTTTGCTTTTCAGACAAATTGCGGGCTCGCTTGTTGGTCAGCTCAGTCACGAATTCAATAGCAATTTCAACGGTAGTGGGTCGTGATGCTACCACACTGTCATGAATGTTGTCAGGGAGTCCGCTTACGTACTTCTCAATCTTGTCGCTTCTTTGAGAAACATTCGGGTACACATCAAGCTTAACTCTTGAAATATTTTGTTCTACCAAAGGATGTCATTGTTTTTGCATTTAAGATCCCACAGTTCGATTTCCAACTTCTTCATTTCTCCTCTAGGACAATACTTTTCAGTCATCCTCTCCTTAAGGTTGGCCCATGTGAGAGTATAAGCAGTGTCATGTCCGAGGGTAGCAACAACAAAGTTCCACAAGGTAAGGGCGCTGTCAAGTAGCGTGAAGGTGGCAAACTTGACTCTGTTCTCGTCAACACAACCGCTAATGCGAAAAACTGACTCTAGTCTTTCAAACCATTGCATTAATTCAACAACTCCTTCTTTTCCTTGGTAGTATGAGGGTTTTCACTTCAAGAAGTCGGGATAAGAACAACCCCTATTAGCGTTGTTTCTGCGCAGGTTGAGGTTTGGATCATTGTTCACATTTGGATTAGCTTCTCTGGCTGCCATTGTTGCTGTAATGCCTTTACTTATCATTTCCCTGAGTTGTGAAGCGTTGACATTTTGAGTAGCTTTAGGAAGTTTATTATTAGCGGCGTTTGAAGTGGTTGCGTTATTGGGGTTTGATCGCGTAATCACCATTTGTCTATAATCATACAAAAAATGAGATTATTAGTTCAAATGTTAGTATAGTTTTTATATTATTTGCACGGGGAAAATTCATGCATTGATTTCGTAACAAATTGGATAACCTGTCAAGATTTCATAATATAATACATTGCACAACAGATATAGCATAAGAAAATGATTACATGCAATTTTCGTAAGGAATTAAACATTCATCGAGCATAGAAAATCCGAGACAAAGGCTGAGCTATCCTTGTCCTGGGTAGTGGTACACATTGTCTTAAGTACATCATATCCAAAAACACATGTCCGAAAAGAAAAGGTACAATACAAGATTACATCACAAAAGCTGAAAAGAGATAAAAGTACAAAAGTCCTATACCATGATAGCTAGGGTACAACCCATAAGCTGATCATGATGTACACGAAATCTAGTACATCTACTCTACTCCTGCCTAGGTGGTCTGCTAGATGAGGCTGGTGCTGGTGGGGCTGATGAAGCTGCAGATGCTCTCCTGGTACTCCATAATGTCTGAATTGTCGCTCGGGCCTCCTTAAGCATACGGTATGTTGTCAGCAGCTGGGTTCTAAGTCTGTCGACGAACCCTCGAATATAAGCCATCTCTATAGTAACCCCATCATGTCGGACGGTGGCAAGGTCAAAGAAAATAGACATGGACTGCTCCTGAGCAGAAAGAGCAGCATGGGTCTGATGTTGAAGACTCACCATGACCTGAATACGTTGCTGGAGATAATAGTTCTCCTCCAATAGCTACTGTAATGCCTCGTCAGTCATAGCCTGAACACCTCTGGCTGCCTATGCTTCTCCCCTCGTAGAGTGAGTGAGAAAGTTGATACGCTCATGGATGGCAGTGTGGCTAATATTTCGTTTTTAGTATCATTTTGTCTCGCTATCTAATCGAATTGATATAACATTTTCCGTCGGCTAGTTCTACAGTATAGTAGGGGTCTAAAACTGATGGAGTAATTTCCAATACTTTACTAAATTCAGTAGATATAAAGCTTCGGTCTACCCCGGTGTCAAACAAGACAGATGGATATCTGGATTGGCTTGGGCATTGCCAACCATGTACACTTGTGATGAAGTTCCCTTGTTGTTCTTCTTTTGGTTGGCTAACTTGGGGCAATCGGGTCTCACATGTCCAGGGGTTCCACATTCATCACACACTACAGCTCTCTTTGGTCCACTGTTGCTTCCACCTGTGGGGTTTCGGTTTCCCTGTTGCCCACTTCCGCTCCCACGAGCATTGGACTTGCCCTTGTTGCTGTTTCCGGGGTTGTTATTGGGTCAAACCGAGGTAACAGCATTTGCTTGACATTCACGAGAAAAATGGCCTTGTTGGCAGCACTTGTAGAAACCCTGGCATTGTCCTCCAATAACATGGTGATAGTTTCACTTTGGACACTTAGGCTTGGATCCTGAGTAGTTCTTGGTGCGGGTTGTGGGAGTAGTATCATAGGTTTGCCCAACGTCTTGCCTTTTGGAAGGCTGGTGGTGCTGGCTACGAGAACTTTCATTCGACGTTCTCTTGTTATCCGTTTGCTTTTCATACAAATTGCGGGCTCGCTTGTTGATCAGCTCAGTCGTGAATTCCATAGCACTTTCAACGATAGTGGGTCGTGTTGCTAGCACACTGTCAAGAATGCTGTCAGGGAGTCCGCTGACGTACTTCTCAATCTTGTCGCTTCTTTGAGGAAACATTCGGGTACACATCAAGCTTAACTCTTGAAATCTGTAGTTGTACCAAAGGATGTCATTGTTTTTGCATTTAAGATCCCACGGTTCGATTTCCAACTTCTTCATTTCTCCTCTAGGACAATACTTCTCAGTCATCCTCTCCTTAAGGTTGGCCCATGTGAGAGTATAAGCAGTGTCAGGTCCAAGGGTAGCGACAACAGAGTTCCACCAGGTAAGGGCGCTCTCAAGTAGCGTGCAGGTGGCAAACTTGACTCTGTTCTCGTCAGCACAACCGCTGATGCAAAAAATTGTCTCTAGTCTTTCAAACCATTGCATCAATTCAACAACTTCTTCTTTTCCTCGGTAGTATGAGGGTTTGCACTTCAAGAAGTCGGGAATAAGAACAACCCCGATTAGCGTTGTTTCTGCGCAGGTTGTGGTTTGGATCATTGTTCACATTTGGATCAGCTTCTCTGGCTGCCATAGCTGCTGTAATGCCTTCACTTATCATTTCCCTGAGTTGTGAAGAGGTGAAATTTTGAGTAGCTTTAGGAAGTTTATTATTAGCGACGTTTGAAGTGGTTGCGTTATTGGGGTTTGATCGCGTAATCACCATTTGTCTATAATCATACACAAAATGAGATTATTAGTTCAAATGTTAGTACAGTTTTTATATTATTTGTACGGGGAAAATTCATGCATTGATTTCGTAACAAATTGGATAACCTGTCAAGATTTCATAATATAATACATTGCACAACATATATAACATAAGAAAATGATTACATGCAATTTCCGTAAGGAATTAAACATTCATCGAGCATAGAAAATCCGAGACAAAGGCTTAGCTATCCTTGTCCTGGGTAGTGGTACACATTGTCTTATGTACAGCATATCCAAAAACACATGTCCGAAAAGAAAAGGTACAATACAGGATTACATCACAAAAGCTGAAAAGAGATAAAACTACAAACGTCCTATACCATGATAGATAGGGTACAACCCTGATAGGTGTGAAAACACCCATCCTTTTTACCACTTAATTACAATAATAACCGAGCCAAAACGTTTATTTTATATCATTTATGTCGGAATTATGCGTGGTTTGTTTTTTTGTTGTGATTTAGGACGAAAAGGTGAAAAGTGGAGAAAACACGGCATTCACGGGCTTTTAACGAAGAAAAAGACGGAAGATGAAGTCGAAAGATCAAGAGTGGAAAAAGAACGGAAGTGCAAGACCAATTCTGAAGATTTATCGAAGAAAAAGTCAAAAGACGGAAGTTTATTAAAAGCCGAAAAACTCGAGTCTTATTTATGAAGAAAATTCAATACGAGTTGGAAGAAATCCCAAGACAAAGTCCAAGTATTAAGAAGATTAACAAAATATTAAGAAGATTAAGGACTCAAGTGTGAATTAAGAGAAAGAAGAAAGAGAGAGGAATCTTCCTAAGCTCCTCCCTAATCCCCCTATATATAGATTAGGTAGTTTCAATTTTTAGGTTGTTGGAGGCCTGACAAGCCTCTCTTCCCCATTTTCATTTTCCTGTTCTTTAATTTTATGCACTTTAATCTTTATGTAATGCACCTTTAATTTTCTTTTAATTCCAAGTAAGTTTACCTTTAATTGTTGTTAATCTTTACCTTATTGCGAATCTCCTTCTACCTTTCTTGCTTGATTGGTTCTTCATTTTCATTGTTCATGTTCTTGAGTTTTTATGATTTTGATCAAGTGGGTTTTGATTGATTTGGCTCTATTTGTTAGTTTTGATGATTTGTTTTGATTAATTATTGTTAGTTGATGCTTTGTGGTTGTTTTGGTTTAATCTATTGGGTTGTTTTAGTTAGATTTGATCAAATTCGTGTTTTGTTCTTCATTCCCTGTTTCCTGCTCATGTTACTGTATCTTTACCAGTTATTCCGGATGGTATGCTCTCTTTGTCCCGTATTCGGAATGTTTGGATATTCCGAATAGAACCCTTATTCGGAATATCTGATTATTCTGGATAGGTTTCCCTATTCGGAATATCTGATTATTCCGAATAGGACCCTTATTCGGAATATCTGGTTATTCCGGATAGGGTGTTCCACTCGGAATGTTTAATTATTCCGCTTAGGGCTTTTTATTCAGCATTGCTTTTTATTCCGAATGGTCTTCATTATTCCGCATATCTTTTTATTCCGCATAGGGTTCTTTATTCCGCATATCTTTTTATTCCGCATTGCCATTTTTTATTCCGAGTAGGATTTATTCCATATAGTCTTATTATTCCGCATAGCCTATTTTATTCCGCATAGTATTTTTATTCCGCATAGGAGCAATTATTCCGAATAGAGTTTGTCAGTTTTTAGTTTTAAACTTTATTTTTCCTGCCTTTTTCTTTACTTACACTTTTACTTGCTTTCTTTTTAGTTTGAGTTTTAACTCGCGTCATTTACTTTATTTGCCTTTTAATTTTCTCGCAATTTACTTTTCGCCAAGTTCTAATCTTTTATTGTTGTCTCTTTTTACCGTCTTTAATTTATTTTCAATTGTTTCAAGTCTTTATTTTTAATTAGTTTTAGACAACGACAACTCTTTGATTTGATTCACCAAGAACAACTGAGTCGCACAATTAACCAGAGATCAATTAGAAGAGATTCCGAGAAACGAACTTTCAACATACCAAAAATCTTAATTTCAAATGGCGTCGCTGCCGGCTCTTTTCGTGAGGATTTACGGTTTTTTGTGAGAGACGCGTTGGCTTTTGGGATCCGTTCACTTGTGAACGTTATTTTTAGTGTCCAAATATTTTCAAAAATCCAAAAACATTTGAAAAATCATAAAAAGCATTTCTTTTTCAAAGTTTTGCACCAAAAATATTCTTCTTGCTTATCTATCTTTCTTTATGGATTTTTATGTCCATTGCGTCGGGTGCGGGAGACGATTGTACGGGAACGACTCTTGTCAATGGTGTACATGTGAGCGGTGCGGAAACGATATCAAAGATACACAATTAATACCAGGATTTTGTCCTTTGTGCCACTCACTTAATTCGTCCTTTTTGAACCCACCTACTCTTTCCCCGTGCATCTATTGTGGAAGCGATTCTCATTGGCATGTTTCGTGCCTGGTTCAATACCCGTCTGTTCACGGACAAGAACCGGGGTACAATTATGACAATGAAAATAGCTATCCACAAGACTCGCCCAACTTTTCTCCTTACCCTTCTTGCTAAAATTCTGGGGGTCCTCACGATACCTATTATTGTCAACCTATGATTATTATGAGCAAAATCCGTGTCCTCAGTTTTCTTCACCAATGGATTATTATGAACCAAACCCGGTTTCTAATTCTTCTCAACCGATGAACTACTATGAGCCACAACCATGCTATAATTCAGGTTTTCAACATTTTGAGCCCCCACAACACCCCATCGATCATCAACCCTCCTTCGAACATTTGAGCTCCCACGAACAATGGGATACTCTTGTTAAGCAAGGTCAACAACTTCAAGAAGCTTTCACCAAGATCATCGAGAAATGTCAAGAGGATCAACGACAGGAGCAAATATCGAATATCGAGACTTATACTCCTCCTCCGGTGTATCCATACTATTATGATGATGATGACGATGAGCCTACTATTTCTTGGAATGATCTTACTGCTCAATGTCCTAGTGCTATTGTCATCCCTCCTATCAATATCCCAAACGTGTCTAAGGATTGTGATACGTTGAATGAGCTTAGTGATGTTGGTCTTGATAAAGTGTTTGATGATGAGGTTTGTGACATACCGGCTGCTATGGAGCTTGAGAACGACGTTACTCTTACGGAAGAGGTCGATCCAAATGATGACGATTTTTCTCCAAGCTATGAGAATTTCACTTTTGAAATTTGTCAATCTCCACCAGGAGATGCGAGTGATGACGATTTATTCTCTCCGGTTTACGAGAAGTTCATCGATGAACATGATCTTGTGGATAAGGTGGAAGACGTGTTTCTTCGAGATAGATTACGGAAAGTGCACCTTCTTATTGCTCAAATCGAAGCGTTGACTTCTTCTCCTCTTTCCGAGTCTTTGCCTCCATCTATTCCTCCCATTGAAGATAATGACCCATTGTTGGAAGAAATTGACATTCACTTCATACCACCAGGTAATGATGACGATATGGAGGGGGACATTATTTTTGATAATTTGCTGCAGGAAAGTATTGACCCAAGTCCCCCTCTCGAGCACCTTTCATCATCCCCTTTAACCACTATCACGGAGGATGAGTGCTTTGACCCGGGAGGTGACATTGATTATGCTATGATTGATAACAATACGGCTTTGCCGCTTGCTCAGCATCTATTGTCTTTGGGGGAGGACAATGTGCGTACTTTACCCACCCCACCTCCCGTGGATCTTGAATTCACATACTTCTCGTATGTTGAAAGGACTTTTCTACCATTCAAGACTTATCCCCCCGCCTCTCCTTTGTTGATGTCAACCGGGAACGAGGACAAGGTCTTTGATCCCGGTATCACATTCGAGGCTTCCCCATGGACCATTTAATTCGGGGACGAGTCAGGCTCGTGACTCGGTTAACAAAAACAAGCGCTTTTTGGGAGGCAACCCAATTATCTATCTATTTTCACCATAAGTGTAGGGGGAGCCCCTTGGTGTTTCTTGCTTTCTTTCTTATCATGTGCAGGGATTAGAGCTTCAAAGACACACTCTTGATGACTTTTGACGAACCGTGATTCCGTGTTCCCTTCTTCCCGGTTCTATCCTAAACTCTTTTCGATTCACTATTTTATATTTCTCAATATTAAAATAGGAATCTCTTTAGTTGTCCCTTTCTTAGCGAGATTTAAACAAAGTGCACAATGTCCTAAGTGTAGGGGAGTTTACTCCCACATGCTTAAACATTGAGGACAATGTTTATATTAAGTGTAAGGGGGACTTCTATCGAAGTTAAGTGGCCTTTTCCTTGTATTTGTCCTCATTTTAACCGAAAAATCTGATTTTTCGACATTTTTCAAAATTTTTAATCTATTTTGGCCTAGTTGTTTTTACCTTTGTATAGTTATTTTCTTTCCTTATTAGAATAAATTTTTAATAAGGTGGTTTTAAATTTTCAAACGTTGTGAATCTTTTGACTCAACCCGAGTTTACTTGTCTAAGTTTACTCTAGCTAGTATCCTTAACGTGTTTAAGTCAAGTTTTGCTAGGCTTTTATATAGGGAGCTATAAAACGCGAAAGTCTTAACTCTCACGGGTTAAGAACAAGAACTTTTCGCAAGTTCCTATAATTGATCCTAGAGAGTTGCTTATCAAGGGAACTTTGATTTAATAGGCTAAGCATCCACGAGTCTCATTCCTTGAGATTTTAAACTGTGGAGAACGAGAGATGATAGAGCCAATTATAAGTTTGGTATTATTTCGTGAATTTATGTGAGTTAATTATAAGCCTATTCTCCCATCGCTTGCTAATAAATTTATCTGCAATAAATAAGGTTGTACGATTTGAAAAGTTACTTAGCTTCTAGCCTAAGATCGTTTAAAAGTTGCTCGGTATGGATTAGAGTTCATAGCCAAGGCATAACTTATTGAAGCGGGATGCGAAGATTGGCGAGTCCGAAAAGGCCCTAACAAGGCATGAGGGCTACATTTTGTTGCTAAACATCCAAAAGTGATGTGACAATCCGTCAATTTATGGTTGATATTTTATTCTCGATTATTATTTAAAACCATTATTTTTAATGTTATAATATGAACTCATATATTTTTGGGAAGAAATTTGGATTTACGTCTTGAAGTAGCGTCGACTACGTTTAAACCGGAGGATTCAACGTTACGTGCTTACGTTTACATACACCGTCCTTGGTGACAGTCCGACATTTCAGAAAATAAATTTATTCATGAATATTATTTTGGAGTTCTAAATTTGTGTTGGTTCATAAACTCACAAATTTACAAGAAGAGATTAGGACTTACGATTTTATTTTAACGTCCTTTACGACTAAACCGGAAACCCTAGGATTACGTATTTACGTTTTCGAACTCCGTTTTTGATGAGACAATTTTTATTGGATTCGTTTTGTGACGGTGATTCATAATTTATAAAAACGTTTTTCGTAAAACGACCCGAGGGCACGCAAATCGAGGAAACTAGAATCGAGGAGTACCCGTAAATAAATGGGATGAGACAAGTGGGGCACTTGTCCCACCCCACTCCAAAACCGGCCTAAATAACTTCACAACACCTTTAGGTGTCAATTAGTTAACTATCTACACTTGTCAAGTAAGCTTACAATGTAAGCTTTCCACTTCACAAAACCACTAGCTATTACCACTTTTCTCATTCCACTCATGCAAACTAGCTACATCTCTCTCTCTAACCTCATATGTGTCGTCCCATATCTCACAACAACACGCTCATTTGATCTAAATCAACCACAAAATCTCATGTTATTCATATACATGTTGAAGCCCTTTTGAAACCCTATTGATTGGTGGTGCTTATAACATCCAAGGAGGAGTTTTCATGGAGTAGGAGGGCTGATTTTCCACAAGTAGTTCATGGAGCATGGTGGTCTTGAAGATGGTCATGGATATCCACAAGTTTCTCCATCAAAAATCCATGTTTTGATCAACCTACATCATCATGGTGGTATAAAGATTGTCCTCCTCATCTTCTTGTTATTTTGATTATGTAAACATGTATTTTATTTCCTATTGTATATATTTATGATGATTATATGATGATAAAAATGTTATGTGAGGATTTGTTGTTGATAAACATGATTAAAAAGGTGAAAAACCACAAGAAACAAGGTTAAAATCTTGGTTAAATTTGATGGCTGTATAAAACAGTAAAGAACCATATGGTAAACTGATAAAATGATGAAGTAGAATGGATTTACAGTTAGCTATGGGTATTGTACACATGTGAGAGTTGGTCATGCAATGTAATCAAAATAATGAGTGAGATATGATCAAAACAAGTTTAAGGTATAAATCTGAGGTTACTGTTTTGGACGATTTTTAGAAAATATTTAAAAGATGATTCAACAGTAGCTATAGAAGAGTTAAATGTAGCACATATCATGTAGTTTATGTGATAAAAATTTGAGCTTCTATCTCCATATAGAACTCAAGATATGGCAGTTTTGGTGAAGATGAAGTTAAAAATCAGATTTTTGGAAATTAAAGAATAATACTATTATATAAGCACTCACATTTTAATATATAAAATGTAAAATAAAAACCCACTAACTTATAAAACTTATTTATATAAATATATATAAAAGGTTAATCAAATGGATAAATTATATAAATGGTGGTGAAATAATGTTTATAAGTAATAAAAACTATAAACATGATTTTTACGACTTTTTCGGCTATTGCCGTAAAATTAACGTTTTTGTTAAATAAAACTTAGATGGTTGGACCCGTCTAATGAAAACTTTATAAAACTTATATACTGATATATAGACATGTATAACAAGTGAAAACCGATAAAACCCGAACTATAGGGCATACGGACATTAACAAGTTAAATAAACATATTGGACTAATAAATGGACTAAATAGGATGAAAACTTGTAAAAAGAATCTATTGGGCTTAACCCATTTAGGCCCAACTTGGAAAGTATACGTACTGATAATATAGGTACAAAATGGATTAAAATAAGTTAAATAACTTATAATAAGCTTATTGGACTTAAGACACGTAAACGGGTAAAACTAGTAAACTAATATAAAAGTTATCGACATATAACACTAAAAGGAGTAAACGAGAATATGTAAACCCACTTGATCATCATATATATATAATCATCATATGTATACATAATTGTTATTTTTATAAAGTCATTGGACATGAGTCTAAGACCGAGTATTATTTGTCTAGGTTTCCGTGATTGAAGCACGTACCGTACGTCCGAATTGCCGATAACCCGCCTTCCCACATCAACGTGAGTTCATAGCCTCGCACACTTTTAAATGTTTTATAAATGTTTTATAAACCCGCGAGGGAGATAACATGTTAGTTTTTATAAAATTAGGACACCATTTGTCCCGATTGTTTGTTTATTGATTTTGGACCCGAATGATTGAATGACCCGATTGTATGACCCGATAAATGATTAATGGACCCGATAGATGAAAATAAATGGATTATTAAAGTTAGGTTATGTCACTAAAAGTCCCATTAGCATGAATTGTGAACTACCGGGATTTGGTAGACGCTTATGCATTTAATAGTACTATTTGGGGACGATCACCCCAGTTCGCGCCTTGACGGTTGATCCCCGTCGTGCCACATTGATTGGTAAGCGAATTTATGTATGAGAAGATTTCCATAGCGTGACCTTTGTGACGACACGCTACTTTAGATGGGCAAAATTGGTATCGGGTTAGCTACCCGTTGTTGGTTTAGTAAGGTAAAAATGTCATGCGGCTTGTAATAATCCGAAAATTAACGAAATACTAATAGACGCTCCGAATTACGATGTGTTGCCTGACTAGCAATACAGGGTCATACTATTGATATTATATTCGTGTTTTGGTTTTCATAACCATATTCATATAACGGTTTTTATTTTCATAAAACGTTATAAGACGTATTGTATGATTGTTTTTACGACATTGGCTCGTATAATGATTTTTAAGGCAAATGCCTATATTATGATTTTCGATAAGGATTTGTATAAAATGACTTTGGCTATTTTATGGCCTATCAAAATGATTTGTACAAAATGATTTTCGGTAATAATTTTATACCGATGTTATATTGATGGATTATTAAAACTCTATGAATTCACTCGGCGTTATCGCTGACCCTTTTCTTTAAACATGTTTTATCTTAGGTACTTCAAGGTAATTCTCGGGAAGACGACTAGAATTCATGGCCCGCACTTAAACAATATTTTCCATTCAAATACTTTGTAAAACTTTGTATGAAATATAATGACTTGGGACCGATGTAACTTTGATATTATTGAATGGAAATGCTTTATAAATAAACGACGCGATTTTTATGCGTTGTCTATGATGTGAGTAATGTGCTATCCCGTAACACCAACTAGTCTTCCGCTGTACTGAGTTGTATAAATTTGGGGGTGTTACAGTTTGGTATCAGAGCTCTCGTTATAGAGAACGAAAGATTTTTAAAACCAAGGTTTTGAATAAAACTTTTCCAAATCTTTTAACTATAAACATTTTTCTAAAAATGTCTAAAAATCTTTTGACTATAACGGTGCCGAAGAATTCCCGAGTTACCAACAAGGCCAAGACTGAGAAGTGTTATTTTAATATATATATAACTTGGATTATATATATATATATATATATGATGTAATTTTATTACATGATTGTTTGATGATTATTTTGATTTTTATACGAGGTATTTATACGACGTCGATTGTCACAAGAAACCCTAATCCCCTAGTAAATTAATCGAAGCTATTCTCGTAGGAATTCTAGCTATCCTAGATCTAAACCAAGTTGTGGATATTTATGATCCCAACAAATGGTTAATATTCGTAGAAATATAGATATTAGTTGATTGTGATATTGAAGAAGAATTGGTGAGATTAAATCTGATATCGATGTTATGACGATCTTTCCTTATAGAGTGGAGTTTGACAAAACGTTATCACCTGGAAAGATGTCATCTGATTCGTTGTCATCCAATTCTTAAATTGAAATCGAAAGGGTGAATGTTGCACTTGAGGCTGTAATTGGAACCATTACCCAAAAGCCTCATGCCACTAATACCTTTCCGAGAAGTCTAATTGACTGATCGAGTCATTTCATACTAGTGACTCATTTGATAATTGTTATTGATAAAGGAGTTATAGGATTGGAATTAAGTGTTGGTCATATTGAACTTATGTTGCCCTTTTAAGGCCTAAGAATAAGGTTGAAGTATTGGATAATGAGGTAGGATATCGAATTGAGTATAAAATTGGTTGAAATTTGAATAAAGTAAAATTTAACCCATGTGGAATAATAAATTGTTAAGAGGAAATCGTTAAGTTTTGTGATTGAATTATAAGGTTTTAATTGATTTTTAATTCGTGTTAAGTGTTGTTCCTAGGCCATTGTCCACTAATGAGGATGCCCAGTGTCCAATAAATAAATTGAAGAAATCTTCTTCTAAATTGGGACCGATAGATCTTCCGGGACATGTGGAACACCTAATGACTCTTGTAGATTAGTATTCATTGTGGTATCTTTTAAAAATAATCCCTAACTTAACTGTGACATCAGTTGGTAGGATGAGTTCTGAGAATTGTATGACATAGTGACGCGTAATGTGTTACGGTACAATTTTGACTTGTTTGTGATTAATGAAAAAGACTACCTTTGATTGCTAAATTCTACATGTATCGATGTTATCTATCCTTTATTGCTTCATCCTAATGTTCGCATTAGTGATGCAACCATTGAACAAGTACTCATCTCGAATTGAGTTACGTTGTGGATTATTCTTTTGAGTGCCATCGAGATCATGAACCTCATGATTATTTGGCTAAGCTCATTTCCTATCATATCATAGTTAGTTCTTGGTGAACGACTCTTCATCACTCTTTTGCAGATCATTCATTGTTTTTATAAAGATGAAATAGTATTCCTTTGAGAAAAATTGAATTTTCATCACTATAAAGATTATTCAAAGTAAGATTTATAAGTGATTGATATCAAAATGAAGTTGTTTATAAGACTCTTTGGAAATTTAATTATTTCCATAACAAAGAAAATCTTTGTAAATATATTTTTTGATTCTTATTTAAGAATTAAGCATGAAAATGTTTTTATTATAAACATGATGATAAAATTTTGACGAACTGAGTATTGCATCGTTAATCTTGAAATTGTATATAGTTGCGCGCCTACATACAATTTGGAATGGACCATGCAAGGCTGATTAGTAGTCACCATAAAACTGATTAATAAACACTACGTTTTCTTTGAAGATTGTGAAAGATTAAATTTTATGAGATCTGCAAGAAAGTGAAAAATAGGGACATAATGTTATGGACACCTACATATGTTCCTATAGCATCTATTCTTCTGAGTCGAAATTACTCATCTGTAGAAATTGTCTTATTTGACAATTGACGATTCTTTCTTGTCCAATTCTCCCGTAGTGAGATTCTTAGGAAAAGTATATGATTACCGAGTGTTGATACCCGACTGGATGTATTGACGTTCTTATCATTTCTTATGATTTGATTTCATTTGAACAATCTGGGTAACGATCCGAGGAGCTTTCGAATGCGTACTCAAATTATGAAAACATGGAATATATTCATATTCGTTAAGTGTTTTCGTCTGTATCTGATTTGAAAATTCTCTCGCATAGATTATGTGTTGACCTTGCTCTTTTAATAGTAGTTGTATCTCCATATATCCCTGAATTTGTGAAGGATTATGAGTTATTATTAGTCTTTTGAGAAGTTCACATCTTATTGACGGAAACAAAACTGGAAAGTTGATAATGCCGGTAGAATGGATTGATTGATTATGACATGACGACATTGTCTTAATTGATGGGAACTCGAGTAGAATTCCCCTAAATGATAAGATGTTGATTATCAAAAGTGATCTAAATAATTCTTGATGGATGATCATATCCTGTATTTAGACTTGAAATTATAACATGAATGGTTATGAACTAGTTATAGATATTGTAATCTAGAAGAACCTAATATGAATTTATTAAAGGATGTTTATCTTATCTGAAACTTTAGGAGGTATTTATTGATGAATTACCTAGACTTTTGCCATTAAGGCAAGTTGAAATTGACATTGATTATATTTCCGGTGCTGCACTTGGGGCTTGTGCACTGTACGTCAGCACCATCTGAATTTAAGGAATTACCGTACAACTAGAAAGTTGTCGGAGAAAGATTTTATTATACCAAGCCTGTCATCCTGAAGAGCTATGGTGTTATCTTTCCTTATATTAGATTACTGTGACTGAGTAAATTGACAATCGAAAACGATATCCATAACTCGAAATGGAAGATTTGTTCGATCATTTACAAGGTTCTAGTGTATGTTTTAAAGATTTGATCCATAGCATGGTTATCATCAACTTCGCATCTGCGAAGGAGATTATCTATTCCAATCACTACATCCGGTACTTGTAATGAACGTTATGAGTTTCACGTGATGTCATTTGGATTGACCAATGCACATGTAGCATTCATAAATTTGGTGAATCACGTGTGTAGGCTGTAATTTGATAAATTCATGCTCGTGATTATTAAGGACTATATGTTTGTTTATCATAATAAGAATGAGTTAATAATTATTTATAGACTGTCTTGAATTGGCCGAACGATAAAAACCTGTACCTTGAATAATTAACACGTGATTAAAGACTTAATCCTTTACATAAAATGACCGTTGGATTAATAATGGTAAGATGTATGCATATAGACTCTTCAAAATTAAGAGCCCTTTTAAGACTTTGGATTATTACTAAAAAGAAAGTGCGAATATATTTTGACAAATGTTTTAACAAAGGATTTTTAAGGGATTATTCCCTTATACACAAACCATTTAACTAAACTTCTGTTTAGGGGTAAATGTTTGTGTATACTTCTAGACAACTTAAGAAGGATTGAGGAAACCATTTAAACCTTAACTTGGAATTTGAAACGAAAATTTTTGCTTTTCAACTAAGAAAATTGTGACCAAAGTATAAATAAAGATTTTTTCGGACATTTACGAATCTCACTAATTATTTTCAGTAAATTAATAAAAATCGTGATAATTAAATTCAAATTTATTCTTTTGAACATTTTCCTATAATTGGACAAACTGAGAAAATTTAAAAACTTTTTATGTTACGTTTCATAAAAATTAAATACTTATTATTTAATTACTAGCAATAATTATCGACGCCTTAAAACGTCGGATTGAGCAAAACGGATAAAAATGATAGTAAAAACGGAACTAAAACATAGAAGATATGAAGAAAGAATTTTGAATAAATACGGTTGTGATATTCATATCATCATGAGAGGTGAATATAGATACCGACATATTATGTAGAAAAGATAAAGAACCAGTTAGGACATGTTCCTTAATAATGAAGGTGCAAAATAAATTGCCGAACGATATAAAAATAAACAATGTTTGTAAAAAGGATAATGTAGATTATAAAAGAGGATTCACGACTAATATGAATCATTAAAATTGAGAAGCCGATAGCGTTAAATGTTTTAAAGGGCCGTTTATGGTTGCCTAAATATGGAAAATTGTGAGATATAGTTATATTGGAATTTGTAAGTATAAGTATTATATGTATGTCATTTTTGACTAAAAGTATCTTTGTCTGAAGAAGTTGTACTAATGGAAAATTATGAAGGCAGACATCGCCTCATTCATTAGTAAACGTTTAGCTATTGCAAAGGTCATCATCTGAATTTGATTCGATTTGGGTCATCGTCGACAGACTGACCAAATCTGCTAATATCATTCCCGTTAATGATAAATGCAAAAGAGTTATGTAAACATAGTGTGCCTGTATCGATCATCTACGTCAAGATCCTCGCTTCGCATCGAATTTCTAGAGATTTGCTCAGAAATCGTTGAGAACGAACCTTGATGAGAGTACTATGTACCACCCCAAATCGAAGGGACGAGGTAAAGTAACGATACAAGGTAATATAAGTGTTGTTTTGTGTTTGAATGATTGACCTTTGGTAAAGAACCGTATAATCGTTTTCCATTGAAGAGACTATCGTTGATAATCATCGTATTAGGATTGAGATCGAATCTTGTTAGGATCTATATTAGAACATCTGTAAGCAGGAGTTGAGATAAAGACACCCGACATACACCCACTGTGAGTTGGACATGTCTTTTAGGTTTAAGGTTTCCTATGATGGCGAACCTAACCTTGCAAAATACCCGAACCGCGAGATCTGAAATGATTGTTGAAATTAGGATTTGATTATTAACCGCCGATAGTGGGCAAGAGGTTATATGAACGTGAAATTTAGATCTTGAAGTGCCAAATGGGTAGCGAAGTTATGCCACAAATTTTAACCTTGGAAAAATGAATTCATGATCTGACAAATCATGGGATATAAGTCCCCGTTGTATGGGACTATTGAGATGATGTAAAAGTTGGGATTGAGAGGCATATAAGCTGGATCTACCCTAGGACTTCAAGAACTGCGTGAATTATGTTTCGTAAATCAAACTTGATGGAATATCTATCAAGTGAAAAATCTGATTGTTCTTAGTAAAGCTTAGATCGGCGAAAAGTTGCATTCATCAAAAACCCGTGAACATCATGGATAGAGAAAGTAAGTCAACATTAAGCCTGATCTTATTCCCGTAGTTATGTTTGATGAAACTCGCGTATTACAATTGCACTTGTGAGAAAAGACCGAATGTGGAGGAAATACCCACATGGCTTTAACTCTATAAGGAGCGAGTAGTAAGGTAAGATGATCTTTGAGGACAAAGATCCTGTTTAGGGGTAAATGCTGTGACAATCCGTCAATTTATGGTTGATATTTTATTCTCGATTATTATTTAAAAGCATTATTTTTAATGTTATAATATGAACTCATATATTTTTGGGAAGAAATTTGGATTTACGTCTTGAAGTAGCGTCGACTACGTTTAAACCGGAGGATTCAACGTTACGTGCTTACGTTTACATACACCGTCCTTGGTGACAGTCCGACATTTCAGAAAATAAATTTATTCGTGAATATTATTTTGGAGTTCTAAATTTGTGTTGGTTCATAAACTCACAAATTTACAAGAAGAGATTAGGACTTACGATTTTATTTTAACGTCCTTTACGACTAAACCGGAAACCCTAGGATTACGTATTTACGTTTTCGAACTCCGTTTTTGATGAGACAATTTTTATTGGATTCGTTTTGTGACGGTGATTCATAATTTATAAAAACGTTTTTCGTAAAACGACCCGAGGGCACGCAAATCGAGGAAACTAGAATCGAGGAGTACCCGTAAATAAATGGGATGAGACAAGTGGGACACTTGTCCCACCCCACTCCAAAACCGGCCTAAATAACTTCACAACACCTTTAGGTGTCAAGTTTTTAGTTAACTATCTACATTTGTCAAGTAAGCTTACAATGTAAGCTTTCCACTTCACAAAACCACTAGCTATTACCACTTTTCTCATTCCACTCATGCAAACTAGCTACATCTCTCTCTCTAACCTCATATGTGGCGTCCCATATCTCACAACAACACCCTCATTTTATCTAAATCAACCACAAAATCTCATGTTATTCATATACATGTTGAAGCCCTTTTGAAACCCTATTGATTGGTGGTGCTTATAACATCCAAGGAGGAGTTTTCATGGAGTAGGAGGGCTGATTTTCCACAAGTAGTTCATGGAGCATGGTGGTCTTGAAGATGGTCATGGATATCCACAAGTTTCTCCATCAAAAATCCATGTTTTGATCAACCTACATCATCATGGTGGTATAAAGATTGTCCTCCTCATCTTCTTGTTATTTTGATTATGTAAACATGTATTTTATTTCCTATTGTATATATTTATGATGATTATATGATGATAAAAATGTTATGTGGGGATTTGTTGTTGATAAACATGATTAAAAAGGTGAAAAACCATAAGAAACAAGGTTAAAATCATGGTTAAATTTGATGGCTGTATAAAACAGTAAAGAACCATATGGTAAACTGATAAAATGATGAAGTAGAATGGATTTACAGTTAGCTATGGGTCTTGTACACATGTGAGAGTTGGCCATGCAATGGAATCAAAATAATGAGTGAGATATGATCAAAACAAGTTTAAGGTATAAATCTGAGGTTACTGTTTTGGACGATTTTTAGAAAATATTTAGAAGATGATTCAACAGTAGCAATAGAAGAGTTAAATGTAGCACATATCATGTAGTTTATGTGATAAACATCTGAGCTTCTATCTCCATATAGAACTCAAGATATGGCAGTTTTGGTGAAGATGAAGTTAAAAATCAGATTTTTGGAAATTAAAGAATAATACTATTATATAAGCACTCACATTTTAATATATAAAATATAAAATAAAAACCCACTAACTTATAAAACTTATTTATATAAATATATATAAAAGGTTAATCAAATGGATAAATTATATAAATGATGATGAAATAATGTTTATAAGTAATAAAAACTATAAACATGATTTTTACGACTTTTTCGGCTATTGCCGTAAAATTAACGTTTTTGTTAAATAAAACTTAGATGGTTGGACCCGTCTAATGAAAACTTTATAAAACTTATATACTGATATATAGACATGTATAACAAGTGAAAACCGATAAAACCCGAACTATAGGGCATACGGACATTAACAAGTTAAATAAACATATTGGACTAATAAATGGACTAAATAGGATGAAAACTTGTAAAAAGAATCTATTGGGCTTAACCCATTTAGGACAACTTGGAAAGTATACGTACTGATAATATAGGTACAAAATGGATTAAAATAAGTTAAATAACTTATAATAAGCTTATTGGACTTAAGACACGTAAACGGGTAAAACTAGTAAACTAATATAAAAGTTATCGACATATAACACTAAAAGGAGTAAACGAGAATATGTAAACCCACTTGATCATCATATATATATAATCATCATATGTATACATAATTGTTATTTTTATAAAGTCATTGGACATGAGTCTAAGACCGAGTATTATTTGTCTAGGTTTCCGTGATTGAAGCACGTACCGTACGTCCGAATTGCCGATAACCCGCCTTCCCACATCAACGTGAGTTCATAGCCTCGCACTCTTTTAAATGTTTTATAAATGTTTTATAAACCCGCGAGGGAGATAACATGTTAGTTTTTATAAAATTAGGACACCATTTGTCCCGATTGTTTGTTTATTGATTTGGACCCGAATGATTAAATGACCCGATTGTATGACCAGATAAATGATTAATGGACCCGATAGATGAAAATAAATGGATTATTAAAGTTAGGTTATGTCACTAAAAGTCCCATTAGCATGAATTGTGAACTACCGGGATTTGGTAGACGCTTATGCATTTAATAGTACTATTTAGGGACGATCACCCCAGTTCGCGCCTTGACGGTTGATCCCCGTCGTGCCACATTGATTGGTAAGCGAATTTATGTATGAGAAGATTTCCATAGCGTGACCTTTGTGACGACACGCTACTTTAGATGGGCAAAATTGGTATCGGGTTAGCTACCCGTTGTTGGTTTAGTAAGGTAACAATGTCATGCGGCTTGTAATAATCCGAAAATTAACGAAATACTAATAGACGCTCCGAATTACGATGTGTTGCCTGACTAGCAATACAGGGTCATACTATTGATATTATATTCGTGTTTTGGTTTTCATAACCATATTCATATAACGGTTTTTATTTTCATACAACGTTATAAGACGTATTGTATGATTGTTTTTACGACATTGGCTCGTATAATGATTTTTAAGGCAAATGCCTATATTATGATTTTCGATAAGGATTTGTATAAAATGACTTTGGCTATTTTATGGCCTATCAAAATGATTTGTACAAAATGATTTTCGGTAATAATTTTATACCGATGTTATATTGATGGATTATTAAAACTCTATGAATTCACTCGGCGTTATCGCTGACCCTTTTCTTTAAACATGTTTTATCTCAGGTACTTGAAGGTAATTCTCGGGAAGACGACAAGAATTCATGGCCCGCACTTAAACAATATTTTCCATTCAAATACTTTGTAAAACTTTGTATGAAATATAATGACTTGGGACCGATGTAACTTTGATATTATTGAATGGAAATGCTTTATAAATAAACGACGCGATTTTTATGCGTTGTCTATGATGTGAGTAATGTGCTATCCCGTAACACCAACTAGTCTTCCGCTGTACTGAGTTGTATAAATTTGGGGGTGTTACAAGTGATGTGAAGAATCATTTGTCGAAAGTCAATATGAAGGATCGAGACACACGACGAAAAGCAAATACTCCCCTAAAGATCATGGAGAAGTCTATCCAAAAAGGCCCTAACAAGGTATGAGGATAAATAGATCCAAGTCCTAAAAGGAGGCGGATCGTTGTATATCAAAGTCCAAAATAAAGATTGGAGAAAAATGAAGAAGTCGTGGTCCAAATAAGAAGAATCTCTCAAAACTTCAAGTGAAGAAATTCCTATTGTGAAGAGAAGGCCATAATTTCAAGAACGTCTCTCAAAGATTTGAAGTATGAAGTCGCTGCCAAATATCGGTCCGAGAAAGGTCTCAAATCGCGAAGCGAGTTATGCCAAGATATGAACTTTATGAGGTCCCGAGAAGCAGTTTTAAAAGATTTTGTCCTTTAGCTAACTATTGATTAAATCGTTCACTTTATTTTCGGACTAAAAAACTATCGAAATAAGTCAACAATGCATCCTCGTGATCATTCAAGACAATAATTAAATATAAGAGATACACCTAGGAATAAGGGAGTCTAAGTGAATAATTGGCCAACATGAGTTCGTGTTAGTTTGCTAACTTATAATAACAATGATCTCGTTTTTAAGCTTGGTTTGGAGAAAGTGAAAAATTGAGGATGATGATCATTCACGACATTTCCCAAAACCCAAAGGTATGATTTTGATTTCTTTACTTTGTATGTTTATAATTCTCTATCTCTTTAATAAAGGCCAACGTGGATTGATTATGATGAAAAATGTAAACTTGCTTTGTAACTAATGCATTGCATGAGGACATTGCAATGGTAAAGTGTAGGGGATTTGATAGGTGTGAAAACACCCATCCTTTTTACCACTTAATTACAATAATAACCGAGCCAAAACGTGTATTTTATATCATTTATGTCGGAATTATGTGTGGTTTGTGTTTTTGTTGTGATTTAGGACGAAAAGGTGAAAAGTGGAGAAAACAAGGCATTCACGGGCTTTTATCGAAGAAAAAGACGGAAGATGAAGTAGAAAGATCAAGAGTGGAAAAAGAACGGAAGTCCAAGACCAATTCTGAAGATTTATCAAAGAAAAAGTCAAAAGACGGAAGTTTACTAGAAGCCGAAAAACTCGAGTCTTATTTATGAAGAAAATTCAAGACGAGTTGGAAGAAATCCCAAGACAAAGTCCAAGTATTAAGAAGATTAACAAAATATTAAGAAGATTAAGGACTCAAGTGTGAATTAAGAGAAAGAAGAAAGAGGGAGGAAGCTTCCTAAGCTCCTCCCTAATCCCCCTATATATAGATAAGGTAGTTTCAATTTTTAGGTTGTTGGAGGCCTGACAAGCCTCTCTTCCCCATTTTCATTTTCCTGTTCTTTAATTTTATGCAATTTAATCTTCATGTAATGCACCTTTAATTTTCTTTTAATTCCAAGTAAGTTTACCTTTAATTGTTGTTAATCGTTACCTTATTGCGAATCTCCTTCTACCTTTCTTGCTTGATTGGTTCTTCATTTTCATTGTTCATGTTCTTGAGTTTTTATGATTTTGATCAAATGGGTTTTGATTGATTTTGCTCTATTTGTTAGTTTTGATGATTTGTTTTGATTAATTATTGTTAGTTGATGCTTTGTGGTTGTTTTGGTTTAATCTTTTGGGTTGTTTTAGTTAGATTTGATCAAATTCGTGCTTTGTTCTTCATTCCTTGTTTCCTGCTCATGTTACTGTATCTTTACCAGTTATTCCGGATGGTATGCTCTCTTTGTCCCCTATTAGGAATGTTTGGATATTCCGAATAGAACCCTTATTCGGAATATCTGATTATTCCGGATAGGTGTCCCTATTTGGAATATCTGATTATTCCGAATAGGACCCTTATTCGGAATATCTGGTCATTCCGGATAGGGTGTTCCACTCGGAATGTTTAATTATTCCGCTTAGGGCTTTTTATTCAGCATAGCTTTTTATTCCGAATGGTCTTCATTATTCCGCATATCTTTTTATTCTGCATAGGGCTCTTTATTCCGCATAGCTTTTTATTCCGCATTGCCATTTTTTATTCCGAGTAGGATTTATTCCATATAGTCTTATTATTCCGCATAGCCTATTTTATTCCGCATAGTATTTTTATTCTGCATAGGAGCAATTATTCCGAATAGAGTTTTTCAGTTTTTAGTTTTAAACTTTATTTTTCCCGCCTTTTTCTTTACTTACACTTTTACTTGCTTTCCTTTTAGTTTGAGTTTTAACTCGCGTCATTTACTTTATTTGCTTTTTAATTTTCTCGCAATTTACTTTTCGCCAAGTTCTAATCTTTTATTGTTGTCTCTTTTTACCGTCTTTAATTTATTTTCAGTTGTTTCAAGTCTTTACTTTTAATTAGTTTTAGACAACGACAACTCTTTCATTTGATTCACCAAGAACAACTGAGTCGCACAATTAACCAGAGATCAATTCAAAGATATTCCGAGAAACGAACTTTCAACATACCAAAAATATTAATTTCAAACCCATAAGCTGATCATGATGTACAAGAAATCTAGTACGTCTACTCTACTCCTTCCTAGGTGGTCTGCTAGATGAGGCTGGTGCTGGTGGGGCTGATGAAGCTGCAGATGCTCTCCTGGTACTCCATAATGTCCGAACTGTCGCTCGGGCCTCCTTAAGCATACCGAATACTGTCAGCAGCTAGGTCCTAAGTCTGTCGACGGCCCCTCGAAGATAAGCCATCTCTGCAGTAACCCATCGTGTCGGACGATGGCAAGGTCAAATAAAATAGACAGGGACTGCTCCTGAGCAGAAAGAGCAGCATGGGTCTGAGGCTGAAGACTCTCCATGACCTGAATACGCTGCTGGAGACGATAGTTCTCCTCCAATAGCTACTGTAATGCCTCGTCAGTCCTATCCTGAACACCTCTAGCTGCCTGTGCTTCTCCCCTCGTAGAGTGAGTGAGAGAGTTGATACGCTCATGGATGACAGTGTAGCTAATATTTCATTTTTAGTATCGTTTTGTCTCGGTATCTAATCGAATTGATATAACATTTTTCAAGATTGACTTAATTGTTCTTGGTTAAAAATATTGATATGGTGTTTTATACTACATGCACATAAACGTAAATCTATACTAATATTTATTACACTACATATACGTAACGGATAAAAAAACGAGAATACAAAATATAAAAACGAAAATATGAAAGCACGCGAAACAAGGAATTAAACTAGTATAATCTTCCTAAAATATCTATAGTCCTAGTATAATATTATATGTTATTAAAAGTATACCATTATTACTACTACAATATAAGCAAATGGGCTGAAAAGGAAAGTAGCAGATCCAATATCCAACGTATATGAAATTCCTAATTACACCAATTAGCCTAACATAATTAATACCAATGGACCTAAACTATTAACTAATACATTTGCCTAAAATTTCAAAATCATAAACAAATCATATCTGGCCCAACAACAAAGAAAATGCATCACAATCCAGTAACAAACTAACCAAATTCATAATGGTCAAAAACTTAATCTGCCCAGTTCTAAACGTGAGCTAAAGCCTTTAGTTCTATTTCTACAAAAATTGATTGAACTTACTATCAACACATTACAACTCCAAAGTCGAACTAAATTGTTAACTATAATATCTAAAAAAATTGAGTGTCACTAGTTTGTTCATGTACTAGTTGTATCTAAGGTATATTCCTGCCATATGACTTAGCTCATGTGAACACTTCCTAAAATTAATACCCATTAAACTAATAATCTATCAAGTATTTGCAAACAGTCTAAATCTTCTAGCTATAGAACTCAAGTCATCGTCTAACTTGTTCTATACCTACTGTGCAAAACAGAACATTAATACGAAGAAAACTAATAAATGGCCATTAGGAGAGCTATTCGGTTAATCCTTTTTCAACTTCTTCTCAAATGGACAAACTAGCTGATGAGCAATTGAACTAATACTCTATTACATTTAATAAATCCTATCCACTATCAATCTAAACTCTTAACATACAAAACCATCAACAAACCACAGTTCCAAACGCACCTTAACTGATATCACTTAAATCCACAAGGCTAAATGTTATAAAACGCTCAACTAAAACAGATAACTAGTAGCGACTAGCAACCAACCAATGAATTTCAGTTTATTGCCAGCTAAAACTTACACTACTAATGATAACAATGAACTACAGATAACAAATAATGAAACAACTAGGCAAGTTCAAGTAGATAACATAAAAACGTAAATCGTGCTTAACCTATTCGTCTGAAGATTAGTCCATCCATTGATGTCGAAGCGCAGCGCTGAGCTGGCTTAAAATGAAACTGAAATCGAGGCTAAACTGATTTCGAGCTACACCAAACTAGTATCGAACCAGACCACGAGCTGATTCTGAGACTTTACTGAGGTAATCTCGAACTGAACTACGAACTCTGTACCAAAGCTACACTAACCGCAACCGATTTCTGAGCACTCGATTTATCCCAAGATCTTAACCGAAATCTCAAATAAAGTAGCAAGTATATTTCACAAAGAAATATTTCATATTATGATAATAAGAATCAATACTTGTGTCAACAGTAACCACTAAAACCACTTCAAAATGAACTAAAAGTCTAGTATACTAAAAGTCTAGTATACTAAAGTTTAGTAACTCATGACTACAGTATATTTCAAAATGAAATTAACTAAAAGTCTTCATGGCAGTAGAAATGTAGAATTAAAGCAAGAATTAAAAGAAAATCAAGGATGTAACAAAAAGCTTAAAGAATTCATTAATGGAGGTAAAAGATCAATTAATACAATTTCATGAAAAGCTTTTAAAACTATTTTAAACCAAAAGCTTAAACGGAAAAGTTCAAACTTTCATTAATGGAGAACTATTATAACAACTATAACATAACATAAACTCGTCAACTAACTGAGTTTACATAATTAAAAACATTGAAAACGAAGGAGATGAAGAAAACTTAAAAAATTATCTCTAATTCATTAATGGAGAATTCGGTTACACTAACAAAATTAGATACAAGATTAGAAAAAGAATCATAAAAGAACTTTATACTAACTAACTAACTCTAATCTAACTAGGTGTAAACTACTCCTAAGCTAACCGTCTCCAAAATGAAGTCTTCATCTTGTATTTATAGCCGTCGAAGAGTGGAGGTGAGGAGCTGATGACGCGTCTTATCCAATCCAGTGAAGCCACGTGTAAAATACGAGGTTAGGGTTCTTCATATCAAATTGGGGTTTCTTCGTTTCCCACTCTTGATCCAATTAAATCTTAACATCTTGAAGAGGATAACAAGAGAAGTGTTTTTGTTGTTTAGATCTTCGGCTGAATCTTTCTTGATTGTTCTTGAATGGGACTTGAAGGTATGTGGTGGGGAAGAGTTGAAACCAAACTTGTTTCTTTGGTTATTTCTCTCTCTTTTTTTGAAAAAGAAGAAGAGACGCGTGTGTTTCTATGAGTATGACTTGGTCCTTTGACCAAGTAAATATATAAACTTTTCATTTGTTTTATTTTTAACCCTTTATTTTTAATCTTTTATCAAATGTGATAAAAAGGTTAAAAGGTAAATCTCCTTTTCATCCTTCATTTTTGTTAAAGTTACAAGTTTAGCCCTCCATCTAGGTAATATTAGCAAGTAAGGTACTTGAAAGCTCTTTTGTCCTTTTCTTTGTCCTTTCGTCAAATAAATCCTTGAAAACGCGTGTTCGCTCAAAAATGCATCTTTTTACCTGAAAACACATGAAACACAAATACCCACGTAATTATGATATTATTCAGTTAAATATAATGTATTTGACTTTGTTTTAAGTGGGTTTTTGGATCATAATTGATGAGTCTTTTCATACTTATCAACTCCCCTCCACTTGACCATTGCCATGGCCTCATGCAATGCAGTATTTCAAAGCTCTAGAGTGCAGTTTTCTCATAATTAATCTACCTTGGCCATTTTATGATTTTATAAACTATATTATGCTACATGATGAATGATTTTGAATATTTACAATGCAATGCAAGGAAAGCAATTTTATTTATATATATTTTTTTAGATTTTTCATAAATGGTTTTGATGGAAATAAATCTTAAAGAAATCAATGACTTAGATTAGGGCTTGTGATACCATGAACACTTATCACCCTCAAGTTTCAATTTCCCCATACCAAGCTTAAAAAATGGGATCATTGCATTCACAAGTAAAAAGTGCATCAACTTATTCATGACAATTAAATGTGGAACCAGTTATTATTTGAGCAAATTGCTTAAGAGCAAATTTGTCATTATTTAAAGCGTGAAGTATAAGAAATGAAAATCCAAAAACAAGGAAGCACGGTTTTAATCCTAAGTAATCCTCTCATCCATTACTCTAAAAACCGCTCACAATTAATATAAGTCCGACTCAAGAATAATAAGTCATTCGCCTTATGTGTAAGATCCTTATGTCATATATTAATAAGTATCTACACATCCTCTAAGGAAAGAAAAATAAAACTCAATAATTTACATCCGCCGCCTTTTTGAGACCTTGGATCTACAATCCCGTAAACCGTCAAGGTAATATTAGATTGGAGCAACTATTAAATCCTCGCAACCCTTGTGAGAGTAATATTGGAAATAGTCACTATAATTAACACTTCACTTCCCCTCTTGGGAGTCTCGTATAATTTTTTTTTCTTTTTTTTTCTAGCCACTCATTTTTTTGTAAGCCGCTCTTATTTTTCTTTATTCCTCACAAAGAAAGTTGAAAAGAATAAAAGGAAAAACACCCGCTATGTATTAAGCATGACATAAGTCTAATACACATAAAACATTTTAACTTAGAATCTTAAGACTTACTTATACCAACCATGAATGATTAGTCAAAAATATATAACAGACTACAAACCGATTAAAACCGTTCTTGATTATTTATTAACATATATACATGCGAAGAAATTAGAGGCAAAGAAAGAGAAGGGTTTAGCCACAAGTAATTGTCATGAAGTTTATCTATCCCTTTTATACATGCTTCAACTCTATCATCTCCCATTCTCCACAAATTTAAAATCTCAAATAATAAGACTAGTGGATGCTTAGCCTAATAGACCAATGAAGGACTACATGGTTAAGGATACTAGCTAGAGTAAGCTTGGAATAGAAAACTCGGGTTGAGTCAAAGTATCAATGGCGGGCCTAATATGTCAAAGAAGTCTAAATTTATTAAGCCATATCCTTTATTATATTTTTTCTTTTTATATATTTTTTATGAAAAATAAAAGAAGAAATATATACAATGCAAATGTGTTATGCAAATGAAAAATGATTTATGCAAAAATTATCAATGCATAATTTTGGTGGCCAAAGTAGATCAAAAATTTGAAAAATGTTTGGAAAATTAATTTCCATGTTATCATGAAGTCAAAGGCAATGGTCTAGGTAAGGTCACTTCGATAGAAGTCTCCCCTACACTTAAGCTAAACATTGTCCTCAATGTTTAAGAGTATTTGAGTACACTCCCCTACACTTAGGACATTGTTAACTTTGCTTAACCCAAGCTAAGGAAGAGACAACTAAAGTGTATTCATTTTAAGCATAAGTGTTTTGAATAACACAATAGCAAAAACTAATCAAAGTGAACCGGATACACGGGCCTCCTACATAAGCTCCAAGCATGAAATGAGAGAGAGCAACCCTTGAAACAAACATGAAAAGACGAAGAAGGCACCCCTCCACTTCAACTCTACTATAACACCCTGTTATTAAACTTAACCTATTTAGATCTACTCTACGTTTTCTAACCTAGTTATTCAATGCTTGAGTTTTTTTAACCCTAAGTCTCTAGCTCGAATCGGCCCCGAATAAGGTTGTCCTTGAGGAAACCATCATGGAGAATAAAGGATATCAACTTTGAAGCACGTCTCTCATGATACACTCAAACATAGCACGTTACCATTTACTATAAGATTTACAATATCCGCCTCGATAAATGGAACGGTCCAACGTGTCTCAAGTTTGTCCAACATACGAAATCTCTCAAATATGAAGCACCACAGGATCAAATACATAGTTTCCATCTCGACACTCGAACAACTCCAAAATAGGTAGCATCAACAAAGTAAGCTCATATGTGAAGCCCATATCAATAGAAGTCACACTCTTAAGTGGAGTAGATGAAAACCAAGGTGTCTCAAATTTATGTATCCCAGGATAAAAAACCTTTCCCTTCATGTGAAAATAAGAAAATGAACTCGTATCAACCATATAAGATTCCCCCTTAGATATCAAAGCATCATGATACAATGAAGGTGTAGGTGTAACACCCCACTTAAATAAGTGGACCGTTACGCATAATTATGGCGTGTCATCAAAGCATGCAAGGTAATATGTAGTCAAACATACATGACCATGAGGATAACCAGAACGAAACATCGGTTCCCAAACATAATCCCAAAACATTAGTAAAGTAAATGAAATGAATGAAAGACTACACAAGCACAAGTATATGAAGGCAAAAGGAGAATAAGCCTATGGCAACTTCCATCCTATGCACGTCCTCCAAATGGTCGAGTCTGTCCTTGCGTACCTGCCATTTTGGGACATGGAAAGGAAAGTAACGGCTGAGCATAACGCTCAGTGCATGGATATATGACATAGTATGAATGGCTAAATCATAAATAAGACTAATAGCAGTAGAAATGTATAAGTATTGGAAACCTAGTTGTCTGTCATATTAATTGGTTTTAGTTCTGAAACATAGCTTATGTTACTTATGAATATCTGTATTAGTTAATGTACCAAAAGCCAATATAGGTCATGAGGTCAACAACGTGCATGAATACTTGGAGGGGAGACCTCATCATGCAATTAGAGGGGTTGCCTCTAACTAACTGGTAAGTGGGTAGGAGGGATCAGCTCCTTGTGAAGGATGCAAGGCACACACCTCATTCACCATGAAATCCTGACTGAAACATGTAACTAGGATGCACCCGTACGCCCCACATGATAACATAATAATATGGCCAAAAGTTAAAAGGGACGACACGAGCTATCACTCCGCCGTGGTGAAGTCATAACACTGGCTCCTCTAGTGTTAAGGTTATGGTACCTCTATAACTAGGTGAACTGGTCATGCATGTATATGGCTAAGGTAACTAATACAACATAAGCATTTAATTTGTAATACTAAGGAAAACAAGTGGCTGCATACGGGAAATCCTAATGAAGGAAGAGATTATCCTTACTGAAGGACGGGAAATCCGTACCTTATGTCGAGTGAACGCAGAATACGAACGGAAGAGAGTCCTACTTCGATCTCACTAATTCTACATACATAATATACGTGTATAAGTGTTTTGATTACTGAGTACGTAACTGGTTTTATATCATATCTTAGCTTGTTTTATATGTTCATGTCTTGTTTTACTGATTCTAACTTTATGCTGTGTTTATCACGTATTCTGGATATTCTAATTAAGTATTACTTGTATTTCTTTTATTATTATACTTGTTGTGTAATAATAAGTAACTTTTTAAAAATAGCAGGTTTCCTAAAATAGAAAGTTTCCAAAAATAGAAAGTTTCCAAAAATAGAAAATTTCCAAAAATAGATTTACTACTTAAAATAGATAAGTTTCTAAAAATAGAAAGTTTCCATATTTTGAAATAAGCTGGATTATTAAGCTAATAAAATAAGCTTAAGTGTTACTGATTAATATTCTAAGTCATGTGATTAAAAGTATAGTTTATTAATTAATACATGTACATTAAATAAACTATATGTTATAAGATTTAATTAAATATAAACATGATTTAATTAAATTAAATGTATAAAATACTTAGCTTAAAATCATGTATTAATAACTATGTTAATATAACCTAAGTCATGATAGTTAATTAATTCATGTCATGTTTTAATAATAAATTAATTACTATTGTCTAAATTAAAAGAATAAATACTTAGGTTAAAATCATGTATCATTAAATAATAACAATTAACCTAAGTCCGTGATTAAATTAATTTAATTTATAGTCATGTTAAATTAATTTAGTTTTCCTTGAAAAAATAAATAGCTTGTAAAAATGTGAATCTCGAAAAGAAAATGTTTAACTTGTAAAATTCGACCCGTGTCCGTGTTTAATATAAGTCGAGCCAAACACACCCTAGATGGCGGCTAGGACTGTGACCAGCCGTCGGCTGCCACTGGCTACCCAGGGCTTTCCCTGCTGTGGTGTTTGTTCCCACCGATCTAGACCGGTTCCCCCTGTTTCCTAATCAAGACCCACCGAGACCTTGTATGGTCTCGGTTGCCCCTACCTGCACTAAGGTTTCCCCCGTGGGTTCCTTGGTTGCTACTGTCCATACAAAAACCACACCGAGCCCTTTAAGGGTCTCGGCTGGTGGAAGACAAGTGACACCGAGAGCTTTATGCTCTCGGTTTGTGTGTTTCCCGAACCCAACACAAAAAACAAACACCCCGTCCCTTGTTCAATCTTAACATAGCACGTTTTGATTAATGTTCTAAATATATTCATGCACATGTGCCTATAATTAATTAGGAAAATGAAAAGATTAAGGATATTAAATAATACCGAGTGCGTGGATTAAAGAGGGGTAGACACACAAACACAAACACGTAGTTTACAAGAATCAAGATCAAAACTTCCTCCCTTGGTGATTATCTAAAGCCGGCGGCCACTTTGTGGTGTGCTAGGATTTAATTGATTTTCTTGTAACTTGACAAATGACCTAGACTTCATCCTTATGTTTCTAGTTGACTCACAAAAGGGCCAAGCCCATGCTAACTTATGTTTGGCCGCCTATAGCCCTTGTGGTTATAGTATTTCTAGTTTTTCTTTACTAGTAAATGCCGTGCTTAATCCCGTGTTCATTTGTCCATGATTTTATATACGTTACTTTTTTATTAACGATTAATAAGTATCATGATATTACTTGTACCTAGTCGATATTTATCGTATTATAATAAGTATATACGTAGTTACATGTTCGTTATTTAATGTCCATGATTTCATTTTCGTGATTTATAATAATTACTGTTAATAATTATCTTGTATTAACACATACTTAATACTTATCGTGTAATAACACGTACGTAATTCTTGTAATTAATAATCGTGATTCGTGTTCATGTTATATAAGGAAAGTTGTAATCTTGTACGTACGATTATTAGTGTACTATTTATGGTAAAAGCATGCGGGTTTTACAACTCTTCCCCCCTAAAAATAATAATTCGTCCCCGAATTATAGATAAAGTAAACAGAAAGAGAAACATACCCGAATCAAACTGAGAGGGTATGTAAAATAAAAGGACATGCAGGTGACATGATAGAAGGAACGTGGAACGTGACATGTCTTGAAAGGACGTGGAACGTGACGTGACTGAAAGGACGTATCTAATCTATAAGAGAAAACGGATAAGAAGTCCGGATGTACTCCTCCGTTCCATGTGGCTTGGCGCCCAGAACGGTCCTCTAAACGGTCTTGGCGGAATAACAATATTATTCTTCATGACTTTTGGTCGATGATACAGAAAGTTTCTGGTTCATCAACATAAAGTAGGTCAGCATGAATCTGATCAAGTGGATAAGAATTAATGTGCAAGTGTAAACGAAACGTTATGATATAAAATAACTTAGACTAACAGATATTAGTCCCGTCTTAGCAATAATGTGCGAGACATACTGAAACGTAGTACGTGAACAATTGTGAACGTGATACGTGAACAGTTGTGAACGTGATACGTGGAGATATGGTGAGTGTGATAATAGAAAACATATGGTGATCAATGATACGTGTAACATATCGTGAACGTGATATGAGAACGTGGGATGAACGTGACATGTGAAACATATCGTAGACATGGAATACGACGGTGGTAACGCCAAACGCTATAAGGTGAGACGTGAAATGTGACGTTTAACGTCTATCTAAGGACACAGAGTTATACTAAACTTGGGTCTGGTCTCTTAAGCTCTTGCAAAACTTCCCAGAACGAAAATACACGTAAAATCGTAAGCCAGGAGACAATCATGAATGTGAATAGTGTCATGAACGTTAGTTTGAAAGCAAGTCGTAAAATTTGAACAAAGACGTGAACGTAAATAAGGAGTACAAATGTGAACCTTCGTCTAGCCCGATAACTAAGGAATTACCAAGTGATTGGATGAGCCCTAGCTGGAACACGTCCGATCAATCTGCTGGTTCTGAAATCCTTGCGAATGTAAGGATTCTGCAGACTTGGTCAAACTGTTGACAATAACCCAGATAGCACCATGCTTCTTCTGAGTTTGTGTTAATCTAGTTACTTAAATCCATGGAGATCTTGTCCCATTTCAGTTCACCTTTTTCCGATGATGGAAAACATCCTAGTCAGTTGGTGTTCTATCTTAGCCTGTTGGTATGTCAGGTACTTAGATATGAACGTAACTATATCTTGCTTCGTAGAAACTTGATACATAGGAATTTGCGGAACTATAAGTCTCCGAAGTTAGACTTCTCTTAGCGTAGGATTTTCTGGAACACCTAATGTAGTGTAGGGTTCTCACTTTTACGCATAAGCTGAGTCATGTTAAGATTAACCGAGAGAATCCATGTGATTCATCGTGTCACTATAATCAACCAGAAATTAGATTGGAAAATTTCAGGGTGAAATTTCTCTTGTCGTAGAATTTGCAACATTGTGCAAATATGGTCTTCCTGTTCTTCTCTAGTCTTAGAGAAAATCAGGTTGTCCTCAATGAAAGCACTGATGAATTGCCTTATGAGTTCATGGAAACTCATTTATTAAGTCCATAATGCTGCTGGAGCATTGATGAGACTAATTCAAAATCATGAATCTAGCATGACTGAGTCGTGTACGAATAGCAGTCATGAACATGTGCTTCTCTTTCAATCGTCACTGTTGGTAGCATGATCATGAATCCGATCTTGGAAAAGTGCTTAACAACCTAAAGTCGATTGGAAATATTGACAATACATGGAGGAGAATAACGGTTATGAATGGTGATTTCTGTAAATCAATGGTAGTTGACACGTAATCTCATGTCACCGGCCTTTTCCTTAAAGGTTCTTCTGGAATGTAAGGGAAGATTTTAGAATAATCGGCTGGTTATGCGTAAAAGGAATGTCAATGGTCGTGTCTTAACTGACAGCTAGAAAATTTTAGCAGACATGGCTAACAAAGCACGTGCTTGTAAACCATAGATATTTGTACAAATTTTCCTGATGGAAAACCATGCTGAATGTATTCAGGAGCCTGAACATTATTGTACAAAACCATCAATCATAGCATGATGTGTTGTTCGTAGTCCATAGTTAGGATTAAATTTAACTTGCATCTGTCTGGCGTATGCGTTAGTAGTTTGGATCTTATCATTAGGCTGAAGGAAAACCTTCGTATACATGGGTGATACGAATAACGTCCTTTATGGTCATGAATATATGAAATATAGGTGCAAGAAATGAAAGTGTCATCGAGCAAACGTGACAGATCTCACTGATACGCCGGTGATGGTACTGAAATTCTTGTGGCCTGATTAATACATGGTACAACAAAATGGATATACCCTTTGGAGGGTACCCTGAATTTCTTAGGGATGTTCTAGAATTGGACGTGAGTCATGTGTCTTGACTCGTGTCTTAGGAAATATAAGCATGACATGTGTCTTGACTGGTGTCTTGACATGTGTCTTCAGAAAGTATACGTGAGGCATGTGTCTTGACTGATTTCTTGACATGTGTCTCGAGATGTGAAACAAATAAAACTACAAATATTAGGTTACTATGCCAGAATTGGCAGATCGGTTAGACTACTGATCCTTTGTATTTTTGATCACGTCCGCGGTCAGAGCTTCGGTTGCGATTGCTAGGATAGTTGTTGTCGTAGTAGTGGTTACTATCGTATCGCCTGTCAGTTCCATGATGGTCATTCTCATGACTATGATTCATGTAACTATTTAGCTGAGTGGCCGGATGGTACCGGTTTTCCACTCATATGTCTGAAACGACAACTGAATGACGTGTGACATGTAACTAAGAATTATGGAAAAATGATTGATGGAAATCGTCTGGTGGTGAAGCATCTTCTCATCCGATCGCTTTGATTTAACGCCTTTGTCTTCGTCTTGTAAGATCTCCAGGTTGTAAACAGTATCAGCATCTCGTAGCGTCTCCAACATCCGCAGCATCAATCCTTAATAACAACTCCAAGCTGTGAGTGGCATCAGCAATCTTGTAGAGTATCAGCAAGTGGAGTACACCTCAGATGATTTAGAATCAACTAACGAATACACGTAGAGCATTGCAGGTAAAATACACCTGTATCAAGGTACGTGTAATACACATGGAATACGGTACATGGAGTATACATGGAATGCACATGAAATGATCAGTATGGGGTCGATCATCTGACATGATTTTAAAGGAAAAATAATTGGTTAAACGGTTGGAAAGACCTCATGATAACCTGGAAATGCCAGTATATACCTCATTTTGGTTGCATAGAGAAACGTTAACGTGTGGTTAAACGAATTTCAACGATGATTTTTCTGAAAGCATGATTAATGAAAACCAACCATGACTATCAAGAAAGCAGGATTTAGATGAATTCCAACAGTGTCTTGCATGAAAGCATAAACAACAAAAGAGACGTAAGACGTAATTACATGAAGACGAAATCATCATGGAGAAACATGAAACAACCTAACATGAAGGAGTGTATAACATAATCAGCATGAAATTGAAGTTAACCATGATAGTATGAAAACATACTTGACATAAAAACATAGTAACTTGTGAGGGGACATGAAAAAAATTTATGCCAATAAATCATGAGAAAATTTTTATGCATGAAAACAGTGCGTGAATGCATGATGCAGTTTATAAAAAAAATCTTTATATGCGCGAGGGTAAACGCTAATGGTCAGTTTACCCAAAACAAAAGACATGGCGACGAGACGCCTATGGGTCGGTCCCAAAGTTTAAAGTTTCGATAAAGCACATGCGACTAAATAGGGCCAGTCCTGTACCAACCATTACTTAGTCAAATTTACTGCAACAATGATACATGAAACATAAATAGTAAAAATCATCTGTCAAAACTTATCAGAAAAATATTTATGTGACTAATTATGAATTACTGGGGTTCAGTCCACATTAGCCACAGTTCACAAGGAACATCGTGCATGAAACAAAGACGCGTAACTAAGTATGGATGACGGTAGTTCAGTCCATATTAGTAAAAACATTACTGATGAAAACATCATGGTTAAAACAACAAGGTGCTGAAAACATCATGGTTAAAATAACAAGGTGCTGAAAACATAAATACATGGAATAGAAAGCGTTGGCTTAGGAAGCTCCTGATGACTACCCACTAGTTACAGGTCAACTTTTAAAGCCTACAGGTCGAAGCCTTGGCTCTGATACCATAATTGTAACACCCCACTTTGATAAGTGGACTGTTATGCGTAATTATGGCGTGTCATCAAAGCATGCAAGGTAATATGTAGTAAAACATACATGACCATGGGGATAACCGGAACCAAACATCGGTTCCCAAACATAATCCCAAAACATAATTAAAGTAAATGAAATGAATGAAAGACTACACAAGCACAAGTATATGAAGGCAAAAGGAGAAGAAGTCTATGGCAACTTCCATCCTATGCATGTCCTCCAAATGCTCGAGTCTGTCCTTGGGTACCTGCCATTTTGGGACATAGAAATGAAAGTAACGGCTGAGCATAACGCTCAGTGCACAGATATATGACATAGTATGAATGGCAGAATCATAAATAAGACTAATAGGAGCGGAAATGTATAAGTCCTAGAAACCTAGTTGTCTATCATATTAACTGGTTTTAGTTCTGAAATCATAACTTATGTTACTTATGAATATCTGTATTAGTTAATGAAACCAAAAGCCAATATAGGTCATGAGGTCAACAACGTGCATGAATACTTAGAGGGGAGACCTCATCATGCAATTAGAGGGGTTGCCTCTAACTAACTAGTAAGTGGGTATGAGGGATCAGCTCCTTGTGAAGGATGCAAGGCACACCCCACATTCACCATGAAATCCTGACTGAAACATGTAACTAGGATGCACCCATACGCCCCACATGATAACATAATAATATGGCCAAAAGCTGAAAGGGACGCCGCGAGCAATCACTCCCCCGTGATGAAGTCATAACACTGGTGCCTCTAGTGTTATGGTTATGGTACCTCCATAACTAGGTGAACTGGTCATGCATGTATATGGCTAAGGTAACTAATAAAACATAAGCATTTAATCTGTAATACTGGGGAAAACAGTTGGCTGCATATGGGAAATCCTAATGAAGGAAGAGATTGTCCTTACTGAAGGACGGGAAATTCGTACCTTATGTCCAGTGAACGCAGAAGACGAACGGAAGAGAGTCCTACTTCGATCTCACTAATGCTACATAAATAATATACGTGTATAAGTGTTCTGATTACTGAGTACGAAACTGGTTTTATATCATGTCTTAGCTTCTTTTATATGTTCATGTCTTGTTTTACTGATTCTAACTTTATGCTGTGTTTATCATGTATTCTGGATATTCTGATTAAGTATTACTTGTATTTCTTGTATTATTATACTTGTTATGTAATAATAAGTAACTTTCTAAAAATAGTAGGTTTCCTAAAATAGAAAGTTTCTAAAAATAGAAAGTTTCCAAAAATAGAAAGTTTCTAAAAATAGAAAGTTTCTAAAAATAGATTTACTGCTTAAAATCGATAAGTTTTTAAAAATAGAAAGTTTCCATATTTAGAAATAAGCTGGATTATTAAGCTAATAAAATAAGCTTAAGTGTTACTGATTAATATTTTAAGTCATGTGATTAAAAGTATAGTTTATTAATTAATACATGTACATTAAATAAACTATATGTTATAAGATTTAATTAAATATAAACATGATTTAATTAAATTAAATGTATTAAATACTTAGGTTAAAATCATGTATTAATAACTATATTAATATAACCTAAGTCATGATAGTTAATTAATTACATGTCATGTTTTAATAATTAATTAATTACTATTGTCTAAATTAAAAGAATAAATACTTAGGTTAAAATCATATATCATTAAATAATAACAATTAACCTAAGTCCATGATTAAATTAATTTAATTATTAGTCATGTAAATTAATTTAGTTTTGCTTGAAAAAATAAATAGCATGTAAAAATGTGAATCTCGTAAAGAAAATGTTTAACTTGTAAAATTTGACCCGTGCCCGTGTTTAATATAAGCTGAGCCAAACACACCCTAGCTGGCGGCTAGGACTGTGACCAGCCGTCGGCTGCCACTGGCTACCCAGGGCTTCCCCTGCTGTGGTGTTTGTTCCCACCGGTCTAGACCGGTTCCCCCTGTTTCCTAATCAAGACCCACCGAGACCTTGTATTGTCTCGGTTGCCCCTGCTTGCACCAAGGTTTCCCTCGTGGGTTCCATGGTTGCTACTGTCCATACAAAAACCACACCGATCCCTTTAAGGGTTTCGGCTGGTGGAAGACCAGTGACACCGAGAGCTTTATGCTCTCGGTTGGTGTGTTTCCCGAACCCAACACGAAAAACAAACACCTCGTCCCTTGTTCAATCTTAACATAACACGTTTTGATTAATGTTCTAAATATATTCATGCACATGTGACTATAATTAATTAGGAAAATGAAAATATTAAGGATATTAAATATTACCGAGTGCGTGGATTAAAGAGGGGTTGACACACGAACACAAACACGGATTTTACAAGAATCAAGATCAAAACTTCCTCCCTTGGTGATGATCTAAAGCCGACGGCCACTTTTTGGTGTGCTAAGGTTTAATTGTGTTTCTTGTAACTTGATAAATGACCTAGACTTCATCCTTATGTTTCTAGTTGACTCACAAACGGGCCTAGCCCATGCTAACTTATGTTTGGCCGCCTATAGCCCTTGTGGTTATAGTATTTCTAGTTTTTCTTTACTAGTAAATGTCATGCTTAATCCCGTGTTCATTTGTTCATGATTTTATATACGTTACTTATTTATTAACGATTAATAAGTATCCTGATATTACTTGTACGTAGTCGATATTTATCGTATTATAATAAGTATATATGTAGTTACATGTTCGTGATTTAATGTTCATGATTTCATGTTCGTGATTTATAATAGTTATTGATAATAACTGATGTTGCAGATTTTAGTCGTTTACTATCTTTTAGGAAAAAGAAAGCAAAAACCAAAGTCGTAGCAAGTATTAGTAATTACGTTTTAGGAAAAACGCAAATACCGACAATCGAGTTCGTTCTCGAGGAGGTATGGTGTTTAGCCAACAACTATAGACGTTATTTAATCGAGTGATTATTACGCTTTTGGAAAGAAAGAAAGAAAAGAAAACGGAAACGGATTACGCTAAAAACGGTCGGAAATGCGTATACGTACGAACGTAAAAACGCGACCCAACGAAAAATTTCACCTAAAAATTAATTAAAAATCACTAAAAAAATTCTAAAAAGTATAACTAAGAAAATTACGAGAACCAAAAATTTTGAGAATGATTAAATTATTTTATATTAATATTTAGAGTTAATTAAAAATCCTAAAAAATAAATTAACTAAGAAAAGGATAAAATAAAAAAATTTAAAATTTACGAAAGAAAATTGATTTTTCCTACATTCTAAATGACAAAAGAAAATTTAGAAAAAAAGAATTACATTTTTTCGACTTTTAAATTATTTATTATGAGTTAAATACGAAAATAAACTAATTAAATGATTAAAAATATTAAATAATTTTTCTAAAAATCCAAAAAAATACAGTAACAACTACATACTATTCTGAAGCTAGAAAAAATAATAATCTAAAATATAAGCTACAATTAAGCTGCGAATAAGCTATATAAGCTATTAAGCTAAAAACGTAATAAAGGGGTAACTAAATGATTATGGAAAGACTAACAAGAAAACATGCCTAGCTCAGTTGGTTATGTTGTTGTAACTGTGAACAAGGGTTCAGGGGTTCGAGACCCTTTCCTGTCACTTTTTGGTTTTATTTCTTTTATTATCAGCTTATAACCTGAGTAAAAACTGTATGAATGAAAACTGAAAGCAACTATTAACAATAAAAACTAATAGAACAGATGGTTGAATAGTGGGTTGCTATGTCATCTACTGGTGTGGAGGTCTGGTGTTCGAAACCAACATCTGGCATTTTTTTTAAAACGTTTATTTTGTTCTTGTTACTTCTTCCAGTGAATTGAATTTTAACTAATTGGGCTTTGACAGCCCAATAGCTGAATGAAATAAATCTTTTAAACAGCACATCAGCAACCAAAATCACAGTAACTTACTGAACAGATACTAGTTTTACTATTATAAGTCCTCTTTTATTTCTACTCAGCAATGAAGGAAAAAATAGTAAAACAAAACTACTGTTGTCAATTCTAGTTGGGTTTGATAGCAAACAAATAAAGCATCACAGATAAAAATAAACATAACATAGTGCAACTTAAAATCACATACCTTCATATGGAACCAAAAATACAACTAATCTAACACTATCGAATTTCAAACTAAACTAAAAATCAGCACTCTTTTTTTTTCGAACCAGGAACAATTCATATAGCAATCCATCTCCTCATATTAGCAAAAAAAAAATTGCAAAGGTGATGACTGCTTAATTCCTACTACTTATGCAGCTTATTTAAGCAAATTCAAGCTTATCTATTAGTCGAGATAACAGCCATCTAAATCAGGACACCTACAAGCAGATCAAACCTACTAAGTACTAAACCGTAATCAAGATCTTTAATCTCCTAATCTTCATTCTAAATAACCTGTTTCCACTCCGCAAATGAATGACAAAATTTTCCTAAAAGAGAATGATTGAATCTCTATAGAAGGCTTATACTAAACTGATTAACAAGATTTATCGCTAACAAACTTAATTTCTTCATTATCGAAACAAGAATTCTCACTACTCCATCAACAGCCATACACTAGTTATGCAGATTGGACAAAAATTTAAGAAGCAACATCAATCAAACAAATAGAGAAAACTCTATCCCAAACAGTGGTTACAAGAAGAAAAACATAGAAATTAATGAAAGCTAAATGCTGAAAATAAAGAGCAGTTCAGAATCAGATAAAGAACATTTTAAGCAGATTGCAAACTATTTTTTTTACACTACTAGGAATGAAAAAAATTTAAAACAAGAACGACCTGCACATCCAGGCCAGTCCGCTGATGACGACCCGGTAAAACTGCATTTTTTTTCTTTCTGCGAACGAACAGTAGCACCACCTGTGGTACCCTTAGTAGATCGTAGAACGAACAGTGGCAGGAACGACAAAACCAATTCCTCTCTTTTTTTTTCGTAACCTTCACTCTCTCGCTTTTTTTTTCTTCTCGTCGATCCAGCAACTATCAACAAACCAAACCTCTTTTTTTGTGTTCGTGAGCAGTAACAGCAAACAACAATACCCTCCTTTTTTACAGTAAAAGAAGCACAAACTTAAATCTTTTCTCTTTTTTTTATAACAATAAAAACAATCCTTTTGTTTCTTCTTCTTTGCTGTGAGCAAAGAGCAACAAACAAACCACACTTTCCCTTTTTTTTTTCTTCGAAACAGTAACAAGAAAGGAAACAAAACTAATATTTTTTCGACACCAGTAAAAAAAACAAACCAATACTCTTTTGTTTTTCGCAATCTCACAAATGAAAGTATAAGTGCAAGTCAATTAAAATTGACAGAAATTTAAAGTAGACAAGGTTTAAATTGCATAAAAGTAGAATTTCATTAAACTTAAAAACAATGGAACTCAATCTGATTTTACATCAAAACTGGAACAACTCTAAAAATAAAAATCCTATCCCTTATATATTGGGTACAAGATGGTTCTAGAGATCAAAACCCTAAACTATGATTTACCTACAATGCCCTTTGAAGATCCTTTGGAATATGCCATTTGGATGCCATGTTCTTGAAGGTTCCTAGTCGAATGTCGACATGTGAAATGATCCGAGCCTTTGAAAAGATGTGGGGAACAAGTAACTTGATTAAAACCGTCCATTTGGTCAAAGGATTTGTTGTTTTGTGGAGAACCCGTGAATGGATGTTGATGGTGAGGGGACCTCTACTGATGTGGCGACTGAAATCATCACATGGGTGTGTTGTGTGTGGGGTTAATTGTATATCTGGAAAAACTCAAATAAAACCCCTTTGATTTGCATTTGATTCATGATTAGGGTTTATAGGGTGAGGTGGGAGTGTGGGTTAGGGAAAGAAGATAATCTGTTTAAAGAAGTATTAAACAAATCGTGGGTTTTAAGGTTTTGGATAGTTTGAGTGGGCATGGGTCGGGTTATGGTGTTGGGTTTGGGTAAATGGGTATTTTGGTGAGGTGTCAATATTGGATTGGTGGGAATAGTTTGTGTGTTTTGCTAAAATGGCCCCTCATCTCCCAAAAAGTTGTCATTCCCTTCTCTCAGCAGATTTTCTTCCTTTCCCTTTGTTTTCATCTTTAAGCTATTTGCAAATTGCACCCTTGAGCTTTATAAATAATGATCTAAGGGTTAAAAATGCAAATCATGACTTCTTCAAGGGCTATTATTGCTAATTCTCCAATCTTAAAGGGCCTTTCTTGTATACTTGACTTTTGGGAGGACTAAAAATGACAAGTCATTAATTCTTGAAGGACTAAAGTTGCCAAATCTTCATTCTTCAAGGGCTTTCTTGGAAATTCAACACTCGGGTCTGGTTCATTGTGCGGCTTCGTTTCCCGTGTTCGTTTTTCTTTGTTTCTTGTGATCTTTTGTCATTTTCTCGATATCCGTACCTAAAATACACATTGAGCAAACACAAGCATATATATGGCACTTTTTATGATATTAACATCGTTTTAAGCACGTTTTGGACGATGAGACTATGTATAAAAGCAGTCTCATCAATAATTATCTTGTATTAACACATTAATACTTATCGTGTAATAACACGTACGTAATTCTTGTAATTAATATTCGTGATTCGTGTTTATGTTATATAAGGAAAGTTTTAATCTTGTACGTACGATTATTAGTGTACTGTTTATGGTAAAAGCATGCGTGTTATACAGTAGGAATCAAAACATTCATAACTATTATCTCCATGTTGGGTTTCTCATCATCATCAAAAAGTAGGGAATCTTCCATAAAAGGCATAGTGAAAAGAGGATCAAGAATAATAATGTCTTGTGAAGGAAGTGTAGGCTCTATGGTCCCAAAAATCAAGTTCTCACTAAGAAGAATCTCCTCTTCTCAATTAGAATCACTATCATCAACCTCAATATCAATATTAGCAAGATAAGCCTCTATGGTGGCATCAATATCCATATGAGAATCCATATCAATAGTTTTGGGTTCTAAAGGTGCCTTAGGTGAAAAAGGATCAATCTATAAGAGTATAGGATCTTCATCAATAACCAACTTCAAGGGTGGGAGGGTGGGAATAAAAGGCTCAAAAGAAGGTGTATTAATGAGAGAATCACTCAAAGGGATTATATCATCATAAAAATCAATAGGTGCAACCTCAAAAACCAGTGAAGAAATATCAATGAAAGGTTCTTCTTCTATGGACTCATCATTATGGTGTTCATTCTAAGCTTCAATCGAGGAGATAAAATTATAAACATTTGATAAAACCTCACGAATATAAACATCTTCCACTTCTTCTATAGGAGCAAGATCTTCATCCAAATTAGGAATGTCATCTTCACACGAAAAATCCTCGGATGATATATCATAAGATGCCTCACTAGAATCACAATCATCATCCTCTATTTATGGAAAGTCTTGCATAAACACTTCCTCAATCTCGTTATCCTTTTCTTTGAACAATCGATCAAGATCAAAGTCACCAAAATAACTAGTAGTAGCATCAAGGTCAACATGTGATAAAATCTCAATGTGTTCATGTGGAGAAGAGGTATCAATACAAAGCTCGTCACATGGTTCATTGGAAAGACCGTCAAGCTCTCTTTGGATTGGGATAAGGTTCTCAACACTAGAGGAGGTTAATTCATCCAAATTAGTGTTTGTATTAGTGCTAAGAGGCTCGTCTCCCATGGTTAAAGAGTTGGTGGGTTCCCCGTGAGGTAAAGGTGATAAAGGTGTGTCATCATTAAGTGTCATACAAATCGAAGGTTCATCATCATCGTCATATAAGCATTGATTAAGCAAACGAGCATGAGCAGCAAAATATTGTTCTTTTTCATCGATTGTAGCAATCTTAAAAAGGAAATCATTTAAATATTTTCTGAGGCGACAAGAAAATTTGTTCATCGAGTCACGAAACATATCACCGATCTCCTCTTCATAAATTTTCCAAGTCTTAATTTCTACTTCCTCATAAAACTTAATTAGTTTCTCTAACAACGGGTACGTGTTTTTCATTTCCTCAATGCTTATGTCTTTCTTACTATCAATCGCCTTAGAAATGTCATCGATCGACTTGTTTATTTTCTCAAGTAAAGAATGTATTTCATTGCCAATATTATGGGTATAAGAAGGCGGATCCCTTGGTCGACAATCATAACCATAATGGGGTTCTTTTCCACAAAACTCGCACATATAAGTCGAAGAATAGGGTGGAGGTGGATTTCCATAATTAGGTTGATTAAAGTTTTGATAAGAGTCATGATTATGAAAGTTCTCATGATTATAACCTTGAAAATTTCCTTCGTTTTGAAAACCCTCATAATGTGAAAATCCTTGATTTTGAAAAGTATCTTGATTATAGCCTTGAAAATTTTCATCATTTTGAAAGCCTTCATTGTTTGAAAATCCTTGATTATGAAATGTTTCTTGATTATAGCCTTGAAAGTTATCATTATTTTGAAAACCCTCATAACTGGAAAATCCTTGGTTTTGGTATGGCTCATTAAAGGTTTGATCATGAAATGATGGTGGATTTTGTGATGAAAAACCAGAATATCCCATATAGTCATTACAAGTATAGTCCATTTGAAGGTTAGGTTGAAAATTAGTATTCTCAGTTCCATTGTAATCATATCTCTCCCCATAATAGCCATTGTTTTGATCACATAAATAAGTATCGTGTGGACCACCACAATTCGAACAAGTCGAATAATTAGCGTTAGCAGATTGTTGTTGCAAAATCTCCAACATGGAACGAGTATCCATGTTTAGCAAGGTGGCTGAATGTATATACAAGTAAAATGACGTTTAAAAGCTTCCTCGGGAAATGATGTAATACACCAAAGGTGGTATGGTTACACGTGTGCGAGTACACGTGTAAGTAAACTCGAGGAGTGAGAGATGAGCTCTCGGTCGACTTTTGAAAGAGAAGAGATTATCTCCCTCGAGGTGCAATAGGTAATATCCACAAGAAAATATATATATATATGTAAATACTAATTCGGTGGCACACCACTCACCACTATCACTCTTGAAAGACCCACAAGGAAGCAGAGAAACGAGGCGGCGCGTAGCACTTACGAGCCTGCTTCTTTAGAATGTGAAATACACTCGCCTTATACCCCCCACACAGTGGCCTCTTTCTCAAGATCAAGAAGATTATGGTATTTATCTATTGTGCCTTAATTAAGTTTGATCGATACGCGTGTCAAGGACCGGAACGCTCCCGAACATGATGTATTGCCTCGACAATACTTATGGAAGTAGGTAAATTGGTTGTTCGTATCTACGTATACTTATTTACATATAGTAATATAAAGAAAATATTTTTGTATTTATTTGATTTTTAAGAAAATACTATATGTACGTAAAAATAATGAAAACCGATATATACAATATATTTTTGGGTGCTATCTTTTAGGAAAAAGATTACTTTTTGGATTTTTTATTTTTTTGGTTCAATTGTTTAGGAAAAGAATTGATTTTGTGGTTTCTTAATTTTATTTATATTTTTATCTTTTTTATTTTTTTATGTTTTTGATTTATAATACGTAAAAATAACGTTCACAAAGTGATCGGATCCCAAAATCCAATATGTCTCACTCGAAACCGTTAATCTTCACGAAAAGAACCGGCAGCGGCGCCATTTAATATTCCGTTTTTAGTATCGTTTTGTCTCGGTATCTAATCAAATTGATATAACATTTTTCAAACTTGACTTAATTTTTCTTGGTTAAAAATATTGATATGGTGTTTTATACTACTTGCACATAAACGTAAATCTATACTACTATTTATTACACTACATATACGTAACGGATAAAAAAACGAGAATACAAAATATAAAAACGAAAATATGAAAGCACGCGAAACAAGGAATTAAACTAGTATAATCTTCCTAAAATATCTATAGTCCTAGTATAATATTCTATGTTATTAAAAGTATACCATTATTACTACTACAATATAAGCAAATGGGCTGAAAAGGAAAGTAGCAGATCCAGTATCCAACGTATATGAAATTCCTAATTACACCAATTAGCCTAACATACTTAATACCAATGGACCTAAACTATTAACTAATACATTTTCCTAAAATTTCAAAATCATAAACGAATCATATATGGCTCAACAACAAAGAAAATGCATCAAAATCCAGTAACAAACTAACCAAATTCATAATGGTCAAAAACTTAATCTGCCCAGTTCTAAACGTGAGCTAAAGCCTTCAGTTTTATTTCTACAAAAATTGATTGAACTTACTACCAACACATTACAATTCCAAAGTCGAACTAAATTATGAACTATAAGATCTACAAAAATTAACTGTCACTAGTTGGTTCATGTACTAGTTGTATTTAATATATATTCCTGCCATATGACTAAGCTCATGTGAACACTTCCTATAATTAATACCCACTGAACTAATAAGCTATCAAGTATTTGCAAACAGTATAAATATTCTAGCTACAGAACTCAAGTCATCGTCTAACTTGTTCTATACCTACTTGGCAAAATAGAACATTAATACGAAGAAAACTAATAAATGGCCATTAGGAGACCTATTCAATTAATCCTTTTTCAACTTCTTCTCAAATGGACAAACTATGTGACAATCCGTCAATTTATGGTTGATATTTTATTCTCAAGTGTTATTTAAAAACATTATTTTAATTTTATATTATGAACTCACTCATTTATGGGAAGAAATTTGGATTTACGTCTTGAAGTAGCATTGACTACGTCTAAACCGGAGGATTCTACGTTACGTGCTTACATTTCGACATTTCAGGAAATAAATTTATCCGTGAATATTATTTTGGGATTTTAAATTTGTGTTGTTTCATAAACTCAATAATTTACGAGAAGAGATTAGGACTTACGTGAATAATTTAACGTCCTTTACGATTAAACCGGAAACCTTAGGATTACGTATTTACGTTTTCGAACTCCGTTTTTGATGAGACAATTTTTATTAGATTCGTTTTGTGCCGTTGATTCATAATTTATAAAAACGTTTTTCATAAAACGAGCCGAGGGCACGCAAATCGAGGAAATTAGAATCGAGGAGTACCCATAAATAATTTGGGATGAGATAAAACCACTTTTGCCCCACCCCCAATATGGGACGGCAAAACTAGCAACTTACACCCATGAGGTGTCAAATTTTCTTAACAAGTCTTACACTTGTCATATAAGCTTAATAAACAAGCCATTTCTTCCATCAAAACCACTAACTAGCAAAACACATTCCATTAGCTTCATTTCTTACATGCAAAAACCACACAAACTCTCTCTCTCTAGCCATTTGGCCGTCCCATCTCAACCAAAAACACCCTTTTTGATCTTCATTTAACCATGAAATCCCATGTTATTCATACATATGATGATGCCCTCTTGAAGCTCTATTGAATGATGGTGATTATAACATCCAAAAAGAAGTTTCCTCGGTGTCTTGGGGCTGATTTTCCACAAGGAGTTCTTGAAGATTGGTGGTCTTGAAGATGGTCTTGGTTTATCACAAGTTTCTCCATTAAAATCCATGTCTTAATCACAACCTACATCATCTTGGTGGTATAAAGATTGTTCCTCCCATCCTCTTTTTATTTTGATTATGTAATCATTTATTTTATTTCCTATTGTATATGTATATGATGAATATATGATGATAAAAGTATTGTGTGGCGATTTGGTGTTGATAAACATGGGTAAAAAGATGAAAAACTATATGTAAAAATGGTTAATCTTGCTTAATTTAGTAGGCTGTATAAAAACAGTAAATAACCATATGATGAACTGATAAAATGGCATAGATTATTAAAGAAACAGTAAGGTATATGATTTTTACACATGTGGTGAGTTGGCCATGCAATGGAATCATTAGGATGAGTGAGATATGATCAAAACAATATTAGAGTACAAATATGCATAGACTGTTTTGGATGATTTTTAGAAAATACTTAGAGGCTGATTCAACAGTAGCCATACGAGAGTTAAATGGATCACATATCATGTCGTTTATGCCATAAAAATCTGGGCTTCTATCTCCATATAGAACTATAGATATGGCTGTTTTGGTGAACATGAAATTTAAAATCAGATTTGTATAATAAAAACTTATATAAAATAAGCACTCACTTATATATTTATAAAATATATACACATGAAAACCCACTAACTTATAAATTTCATTTATATAGATATGTATAAGGTTAAATAAATGGACTCTTTATAAAAATGGTAGCTGAATAAGATTTATAAGTTATAAAAACTATAAACATGATTTTTACCTCTTTTCGGCTAGTACCGAAAGATTAACGTTTTTGTTAAATAAAACTTAGATGGTTGGACTCGTCTAATGTAAACTTTTATAAACTCACATACTGATGTATAAACATATATAACAAGTAAAAACTGATAAAACCCGGGCTTTATAACATATAACATTAACGGGCCAAAGTAGCCTTATTGGACAATAAACCCGACTAATTTGGTAAAACACTTATAAACTTATTGATTGGGCTTAACCCATTTGGGCCCAACATGTAAAGTATAATACTGATAATAAAAGTATAATTGGGCTAATTAATAGTATTGGGCTTGTAATAGGCCCATTGGGCTTCAAAATGTAAACAAGATTGAACTAGTGTAACTAGTCTTGAAAATTTCCAACACATAAACACTATAATGAATAAGTAAGGATGTATAAACCCACTTGATCATCATCATATGTATAAAATCATCATATGTATACGTAATTGTTATTTTTATAAAGTCATTGGACAAAAGTCTAAGACGAGTATTATTTGTCTAGGTTTCCGTGATTGAAGCACGTACGGTACATCCGAATCACCGATAACCGCCTTCCCACATCAACGTGAGTTCATAGCCTCGCACTCTTTTAAATGTTTTTATGAAATGTTTTATAAACCCGAGAGGGAGATAACATGTTAGTTTTGATAAAATAGGACACCATTTGTCCCGATTGTTTGTTTATTGATTTGGACCCGAATGATTGTATGACCCGATGAATGAATATATGACCCGATAAATGAAATGAAATGGATTATTAAAGTTAGGTTATGTCACTAAAATTCCCATTAGCATGAATTGTGAACTACCGGGATTTGGTAGACGCTTATGCATATAATAGTACTATTTGGGGATGATCACCCCAGTTCGCGCCTTGACGGTTGATCCCCGTCGTGCCACATTGATTGGTAAGCGAATTTATGTATGAGAAGATTTAAACAAGCATGATTATTGTGACGACAGGCTAATTTAGATGGGCAAATTGAGTTACGGGCTAGCTACCCGTTGTTTGTTGTAGTAAGGTAACAATGTCATGTGGCTTATAATAATCCAATTAACGAAATACTGCTATACGCATTGAACAACAATATATTTCCTGACTAACAATACAGGGTCTTATTATTGATATTATGTTCGTGTTTTGGTTTTATATAACCATATTCATATAATGGTTTTTATTTAATCTATACAACGTTATAAAACGTATTGTATGATGTTTTTAACGACAATGGTTCGTATAATGATTTTGAAGGCGAAAGCCTATATTATAATTTTGATAAAGATTTGTATAAAATGACTTTGGCTATTTTATGGCCTATTACAAAGATTTATACAAAATGATTTTTGGTAATAATTTTATACCGATGTTATATTGATGGATTTCATTAAACTCTATGAATTCACTCGGCGTTATCGCTGACCTTTTCTTTTAACATGTTTTATCTCAGGTACTTGAAGGTAATTCTCGTGAAGACAACAAGAATTCATGGCCCGCACTTAAATTATAATTTTGCATTCAAATGTTTTGTAAAATTTGTATGAAATAATATGACTTGGGACCTATGTAAATCTGATATTTATGAATGGAAATGCTTTATTATTAAACGACACGATTTTTAAGCGTTGTCTATGATGTGAGTAATGTGCTATCCCGTAATACCAACGAGTCTTCCGCTGTATTGTATTGTATAAATTTGAGGGTGTTACAAACTAGCTGATGAGCAATTGAACTAATACTCTATTACATTTAATAAATCCTATCCACTATCAAGCTAAACTCTTAACATAAAAAAACATCAAGAAACCACAGTTCCAAACACACCTTAACTGATATCACCTAAATCCACAAGGCTAAATGTTATAAAACGCTCAGCTAAAACAGATAACTAGTAGAGACTAGCAACCAACCAATGAATTTCAGTTTATTGCCAGCTGAAACTTACACTAATAATGATAACAATGAACTATAGATAAAAATTAATGAAACAACTAGGCAAGTTCAAGTAGATAACATAAAAACGTAAATCATGCTTAACCTATTCGTCCGAAGATTAGTCCATTGATGTCGAAGCGCAGCGCTGAGCTGACTTAAAATGAAACTAAAATCGAGGCTAAACTGATTTCGAGCTACACCAAACTAGTATCGAACCAAACCACGAGCTGATTCTGAGACTTTACTGAGGTAATCTCGAACTGAACTATGAACTTTATACCAAAGCTACACTAACCGCAACCGATTTCTGAGCACTCAATTTATCCCAAGATCTTAACCGAAATCTCAAGTAAAGTAACAAATATATTTCACAAAGCAATATTACATATTATGATAATAAGAATCAATTCTTGTGTCAACAGTAACCACTAAAACCACTTCAAAATGAACTAAAAGTCTAGTATACTAAAAGTCTAGTATACTAAAGTTTAGTAACTCATGACTACAATATATTTCAAAATGCAATTAACTAAAAGTCTTCATGGCAGCAGAAATGTAGAATTAAAGCCAGAATTAGAAGAAAATCAAGGATGTAACAGAAAGCTTAAAGAATTCATTAATGGAGGCAAAAGATCAATTAATAAAATTTCATGAAAAGCTTTTAAAACTCTTTTAAACCAAAAGCTTAAACGGAAAACTTCAAACTTTCATTAATGGAGAACTATTATAACAACTATAACAGAACCTAAACTCATCAACTAACTGAGTTTATAGAATTAAAAACATTGAAAACGAAGGAGATGAAGAAAACTTGAAAAATTATTTCTAATTCATTAATGGAGAATTCAGTTACACTAACAGAATTAGTTACAAGATTAGAACAAGAATCATAAAAGAAATTTATACTAACTAACTAACTCTAATCAAACTAGGTGTAAACTACTCCGAAGCTAACCGTCTCCAAAATGAAGTCTTCATCTTGTATTTATAGCCGTCGAAGAGGGGAGGTGAGGTGCTGATGACGCGTCGTATCCAATCCAGTGAAGCCACGTGTAAAATACGAGGTTAGGGTTCTTCAGTTCAAATTGGGAGTTTCTTCGTTTCCCACTCTTGATCCATCTAAATCATATCATCTTGAAGAGGAGAACAAGAGAAGCGTTTTTGCTGTTTAGATCTTCGGCTGAATCTTTATTGATTATTCTTGAATGGGACTTGAAGGATGTGGTGGGGAAGAGTTGAAACCAACTGAAACTTGTTTCTTTGGTTATTTCTCTCTCTTCGTTTGATAAAGAAGAAGAGACGCGTGTGTTTCTATGAGTATGACTTGGTCCTTTGACCAATTAAATATATAAACTTTTCATTTGTTTTATTTTTAACCCTTTAATTTTAATCTTTTATCAAATGTGATAAAAAGGTTAAGGTAAATCTCCTTTTCATCCTTCATTTTTGTTAAAGTTACAAGTTTAGCCCTCCATCTTGGTAATATTAGCAAGTAAGGTCCTTCAAAGCTCTTTCGTCCTTTTCTTCGTCTTTTCATCAAATAAATCCTTGAAAACGCGTGTTTGCTCAAAAATGCATCTTTTTACCTGAAAACACATGAAACACAAATACCTACGTAATTTTGATATTTTTTAGTTAAATATAATGTATTTGACTATGTTTTAAGTAGGTTTTTGGATCATAATTGATGAGTGTTTTCACACTTATCAGTAGCCCAATTGACCAGCTGTCAACAGGCTGCGAAGGTCTGATATCTCCACTCACGGCGTGTGGCCAGTGCGGCGATCTGGGCCTGGACAGGATCGGCATGTCCCGCCCCGGAGCCCTCCCTGATCTCGTAAGTGGAGCTGGGTATAGACTCGGGAAAATAGCCCGGTGGTAATGATGAAGGTACAGAAGATGGTAGGTTAGGAGATACACGGTCCTCCTCCATAGAGGTGCGTACCAGTATAGCTTATGCTGAAGCAGAAAAAGGGTCCTCGGGAAGTACAGCTTCGATAGTCTGGTCATCCTATGAATCTGAGGCTGATAACCATCCACACTTTTACTGATCGTGGAGATGAACGGATAGCTGGAGCAGGGCTACCACTGGTAGGAGAGTCGGAGGTGCAGTAGGCGGAGTCATGATGCTCTGAAAATAATATTCTTTTAAATTTGAAGTAAGTATAAGCTTACAAACAAAGGAAAAGTCTTATTTTTGGTTACAAGTTTTATGAAGTATATCCCTTTTAAACAATTATCGCAATGTTTTAAGGTTATATATATTAATACTTATATATATATATATATATATATATATATATATATATATATATATATATATATATATATATATATATATATATATATATATATATATATATATATATATATATAATCATTTAACCAGTTTATTTAATAATCAGTACACTCTTAGTTCACATAGCACAAAATGCCCTACGATCTACATGCTTAACTAATACGGTCCCAAAAAAATCCCAAACGATTTTTATAAAGTTATAGTCCAGTTTTAAATAAAAGAAAAATCACTTTATTTTTATTTTATTTAAAAATTTATCTGGTTCTCTATAACTAATGCTTTGATACCATTCTCTGTGACACCCCGGGTAGGGTCAAAATATGCGGAATTATCAACGGATATGTCACAAGGGTGGATCGATAGCACCTACTTCATAGAGCATAAGATAAGAGATCATTCAAAACATATTACATGATCATTGTACAAATTCTATAAAAATTATCTTCAATATGATAAAAGTATATTGTTTATTTTCCCCAAATAGAACCCTTGACGAGTCCTACAATGCAGATTACAATGATGCTTTAGTCCATGCACTCACCACGTACTAACTTCATTTTCTTGAGAAAAACATGCTTAGAGGGTCAACATAAAGTTGGTGAATTTATATAACACCCCCAATTTACATTGCGCAGCGGAAAATACACAATTGGGTGTTATTTACAAACTTCATTTCACAACTCTTTAAATGACCCAAAAACAGTATATTTAGGAATAATTATGGAAATAATTTAAATCAATGTCTAAAACCTTCAATCCTAAGTAAAATCAGTTTAATATATATCAGAGTAGCGTACAGGTTCCCCTAGGATCTTAATCAAAACAACAAACCTTTTACCAAAATACTTGACCATTTACTGTATGTTTATGACAATAGGGAAAGAAATCTGTTTTAGACCAAATTACTACAAAAGCAATTCCGCAATCCTTCTCCAGCAAGCTCCGCAATTCAACAACTTCAAATACCTGAAATACATGCTTAAAATCATCAACACAAAGTTTGAGCAAGTCTATAGGTTTTACAAAATATAATTGAACACATCGTAATAAGAATTGTATTAAGCTCATGACACCGACCCCTTAACTTACTCACCCACGCCAAATGCCAGCCTGACTAGAAAAATTACCAGTGCCCCTACTAGGGTATTAATTGCAAGAATACCAATTCTCATTCACGTAAAATTATCCTTCCCAGCGGGTTACTCAGCGTAAAGCCCTGGTCTCAGATAGGGTTGTCAGCCCAATAGTACTATTATTAGGATAAGCGGCTATTCCCAACTCGCAACATCAAGTCAGAAGATAGTTAACGTCTCATGAATTTAGGGTCTTATGCAATTAGGTACTTATGCAATTAGGTACTTATACAATTCATATCATCAAAGGCAACATCGGGTCCAACAATTACTCATGACATGTGTTCATTTTACTTCAAATAGCATGTATCCCCATCGCGGGTTTTAAAATCATTAAAACAAGTAGAAAGCGAGGCTATAGACTCACCTTAAGTAATAGCAGTAGTAAGACGATCTTCGACGATAGTTGATGCCCGTTAAACACAAAAACCGCAACCTATCAAATAAGGCGCGTTTATCAATAAGAAACTCGAGTAAAATCCATACTTAGTAATATCAAACTCAAAATCATAAAATCATAATCAATCCAAAATAAAAATAATACAAGTGACCTTTTTACTCCATTCTATATTTTTATTCTATTAGTTAACTCCTTCGATAAAAATCTGCTGGTACACACCAAATGTACAAGCTCATTTACCCCACTTAAACACGCAAAATTTTTATGATACTAATCAGAAACTTCACTTACTATATGTAGAAAGGCCTGTTAAAAACTCATCAAAAGATTTTACATTTAAAGTTCCCTGCCCGACACATCTTTGAACTACAAAAACCGGACAGTTTTACGTCAACAATTCATATAGTCTTTTAACACATTTATTTTTCTCCTTTTATGAAACCGACACTCAACTTTGAAACTAACTCGACATCCTCATACTTAACATTAAAAATCAGTCCATGACATATTTAAAAATCCATTTTATAGTCCCCGAGATTCGATCCAAATATCGACAACAATTATATATTGTGTCGGTACTCGTCTCCCGGTACACGAAATAATCAAACTAACGTAACTTTTCGCTCGTTTGGAGCTACAAGTCCTACCTTACACCAAAACAAAGGTAAAAACATCCTCTATAACAATATCTAATTAGTTAATCTCAAAATCAAACTCATATTCTCAGAAAATTAAATTTAATAATCTGTTATAAAATATATATTTAAAAATCATTCAAAATTAATTTTTCACCACATTTTAACCCCATTTTTACCATTATAATCATTCTTACACTACTAGTTTATATCATAACATACTAAATCATCCTATATGGTTAATTCATAAAAACCCAACTAAAAAATATCAACATGCAATCATAAAAACTAATATATATAAACATAAACACCTACATACAACAACAATTTAAGATCAAAACACAAGATTTTCATCCAAAAAAGGGTTTTTCAAAAATATCAATGCATGTGGGAAATTTTTATACCAATGGATAGAGATTGATGAAACTAAGATGGGTCTTTGATTGCTTTTTAAAGGTTCAAGCTAAAAATCAAAATTTGTGGGGTGTTTGTGTTGTGAGGGTGGACGGGAAAAGAGGAAGGAGAGGAGGGGAGAGAAATTTTTCGGTGAAAGTGGTGTTTGTGTGTTTATTTGTTATTTAATATTCCTTTTATTTGGAAAAAGTTTAGGGTAGTTTATGCCAATTGTGATTCTTTTGGACCAAAGTGCAAATACTTTGTTAAAAGCGGGAAATGACTATTAGTCACTTTTGAAAAAATTTTACGGGTCTCGGGTTTCATAAAAATGCTCTTCAAAACTTAAAACGCACACAAAATATGATATTATATAGTCCCGGCACGACTTAATACGACATTAAAATAAAAACGTCAAAATATTAAACATCGACATGTTTAAAATAAAACGTAAAATTTCTCGGGCATCCGTCGATATCGTCATCACTAATAATCCTTTCAACTCGTCAAAACGTAAAAATATAATTTCAACGTCATCCAAATCAAATTACCAATCGTCATAATAATTAACCTCGTCAAAATTTTCAAAAATATACGTAAAAATATAATTAAATAATGACCACGTATTTTTGGGTTGTTACATCCTACCCTCCTAAAAGAGAGCGACGTCCCGACGCTCAACCCGCCTCATACTCGCACTTCCTCACTTCTAGAGTCAACGTGACCTCTTATCCTCAAGAGATACTCACGTCTTCAACACCAGTCCAACTCAATTCTTATGATATCACCATATCCACAATTATTACTACTGCACTTCAACTTTCAATTTCACCTTCTATTATGCTAATATTCCTTCATTATTTATATTCCTTCTGTATTAGTTTCTTAGTTCCATTCCTGCCCCGATACTCTGACAACATACCCCACAACTATGTAAATTCTTAAATTACACCTCTTAACTACTGATATGATGATTATCATCGCATAAATATTCCATCTTCACTAGGTTCCATTAGTCCTCATAGTAAAATATTAAGATATCATCATCCCAAGTTTCAATTATATGTTGATGTGATTGATACCAATTTCAATTACCATCGTTCAATTCGTCCTTTCACTCTGTTCATTGCTTTCCGAAAATACGCAATATTCCTTCATAACTCAATTCTTCACACTTTTTGTAGAAATCTCTTATATCCAAAAATTACTATGCCTCTATAACCTGAGGTTACACTCAAACTAAATACAATGAGATTATCCAAAATTCTAACCAGTCACTTAAATACTTTCCATACTCATTTTCCACTTTCATTCATTCTAACAATCTCTATGTCCCGAACGTAGTGCTTGTTAGATCACTGAATTACTGTACCTTCCATAGTACATTATTTCCTCTTCCTCATATCATATACTGTTTAAATAACTCCGTTAGTCTCATACATTCAAATCTGAAATGTATAATGGTTAAATCACTTCCTGATATCGTAATATATTTTATTCTAACCATTCGGTATCAATACTTCAATTTGTAAAATCTCTTCAATACTACATGCGACACTCTCAGCACTCTAGGAATAATTAAATTCTCTTTTTACTCTGAACAATTCATTCACCACTGGTCCTTGCATTCTTAACACACTCTCTGATCTAATAGAAGAAAAATTAGATAATATCAATAACCGTTTTTTTCCCACAAAAACATACATCTCAACTTTCTCATTTCTATTACCATTCTATTTCAAAATTTCCAACAATCTGTTGATTTTCATTCTTTGATATTCCTTTTCTATTAGTTTATCAATTCAATTCTAAGGTTCTTCCCATTCTATCCATTCTGCTTGTTGTTACCAATATTCCAATTATCTCAAAACTTAAGAGTCAATTCTCAATTACTTCAGAAAATTTATAACCCTTTTTCCTTCTCCTTCTTACTAAATACTCACTAGTTAATTGTGACAGTATCCACACTTATCCTTCATAATCGGAAACATACTTCATAATACAGAACTATAACATATCTCATCTATAATTTACCGATTATTATTTCCCTGTTATCATTAAGTAATCCTTAACTCCTTCCTTTAAATCTCCGAATGGCATTTATACACAAGTCCTTCTTATTCTTATTTTCTTCATACTTGATTCCATACAAGTAATACTTTCCAATCCCAAAACAAATACCACAATGTCCAATCTCATGATCATATAAATCCCGTTACACTTCTTTATTCAAGTCAACACATTACTATTGCTTTCCTTTCCACTTGATATTATCCAAATATCATCATCGCAGCTCTATAATTCGTTCAGATTCCTCCAATACTAATTATACAGGCACAGAACTTCAATCTATCTCCAGCGTTCATAAACAACTTTCTCAACTACAAAATAAGATCTCACAACCACAACTAAAATATATGAATGGATTTCATACATTTAGTTCTTCTTTGTCATCTTTATCCTTGGTTCAACAATCAGTGAAAACCTCCTGATAAACCTCCGATAATACTCAGCTTACACAAAGGAATTTACAAGCTTCAGTCGGTTTCGTCGGTATCGACAAAGCCTCAATCGTTTCAATCTAGTCAGATTTTTACGATCACTTCAGCCATATATTGCACATTCTAAAACATCTATAATACTCCAACTAAAATTCTTATCCAAAGAATTTTTTTTACACACCATTCATTTTTAATAACAATTTTCCAATTGTTAGAGAATACTTTTCTTTCCTTCAATCATCTATTCATCACACTAAACATTCACAATCAATAATGGACACCGATTTCTGGTGCTCAGTTTGTTCAACCTTACATCAATCATCTTATTCACAAAGCATCCAACTTCTTTACTTACTTACATTATTACTTCTCCGATGACTTACCCTTCCAGTCAAATCAGATTATCCTTATTGTCTCATCTGCCAATCCTTACAATCAAACATACTACCATCCTCAACTTCCTGATAATGCCATATAATAAAATATACAACCAGATTGCATAACTCCTATCACCAAGCTAACACAAAACTTCCTTTTTCCCATGACGACAGTGAATTCTACGATTCCGCAGAACAATCACATAATATCCTCAAGTACTAACTCATCTTCTCATTCTTCTCCGACTACTACTAGTAAAGCGCATAGAAAATTCGACTTATTGTAGTTTCCTACTACATACCTTCTAATCATTGACCAATAAAATCGTCAAATAGAAATTCCACTGATTACTCCCTGAAATCAGCACTCAATGTTCAACAACATTCCAATTTAATTCTTTCCACCTTTATTTATCATATCCTATGATATTCTTCCTTATCATGGTTAACTTTCTCACAACTCTAGTTCTGTTAATTGCGCTATACTTCTTAATTCCATAAACTCAGAAAATATTTCCTTAATATATATATATATATATATATATATATATATATATATATATATATATATATATATATATATATATATATATATATATATATATATATATATATATATATATATATATATATATATATATATATATATATATATATATATATATATATATATATATATATATTATTCTTCCATCGGTGAATTTCTCATTTCAACCAGTCGCAAATTCTCGTCAGTTTCTCGTCCTCAGTTCTGCTAAAATCTAACATCTTCAAATCTCAATATATACTCAATATCACCTTCAGAATTTAATAAAATTCTAACTCAATGATTACCAGATAAGAACACACAATTTACTTCATCTAAATCTCAAATCTTATCATCATTTCCAAAATATAGGCTGTAATAGCTGCAACATTCCCGTCATATTGATCTTCCATTATCTGAATAATTCCTTTATTCAATCTCCTTTACCGAAATGAAAACACTTCATTACCACAGAAATACCAATTTTTATATCACATTCCTTGTTATTCCTTCAGCAGCTCGACCACCAGCTAGTCCGTACTTACATCAAGTAAATAGATAATTACTTAAGTGGTATAAAATACATGTGATCTACACATCATACTTCCTCCTGCTTACCCGATTCATAGTAACTGCTTGAATACCATCTCTTCTTATCTTAGATTATTAAATTCCTAGTTTACCTTCTCTTAGAGGAAATAAATTCCTATTCCTTATTGTCATTCGCAACAATACCATTCCTTTACCCTTTTCTACCACACTTAATTTTGAATCAGGATCAATCTTTAAATTACTATCTCTTTTCGTCGAGTTGAACATTCCCAAATGACTATCGATATATCAAACATCCATCAGTTACTCGAACTTATCCATATAGTTGCACCTTCCCAATTACCATCAATAGTCGTACGGCACTCTTCACCGCATCTCTTCTCATTCCTAAAAATTCAACACACATACATCATTTTAAAATCTTGCAGAATAACAGCGACATCTCTAACTGGAACAACAGCATCTTCAATCTCAGCAGTATCTTCAGGTTCAGCAGCATCTTCAGTTTCAGCAACATCTTCAACTAAAATAGCAGGATTTTCAATCTCAGCAACATCTCGTCTCCTCTCAGCACTATCTGCTTCAAACAATCTAACAACCACTCCCACAATCATATAATCTACTCTAAAGGTTGGCAACCTTTGGAGACATATTTCAAGATACTCAGTCACATACAGAAATCCCTGCTAATGACAGAAACATATCTCACTCAACTCTTTCCATGTGATAACAGTAGAAAGAAACTTAATAAATATACACATCGAGATAGAAAGAATAGGGTCTTTTCATCAAGATATAACATGAATAGTGTATACGCCAACAACACAATGCTACCTAAATCCCACAATCATCTCAAAAGAAAAGATACAAAGACACATCAAAATACTAAAGGGTAATAGTAGATTTCATCCATAAATCCGAGAAAATCACAACAAAACCTTGTCACTAATGTCACTTACCCTTACCATCCTAAACAACATCAATAATAATAATCCATCACAATACTACCTCACAACATCTAGATAATCAAAATATAACACAATAATACATAAACTGAAATACAACAAAGATCCATCACTACATCACACCATAGAATGTGGTCCATCACTTTCTCCAATTTGGCTCATTCCTGCTTCATCTTCATCTGGTCCTAACTTGCAGCACCTCCCTTTTGGATCTAAACATGGTGGATTCCTAAATCCATACCTCAAAATCCCTCCTTGACACGGCGGATCTATCATATAATGAGAATTAGCATACACCTCACTATCCTGAAACTTCCAATGTGGTTCAAGATACGGCCCAAGATGAGCTACATATTCACTTAACCTGCAAAGCCTATCTATCTCTTTCTGATACTTCTCAAAATCAGTCCCATAACTTCTCACTTCAGCTCTAACCTCAGTTCTTCCAACCTCACTCTCAGTCATATAATTATCACTATCAGATTCTACAACATTTTTCTTATCATTCGTATCATCCTCGTAATCTAACCATCCACCTGAAATCTTATGATCGCCTACATACTGATTCTACAAACTCCATTGACCTACAGGAAATCCCCCATTCTTGACGTAATATGGTATGTCAGACATTTTCTAAAATCATAGAAAATTCAAAAGTACATAAGGTCATTATTCAAAAATATATATGCAACGCATGGTCATGCAAATGCAAATGAATTATGTATGCAAAATATATATGTATGGGATGCAATGATTATGCAAATGCAAATAATTTACGTATGCCAAATATATGTATGCGATTGCAATGCATTGCAAATGATAATTATACAATATTCATAAAAATGAAATTATGATGAAATTATGGTGAAAGCACTCCACGTCCTTTCATTAATACGAATACCTCATTTCAGTATTTACTTAATAAATACTCAAGAATTCACAATAATTATAAGGGATACATATATAATAACAAAGCATAATCAAAATAAATAATCTTACCGGAGCCTTGTAGAGAAGTTGCGTTGCTTTTATAAAATACTTTCGACACCAAAGTTATAGTTTAGGACATTTTTCAAAAATCGACCTAATTCGCTATAACTAAAAAGCTCTGGTTACCAATCTATAACACCCCCAATTTACATTGCGCAGCGGAAAATACACAATTGGGTAGTATTTACAAACTTCATTTCACAACTCTTTAAATGACCAAAAACAGTATATTTAGGAATAATTATAGAAATAATTTAAATCAATGTCAAAAACCTTCAATCCCAAGTAAAATCAGTTTAAAATATATCAGAGTAGCGTACAGGTTCCCCTAGGATCTTAATCAAAACAACAAACCTTTTACCAAAATACTTGACCATTTACTGTATGTTTATGACAATAGGGAAAGAAATATGTTTTAGACCAAATTACTACAAAAGCAATTCTGCAATCCTTCTCCAGCAAGCTCCGCAATTCAACAACTTCAAGTACCTGAAATACATGCTTAAAATCATCAACACAAAGGTTGAGCAAGTCTATAGGTTTTACAAAACATAATTGAACACATCGTAAAAATCATTCACAATTGTTAATAGAATTGTGGCCATACAATCTATTAATCATGTATATCATATTATAGCAGTATCTATTGAATTGTATTAAGCTCATGACACCGACCCCTTAACTTAGTCACCCACGCCAAATGCCAGCATGACTTGAAAAAATACCAGTGCCCCTACTAGGGTATTAATTGCAAGAATACCAAATCTCATTCACGTAAAATTATCCTTCCCAGCGGGTTACTCAGCGTAAAGCCCTGGTCTCAGATAGGGTTGTCAGCCCAATAGTACTATTATTAGAATAAGCGGCTATTCCCAACTCACAACATCAAGTCAGAAGATAGTTAACGGCTCATGAATTTAGGGTCTTATGCAATTAGGTACTTATACAATTCATATCATCAAAGGCAACATTGGGTCCAACAATTACTCATGACATGTGTTCATTTTACTTCAAATAGCATGTATCCCTCTCGCGGGTTTTAAAATCATTAAAACACGTAGAAAGCGAGGCTATAGACTCACCTGAAGTAATAGCAGTAGTAAGACGATCTTCGACGATAGTTGATACCCGTTAAACACAAAAACTGCAACCTATCAAATAAGGCGCGTTCATCAATAAGAAACTCGAGTAAAATCCATACTTAGTAATATCAAACTAAAAATCATAAAATCACAATCAATCCAAAATAAAAATAATAAAAGTGACCTTTTTACTCCATTCTATATTTTTATTCTATTAGTTAACTCCTTCGATAAAAATCTTCCGGTACACACCAAATGTACAAGCTCATTTACCTCACTTAAACACGTCAAATTTTTATGATACTAATCATAAACTGCACTTACTATATGTAGAAAGGCCTGTTAAAAACTCATCAAAATATTTTACATTTAAAGTTCCCTGCTCGACAAATCTTTGAACTTCAAAAACCGGACAGTTTTACGTCAACAATTCATATAGTCTTTTAACACATTTATTTTTCCCCGTTTATGAAACCGACACTCAACTTTGAAAATAACTCGACATCCTCATACTTAACATTAAAAATCAGTCCATGACATATTTAAAAATCCATTTTATAGTCCCCTAGATTCGATCCAAATATCGACAACAATTATATTTTGTGTCGGTACTCGTCTCCCGGTACACGAAATAATCAAACTAACGTAACTTTTCGCTCGTTTGGAGCTACAAGTCCTACCTTATACCAAAACGAAGGTAAAACATCCTCTATAACAATATCTAATTAGTTCATCTCAAACTCAAACTCATATTTTCAGAAAATTAAATTTAATAATCTGTTATAAAATATATATTTAAAAATCATTCAAAATTAATTTTTCACCACCATTTAAACCCATTTTTACCACTATAATCATTCTTACACTACTAGTTTATATCATAACATACTAAATCCTCCTAGAGGATTAATTCATAAAATCCCAACTCAAAAATATCAACATGCAATCATAAAAACTAATATATATATAAACATAAACACCTACATACAACAACAATTTAAGATCAAAACACAAGATTTTCATGCAAAAATGGGTTTTTCAAAAATATCAATGCATGTGGGAAATTTTTATACCAATGGATAGAGATTGATGAAATTAAGATGGGTCTTTGATTACTTTTTAAAAATTCAAGCTAAAAATCAAAATTTGTCGGGTGTTTGTGTTGTGAGGGTGGACGAGAAAAGAGGGAGGAGAGGAGGGGAGAGAAAATTTTTGGTGAAAGTGGTGTTTGTGTGTTTATTTGTAATTTAATTTTCCTTTTATATGGAAAACATTTATGGTAGTTTTTGCCAATTGTGATTCTTTTGGACCAAAGTGCAAATACTTTGTTAAAAGCGGGAAATGACTATTAGTCACTTTTGAAAATTTTTACGGGTCTCGGATTTCATAAAAATGCTTCGCAAAACTTAAAACGCACACAAAATATGATATTATCTAGTCCCGGCACGAATTAATACGACATTAAAATAAAAACGTCCAAATATTAAACATCGACATGTTTAAAATAAAACGTAAAATTTCTCGGGGATCCGTCGATATCGTCATCACTAATAATCCTCGCAACTCGTCAAAACGTAAAAATATAATTTCAACATCATCGAACTCAAATTACCAATCGTCATAATAATCAACCTCGTCAAAAATTTAAAAAATATAATTAAATAATGACCACGGATTTTGGGTTGTTACAATTTACAGGTTTAATAATAATTAGTTTGGACATACATTAATCATAGAAGTAACAATGCACAAAGCATTTTTACTAAAAGGTAGATTACATTTTCTATTACTTGAAACTGAATCTTAACCTTCCATAGTCCTCAACAGATGAGGACGTAGTGTCCTACAAAAAGACACCCAAACCCAGTTCTAACATGGTATACATTTGTTGTCCTGGCCAAGGCACAGTGAGCATGACTCACCCAGATGGGGATGGTCAATCCCTAATAGATCTATTTATAACATTCCGGGGATTTACAACAATTTAACAGTTTCTATAATAGTCAATCGTAGTCAAGTTTATACAATTCCGTTATGTCCAATAAAATAGTTGCATGTTTTCTCCCCCGTAGAGGAAAAGTTTATCAATAGTTTATATGGGGCTGTAAACTCACCTGGGAGTTGGTAATAGCTGTATAATACGAATATCCAAATAATGCTCACGCCAAAAGCTATGCCTAATCAAATAGTACAGTCTTAATAGATAGTACACGGAACGTATGTGTATGCTTATACGGATTTTTAATCAGTTTATTAATGCTACAGTATTTATCTAAATAACTGTAGTACAAGTATTAACAATATCCATTTAAACTTGTATATAAGTTTCATTTTTAAGTAAACATAAAATATCTTACTTATAGTATTAGTTTACGTTCGTAGTTCATGTATTAATAATAACCATTTAAACTTACAATTAAGTTTCATATTTAAGTAAACATAAAATGTTTTACTTATAATATTAGTTTACGTTCGTAGTTCATGTATTAATAATAACCATTTAAACTTACAATTAAGTTTCATATTTAAGTAAACATAAAATGTTTTACTTATAATATTAGTTTACGTATTATCATTCAATTTATTTAACGTTCATATAATTTTATTTCCTAAAAGTATATGAGTACATATATTATTAATACATATCCATATTGTTTATACCATTTATTACATAAATCAAAATATAAATATTTTATTTTTGTAAAGTAAAAATATAAATATTTTATTTAACTTTAAAGTTCCCGTAAATTATTTAACATTTATAAAATAATTTGTAATTTACAAGTTTAAGAATTTATACTTTAAATCCTTATGGTTTAGGGTTTATTTAAGTTTTACTAATTTTAAAAATAGAATTAGGGTTAGGGCTAATTTAAGTTTCGGTTTATTACAATACTAGTCCCTCCATGTTTTAAGTAAAGTAAAACTTTCAGATTTTACACATTTAGTACCTAGGGCTTGTTAAACTTTCGGGTTATGGAAGTTTTAGTCCTCTTAGTTATATCTAGGTTTTATAACTTTCATAAAATGGAAAAAACAGTCCCTAGGGCTTCTTTAGGTTTCAGATTATTAAAAAAGTAGTCCTTAGGGTTATGAAATGACAAAAAAACTTTTGGAAACTTTCCAAAATGGTCACTAGGGTTTAATATGCTACGAATGGTATTTTTTAAACCATAGACTTTTGGATAATTACATTTTTAGTCATTGTGTTTAATAGTTTATCAAAACAAGTTTTAAATGTCATGGTTTGAGTCCTTAAGTTTCATAAATTGTCATTTTAGTCCAAAAGTTTTTATAAGTTATATTTTATTATAAAAACCTTTATTTAAATATCCAAAACTTTAAATGGGCTCATTAAATGGGCTAAAATATCTAATGGGCCATCTAGTGGGCCTAAATATATTTTAAGTCTACTAATTTGTTAAATGGGCCTTTAAAACATTTATTGGTCTTAAATATATTTTTAAGTCCATTAATTAATTAAATGGGCCTAAGCATATTCTTAAGTCCATTAAGATACTAAGATTTGTTAAATGGGCTTATTTGGTCCATTAAGTCTTGGACTAATGTTGCATGGGCTTGATTAGTCCATTAATACTACTTTTTCCTTTTATGTAAGTAATAATCTAGGATTTTCTTATAAGCTTATCATTAGCTTATCAAATTTAAGTTATAAGTCCTTATAAATAATAAAACCCATGGTTTGTTTTATTTGATGTACCAAATGAGATCTAGATGTGTTTCATGTTTGCATGTAGGTTATAAACCTTAATGTGAGCTTATAACTCATGGCTATTTTATGTTTCGGCTTATTAAGATAAGTCAAGACTTGTTTTAAGGTTGCATGTAATTATAAGTGTCCCAATATAAGATCTATCTATGTAAAAACCAAGAAACCAAATCATAAGTCCATGTATACATATATATAGCCCACGGCTATAATTTTAATCTTGGTGTTTCCAAAATGAGATTTTTAGCTAGTTTCATGTTTTATAATTATTTAAAAGTCCAACATAATTATCTAGGCTTATTGCATGTTTCCAAGGTTACCAAGAATCCAAGAAAATCAACATATAGCCTACGGCTATATTGTTTTTCCACAAATGTTCCCATAAGATCTTGATGCTTGTTTTATGTTTATTAGGTTAAGTTAAGTTCTTAACACTAGATCTAGGTTCTACATAGACATGCATGAATATTTAAAAATCCATCCAAGGACATATATAGCCCACGACTATATTTGTACACATAAACTGTTTTAGTGATTTTTAGTAGTTCATTATACATGTATAAATACATATTCCATTATTTAAAATTTAGTACATAAATCATAGATATCCATTTAATTATGCCGTAACCTTTAAGGTCATGGTTTTTCATGGTTTTGAGTTACACAAGTTTACTCATGAGATTTATGATTATTAGTTAACCAAAATCCCAAAGAGTGAGATTTGTAACCCACGGCTACATTTAAATTTATAAAATGATTCATATGATTTTTAATCAAGTGTAAACATAGAATACTAGTCATAGGTTTCTTTATTAAAAGTTTTTAACCATGACAAATGGTATTCACAGATATTCCGTGACCTAGATGGTCATGGTTTTATCAAATCTTGATTTTTAACAAGTTTGTTACATGTGTTTATAGGTGGATGTTTATGCATGCAAGTAAAATAAAGAAAACATAATGAGTAATACCTTTCTTGCTAAAGTTACCAAGGAAGATCAAGAGAACAAAGGAGATTAGGGATCTAATCTTGATGATGATGAAAACCCTAACTATAACCAAGCCATGACCCTTAAGGATTCGGCTAGGGCTTGCTATAATGATTCCAAAGGTGAAGATACTACTAAATGATTAGTAGTTAAGATGAGACAAAGATCTAGGGGATTTAATGTATATCATTTGGATGTATATGGCTTAAAGCCGTATGATTTGAGAGAGAAAAGAGATGGGAGAATGAGATTAGATTTGCATGTGAGAATGAGTTGTGTGTGTGTGTTTCGGCTAAAATGGGAGAGAGAAGGGCAAGGCAAAAGGCATGATTGCCTTGGTAAGAGATAACATGCCAAGTGTTGGCTTTCCCCATATCAAGACAACTCTTCTCCTTCCACCTAGGGGGTGCCGTGTAAGGCTAACCAAAAAGGGGAGTGGGCTTGGACTTAGGCTTGTTGTGGGTTTGTCACAAAAGAGTAAATGGTCTTGGGGTAGTCCAAGAAAGGGTAAGTATGCCTATAGTATGCATACATACATACACGGCTACATATACATGATGTAGCAAGTTTTTCCAAAAATTTTAAGTGTTGTGTATACATAGTTAGTTATACATTTCATTACTTGTTCTCCTAGTTTGTTAGTACATGGTTTAAGTTATGTAACTTATTACAATAGAAAAGGATTGTAAAATTATAAGTACATAATGGACAAGTTCACACACATCTTATAGAAATATAACACATGAGTGAATGTTCTTAGGATCATTGGGTGAAACTGTAACACCCCCAAATTTATACAACTCAGTAAAGCGGAAGACTAGTTGGTGTTACGGGATAGCACATTACTCACATCATAGACAACACATAAAAATCACGTCGTTTAATAATAAATCATTTCCATTCATAAATATCAAAGTTACATCGGTCCCAAGTCATTATATTCCATACAAAGTTTTACAAAGTATTTGAATGGAAAATATTGTTTAAGTGCGGGCCATGAATTCTTGTCGTCTTCCCGAGAATTACCTTCAAGTACCTGAGATAAAACATGTTAAAAGAAAAGGTCAGCGATAACGCCGAGTGAATTCATAGAGTTTAATAAAATCCATCAATATAATATCAGTATAAAATTATTACTGAAAATCATTTTGTACAAATCATTTTGATAGGCCATAAAATAGCCAAAGTCATTTTATACAAATCCTCATCGAAAATCATAATATAGGCATTTGCCTTAAAAATCAGTATACGAGCCAATGTCGTAAAAGCATCATACGATACGTCTTATGACGTCGTATAAAATCAAATAAAAACCGTTATATGAATATGGTTATGAAAAATCATTATACGAGCCAATGTCGTAAAAACATCATACAATACGTCTTATAACGTTGTATGAAAAATAAAAACCGTTATATGAATATGGTTACGAAAACCAAAACACAAACATAATATCGATAGTATGACCCCATATTGCTAGTCAGGCAATACTTCGTAATTCGGTGCGTCTAATAGTATTTCGTTAGTTTTGGATTATTATAAGCCGCATGACATTGTTACCTTACTAAACCAACAACGGGTAGCTAACCCGATACCAATTTTGCCCATCTAAAGTAGCGTGTCGTCACAAAGGTCACGCTATGGAAATCTTCTCATACATAAATTCGCTTATCAATCAATGTGGCACGACGGGGATCAACCGTCAAGGCGCGAACTGGGGTGATCGTCCCCAAATAGTACTATTAAATGCATAAGCGTCTACCAAATCCCGGTAGTTCACAATTCATGCTAATGGGACTTTTAGTGACATAACCTAACTTTAATAATCCATTTAATTTCATCTATCGGGTCCTTTAATCATTTATCGGGTCATACAATCGGGTCATTCAATCATTCGGGTCCAAAATCAATAAACAAACAATCGGGACAAATGGTGTCCTATTTAATAAAAACTAACATGTTATCTCCCTCGTGGGTTTATAAAACATTTATAAAAACATTTAAAAGAGTGCGAGGCTATGAACTCACGTTGATGTGGGAAGGCGGGTTATCGGCAATTCGGACGTACGGTACGTGCTTCAATCACGGAAACCTAGACAAATAATACTCGTCTTAGACTCATGTCCAATGACTTTATAAATATAACAATTATGTATACATATGATGATTATATATATATGATGATCAAGTGGGTTTACATATTCTCGTTTACTCATTTTAGAGTTATGTGTTGATAACTTTTATACTAGTTTTCTCGTTTTACCTATTTACATGTTTTAGGTCCTATAAGCCTATTATAAGTTCTTAACTTGTATTAATACTTTTTGTACTTATATTATTAGTACATACATTTTCAAGTTGGGCCCAAATGGGTTAAGCCCAATAAGTTCTTTTTATGGGTGTTTATCTTATTTAGTCCAATTATTAGCCCAAGTATTAGTCCAATATGTTTGCTTAGCTCGTTAATGTCCGTATGCCCTATAGTTCGGGTTTTATCGGTTTTTACTTGTTATACATGTCTATATGTCAGTATATAAGTTTTATAAAGTTTTCATTAGACGGTCCAACCATCTGAGTTTTATTTAACAAAAACGTTAATTTTACGGCAATAGCCGAAAAAGTCGTAAAAATCATGTTTATGGTTTTATATCTTATAAAACATAACAAGTTACCATTTTTATAAAATGTACACTTTTTAACCTTTTACATACTTATATAAATAAAAATCCATAAGTTAGTGGGTTTTAATTTATATTTTATACTATTAAATTTTTGAGTGCTTTTATAATAGTATTATTCTTTAATTTCCAAAAATCTGATTTTTATCTTCACTTTCACCAAAACTGTCATATCTTGAGTTCTACATGGATATAGAAGCTCAAATTGTTATTACATAAGCTACATGATATGTTCTACATTTAACTCTTATATAGCTACTGTTGAATCATCCTTTAAGTATTTTCTAAAAATCGTCCAAAACAGTAACCTCAGATTTATACCCTAAACTTGTTTTGATCATATCTCACTCATTACAATGATTCCATTGCATGGCCAACTCTCACATGTGTACAAGACCCATAGATTACTGTAAATCCATTCCACTTCATCATTTTATCAGTTTACCATATGGTTCTTTACTGTTTTATACAGCCATCAAATTTAACCAAGATTTTAACCTTGTTTCATATGGTTTTTCACCTTTTTAATCATGTTTATCAACAACAAATCCCCACATAACATTTTTATCATCATATAATCATCATATACATATATAATAGGAAATAAAATACATGTTTACATAATCAAAATAACAAGAAGATGAGGAGGACAATCTTTATACCACCAAGTTGATGTAGGTTATGATTTGGACATGGTTTTTGATGGAGAAAATTGTGATGAACCATGACCATCTTCAAGACCACCATTCTTCATGATTACCTTGTGGAAAAATCAGCCCTAGCACTTCATGGAAATTCCTTCTTGGATGTTATAACTTGCACCAATCAATAGGGCTTCAAAAGGGCATCAACATGTATATGAATAACATGAGATTTTGTGGTTGTTTTTGATCAAATGAGGGTGTTGTTTGATGATGATGGACGGCACAACATGGGGTAGAAGAGAGAAAGTGTGTGTTGTTTGCATGTATGAAAGATGGAAATGAGAGTTGCTAGTGGTTTTTGACTAAACAAAGCTTAAAGAGTAAGCTTTGGTTCCACTTGTAATAAACTAGCTAAGGTTGTGACACCTCACAAGTGTTGGTGAGTTTTGGCCGCCCCATGTATATTAGTGGGGTGGGACAATGTATTTTGTCCCATCTCACTAGTTTACGGGTATTCCTCGATTCTAGTTTCCTCGATTTGCGTGCCCTCGGGTCATTTTACGAAAAACGTTTTTATAAATTATGAATCAACGTCATAAAACGAATCCAATAAAAATTGTTTCATCAAAAACGGAGTTCGAAAACGTAAATACGTAATCCTAGGGTTCCCGGTTTAGTCGTAAAGGACGTTAAAATAAAATCGTAAGTCCTAATCTCTTCTCGTAAATTTGTGAGTTTATGAACCAACACAAATTTAAAACTCCAAAATAATATTCACGGACAAATTTATTTTCTGAAATGTCGGACTGTCACCAAAGACGGTGTATGTAAACGTAAGCACGTAACGTTGAATCCTCCGGTTTAGACGTAGTCGATGCTACTCCAAGACGTAAATCCAAATTTCTTCCCAAAAATATGTGAGTTCATATTGTAACATTAAAATAATGTTTTTAAATAATATTCAAGAATAAAATATCAACCATAAATTGACGGATTGTCACAGCATTTACCCCTAAACAGGATCTTTGTCCTCAAAGATCATCTTACCTTACTACTCGCTTCTTATAGAGTTAAAGCCATGTGGGTATTTCCTCCACATTCGGTCTTTTCTCACAAGTGCAATCTATTACAGCACGCGAGTTTCAGCAAACATAACTACGGGAATAAGATCAGGCTTAATGTTGACTTACTTTCTCTATCCATGATGTTCACGGGTTTCTAATGAATGCAACTTTTCGCCGATCTAAACATTACTAAGAAGAATTCAGATTTTAACTTGATAGATATTCCATCAAGTTCGATATACGAAACATAATTCACGCAGTCGTTGAAGTCCTAGGGTAGATCTAGCTTATATGCCTTTCAAACCAATCTTTTATATCATCACAATGGTCCCATACAACGGGGACTTATATCCCATGATTTGTCAGATCATGAATTCATTTTTCCAAGGTTAAAAATTGTGGCATAACTTCGCTACCCATTTGGCACTTCAAGATCTACAATTTCACATTCACATAACCTCTTGCCCACTATCGGCAGTCAATAATCAGATCCTAATTTCAACAATCAATTCAGGTCTCGCGGGTCAGGTATTTTGTAAGGTTAGGTTCGCCATCATAGGAAACCTTAAACCTAAAAGACATGTCCAACTCACAATGGGTGTATGTCGGGTGTCTTCATCTCAATTCCTGCTTACAGATGCTCTAAGATTTAGATCCTAACAAGATTCGATCTTAATCCTAACATGATGATTATCAATGATAATCTCTCCAAAGGAAAATGATTATACGGTCTATTACCAAAGATCAATCATTCAAACATAAAACAACACTTATATTACTTTGTATCGTTACTTTACCTCGTCCCTTCGATTTGGGGTGGTACATAGTACTCTGATCAAGGTTCGTTCTCAATGATTTCTGAACAAATCTCTAGAAGTTCGATGCAAAGCGAGGATCTTGATGTAGATGTTCGATACAGGCACATTATGTTTACATAACTCTTTTGCATTTATCATTAACGAGAATGATATTAGCAGATTTGGTCAGTCTGTCGACGATGACCCAAATCGAATTAAATTCAGATGATGACCTTTGCAATAGCTAGACGTTTACTAATGTATGAGGCGATTTCTGCCTTCATAATTGCCATCAGTACAACTTCTTCAGACAAAGATACTTTTAGTCATAAATGACATAAATAGAATACTTATACTTACAAGATTTCAATATAACTATATCTCACAATTCTTCATAGTTAGGCAACCACAAGTGGCCTTTAAAATATTTAACGCTATCAGCTTCTCAATTCTAATGGTTCACATTAGCTGCGAACCTCTTTTATAATCTATATTATCCCTTTTTACAATCATTGTCTATTTTTTATATTGTTCGGCAATTTATTTTGCACCTTCATTATTAAGGAACATGTCCTAATGGAATCTTTACATTTTCTACATAATGCGTCGGTATCTATATTCACTTCTCATGATGATATAATTATCATGTCCACAGTTCACTTAGATATTCTTTCTATATTATGTGTCAGTAATTACGTTCACCTTCCTGATGAATTAAATATCACAACCGTATTTATTTAAAATTCTTTCTTTATATCTTTTATGTTTCAGTTTCGTATTTACTATTATCTTTATCCGTTTTACTCAATCTGACGTCTAAAGCGTCGATAATTATTACAATTAATTAAATAATAATTATTATAGCTAATTAAATATTAAGTATTCAATTTTTATGAAATGTAAACGTAAAGATTTTAAATTTCTTAGTTCGACCAATTATATAAAATGTTCAAAAATAAATTTGAATTTAGTTAACAAGATTTTTGGTTGATTTATCGAAAATAATTAATAAGATCCGAAAATGTTCGAGAAATCTTTGTTTATATTTTGGTCAAAGTTTTCTTAGTTAAAAAGCAGAAATTGTCGTTTCAAATTTCAAGTCATAAATTATATAGTTTCCTCAGTTCTTCTTAAGTTGTCTAGAAGTATACACAAACATTTACCCCTAAACAGAAGTTTAGTTAAATGGTTTGTGTATAAGGGAATAATCCCTTAAAATCCTTTGTTAAAACATTTGTCAAAACATATTTCCATTTCTTTTTGGTAAAATCCAAAGTCTTAAAAGGGCTCTTAATTTTTGAAGAGTCAATTTATATTCCATTATCCTTTTAATCCCATAGTCAAATCATGTAAAGTATTAAGTCTTTAATCATGTGTTAAATATTCAAGGTACATGTTTTCACTGTTCGGCCAATTCAGGGCAATCTATAAATAATTATTAACTCCTTTCTATTCTTATAAACAAACATATAGTTCTTAATGATTACGAGCATGAATTTATCAAATTACAGCCTACACACGTTATTCATCATATTTATGAATACTACATGTGCATCGGTTAATCCAAACGACATCACGTGAAACTCATAATGTTCATTACAAGCACCGGATGTAGTGATTGGAATAGATAGTCTCTTTCGCAGATGCGAAGTTGATGATAACCATGCTATGGATCAAATTTGCGAGAACCTTGTAAATGATCGAACAATTCTTCCATTTCGAGTTATGGATATCGTTTTCGATTTTCAATTTACTTAATTCACAGTAATCTATAAATATAAGGAATGATAACACCATAGCTCTTCAGGATGACAGGCTTGGTATAATAAAATCTTTCTCCGACAACTCTCTCTGTTGTACGGAAATACCTTAAATTCGGATGGTGCTGACGTACAGTGCACAAGCCACAAGTGCAGCACCGAGAATACAATCAAATACCAAATTCAACTTGCCTTAATGGCGAAAGTCTAGGTAATTCACCAACAAATACCTCCTAAAGTTTCAGATAAGATAAACATCTTTTAATAAATTTATATTAGGTTCTTCTAGAATATAATATCTATGACTAATTCACAACCATTCATGGTATAATTTCAAGTCTAAATGCAGGACATGCTCATCCATCAAGTATTATTTAGATCACTTTTGATAATCAACATCTTATCATTTAGGGTAATTCTACTCGAGTTCCCATCAATTAAGACAATTTCGTTGTGTCATAATCAATCAATCCATTCCACTGGCACTATCAACTCTCCAGTTTCATTGCCGTCGATAAGATGTGAACTTCTCAAAAGACTTTAGTAACTCATAATCCTTCACAAATTCCAGGATATCAGAAGACATAACTACCTTAAAAGTGTAAGGTCAACGCATAATCCATGCGAGAGAAATTCAAATCAGATACAGACGAAAACATTCAACGAATATAAGTATATCCCATGTTTTCATAATTTGAGTACGCATTCGAAAGCTCCTCGGATCGTTACCCAGGTCATTCAAATGAAATCAAATCAAAAGAAATGATAAGAACGTCAATACATCCAGTCGGGTATCAACACTCGGTAATCAAGTACTTTTCCTAAGAATCTCACTACGGGAGAATTGGACAAGAACGGAATATCAATTTGTCGAATAAGACAAATTTCCACAGATGAGAAAATTCAACTCAGAAGAATAGATGCTACAGGCACATATGTAGGTGTCCCTTACACTATGTCCCTATTTTTCACTTCTTGCAGATCTCATAAATTTAAACTTTCACAATCTTTAAAGAAAATGTAGTGTTTATTCATTAGTTTTATGGTGACTACTAATTAGTCTTGCATGATCCATTCCCAATTGTATGTAGGCGCGCAACTATATACAATTTCAAGATTAACGATGCAATACTCAGTTCGTCAAAATTTTATCATCATGTTTATAATAAAAACATTTTCATGCTTAATTCTTAAATAAGAATCAAGAATAAATTTACAAAGATTTTCTTTATTATGAAAACAATTAAGTTTTTCCAAGGTACTTTATAAACAACTTTATTTCGATAACAATCACTTATAAATCTTACTTTGAATAATCCTTATAGTGATGAAAACTCAGTTTTTCTCAATGGATACCGTTTTGTCTTATAAAAACAACGAGTGATCTGCAAAAGAGTGATGAAAGCTTGTTCACCAAATATTAACTACGATATGATAGGAAATGAGCTTAGCCAAACAATCATGAGGTTCATGACTTCGATGGCGCTCAGGAATACAAAGAGAATAATTCACAACGTAACTCAAATCAAGATGAGTACTTGTTCAATGGTTTCATCACTAATGCGAACATTAGGATGAAGCAAATAAAAGATAGATAACATCGATACATGTAGGATTTAGCAATCAAAGGTAGTCTTTTCATTAATCACAAACAAGTCAAAATTGTACCGTAACACATTACGTGTCACTATGTCATACAATTCTTAGAACTCATCCTACCAACTGATATCTCAGTTAAGTTAGGGATTTTTAAAAGATACCACAATGAATACTAATCTACAAGAGTCATTAGGTGTTCCACATGTCCTGGAAGATCCATCGGTCCCAATTTAGAAGAAGATTTCTTCAATTTATTTCTTGTACACTAGGCATCCTCATTAGTGGACAATGGCCTAGGAACAAACCTTAACACAAACCTACAATCATTTAAAACCTCATAATTCAATCACAGAACTTAATGACTTCCTCTTAACAATCTCATATTCCATACGGAATAAATTTTACTTTATTCGAGTCTTAACCAATTTTATACTCAATTCGATATCCTACATCATTCTCCAATACTTTCAATCTTATTCTTACACCTTGAAAGGGCAATAAAAGCTCGATATGATCAACACTTAATTTCCAATCCTATAACTCCTTTATCAATAATCATCAAATGAGTCACTAGTATGAAATGACTTGATCATTCAACTAGACTTCTCGGAAAGGTATTAGTGGCATGAGGCTTTTGGGTAATGGTTCCAATTACAGCCTCAAGTGCAACATTCACCCTTTCGATTTCAATTTAAGAATTGGATGACAACGAATCATATGACATCTTTCTAGGTGGTAATGTTTTGTCAAACTCCACTCTATAAGGAAAGATCGTCATGACATCGATATCGGATTTAATCTCGCCAATTCTTTTTTCAATATCACAACCAACTAATATCTACACTTCTACGAATATCAACCATTTGTCGGGATCATAAATATCCACAACTTGGTTCAGATCTAGGATAGCTAGAATTCCTACGAGAATAGCTTCGATTAATTTACTAGGGGGATTTAGGGTACATTATGACAATCTACGTCGTATAAATACCTCGTATAAAAATCAAAATAATCATCAAACAATCATGTCATAAAATTACATCATATATATATAATCCAATTTATATATATATTAAATAACACTTCTCAGTCTTGGCCTTGTCGGTAACTCGGGAATTCTTCGGCACCGTTATAGTCAAAAGATTTTTAGACATTTTTAGAAAAATGTTTATAGTTAAAAGATTTTGAAATGTTTTATTCAAAACCTTGGTTTTAAAAAATCTTTCATTCTCTATAACGAGAGCTCTGATACCAAACTGTAACACCCCCAAATTTATACAACTCAGTACAACGGAAGACTAGTTGGTGTTACGGGATAGCACATTACTCACATCATAGACAACGCATAAAAATCGCGTCGTTTAATAATAAATCATTTCCATTCATAAATATCAAAGTTACATCGGTCCCAAGTCATTATATTTCATACAAAGTTTTACAAAGTATTTGAATGGAAAATATTGTTTAAGTGCGGGCCATGAATTCTTGTCGTCTTCCCGAGAATTACCTTCAAGTACCTGAGATAAAACATGTTAAAAGAAAAGGTCAGCGATAACGCCGAGTGAATTCATAGAGTTTAATTAAATCCATTAATATAATATCAGTATAAAATTATTAATGAAAATCATTTTGTACAAATCATTTTGATAGGCCATAAAATAGCCAAAGTCATTTTATACAAATCCTCATCGAAAATCATAATATAGGCATTTGCCTTAAAAATTAGTATACGAGCCAATGTCGTAAAAGCATCATACGATACGTTTTATGACGTCGTATAAAATCACATAAAAACCGTTATATGAATATGGTTATGAAAAATCATTATACGAGCCAATGTCGTAAAAACATCATACAATACGTCTTATAACGTTGTATGAAAAATAAAAACCGTTATATGAATATGGTTACGAAAACCAAAACACAAACATAATATCAATAGTATGACCCCGTATTGCTAGTCAGGCAATACTTCGTAATTCGGTACGTCTAATAGTATTTCGTTAGTTTTGGATTATTATAAGCCGCATGACATTGTTACCTTACTAAACCAACAACGGGTAGCTAACCCGATACCAATTTTTCCCATCTAAAGTAGCGTGTCGTCACAAAGGTCACGCTATGGAAATCTTCTCATACATAAATTCGCTTACCAATCAATGTGGCACGACGGGGATCAACCGTCAAGGCGCGAACTGGGGTGCTCGTCCCCAAATAGTACTATTAAATGCATAAACGTCTACCAAATCCCGGTAGTTCACAATTCATGCTAATGGGACTTTTAGTGACATAACCTAACTTTAATAATCCATTTAATTTCATCTATCGGGTCCTTTAATCATTTATCGGGTCATACAATCGGGTCATTCAATCATTCGGGTCCAAAATCAATAAACAAACAATCGGGACAAATGGTGTCCTATTTAATAAAAACTAACATGTTATCTCCCTCGCGGGTTTATAAAACATTTATAAAAACATTTAAAAGAGTGCGAGGCTATGAACTCACGTTGATGTGGGAAGGCGGGTTATCGGCAATTCGGATGTACGATACGTGCTTCAATCACGGAAACCTAGACAAATAATACTCGTCTTAGACTCATGTCCAATGACTTTATAAAAATAACAATTATGTATACATATGATGATTATATATATATGATGATCAAGTGTGTTTACATATTCTCGTTTACTCATTTTAGAGTTATGTGTTGATAACTTTTATACTAGTTTTCTCGTTTTACCTATTTACGTGTTTTAGGTCCAATAAGCCTATTATAAGTTCTTAACTTGTATTAATCCTTTTTGTACTTATATTATTAGTACATACATTTTCAAGTTGGGCCCAAATGGGTTAAGCCCAATAAGTTCTTTTTATGGGTGTTTATCTTATTTAGTCCAATTATTAGCCCAAGTATTAGTCCAATATGTTTGCTTAGCTCGTTAATGTCCGTATGCCCTATAGTTCGGGTTTTATCGGTTTTTACTTGTTATACATGTCTATATGTCAGTATATAAGTTTTATAAAGTTTTCATTAGACGGTCCAACCATCTGAGTTTTATTTAACAAAAACGTTAATTTTACGGCAATAGCCGAAAAAGTCGTAAAAATCATGTTTATGGTTTTATATCTTATAAAACATAAAAAGTTACCATTTTTATAAAATGTACACTTATTTAACCTTTTACATACTTATATAAATAAAAATCCATAAGTTAGTGGGTTTTAATTTATATTTTATACTATTAAATTTTTGAGTGCTTATATAATAGTATTATTCTTTAATTTCCAAAAATCTGATTTTTATCTTCACTTTCACCAAAACTGTCATATCTTGAGTTCTACATGGAGATAGAAGCTAAAATTTTTATTACATAAGCTACATGATATGTGCTACATTTAACTCTTCTATAGCTACTGTTGAATCATCTTTAAGTATTTTCTAAAAATCGTTCAAAACAGTAACCTCAGATTTATACCCTAAACTTGTTTTGATCATATCTCACTCATTACAATGATTCCATTGCATGGCCAACTCTCACATGTGTACAAGACCCATAGCTTACTGTAAATCCATTCCACTTCATCATTTTATCAGTTTACCATATGGTTCTTTACTGTTTTATACAGCCATCAAATTTAACCAAGATTTTAACCTTGTTTCATATGGTGTTTCACCTTTTTAATCATGTTTATCAACAACAAATCCCCACATAACATTTTTATCATCATATAATCATCATATACATATACAATAGGAAATAAAATACATGTTTACATAATCAAAATAACAAGAAGATGAGGAGGACAATCTTTATACCACCAAGTTGATGTAGGTTATGATTTGGACATGGTTTTTGATGGAGAAACTTGTGATGAACCATGACCATCTTCAAGACCACCATTCTTCATGATTACCTTGTGGAAAAATCAGCCCTAACACTTCATGGAAATTCCTTCTTGGATGTTATAACTTGCACCAATCAATAGGGCTTCAAAAGGGCATCAACATGTATATAAATAACATGAGATTTTGTGGTTGTTTTTGATCAAATGAGGGTGTTGTTTGATGATGATGGACGGCACAACATGGGGTAGAAGAGAGAAAGTGTGTGTTGTTTGCATGTATGAAAGATGGAAATGAGAGTTGCTAGTGGTTTTTGACTAAACAAAGCTTAAAGAGTAAGCTTTGGTTCCACTTGTAATAAACTAGCTAAGGTTGTGACACCTCACAAGTGTTGGTGAGTTTTGGCCGCCCCATGTATATTAGTGGGGTGGGACAATGTATTTTGTCCCATCTCACTAGTTTACGGGTATTCCTCGATTCTAGTTTCCTCGATTTGCGTGCCCTCGGGTCGTTTTACGAAAAACGTTTTTATAAATTATGAATCAACGTAATAAAACGAATCCAATAAAAATTGTTTCATCAAAAACGGAGTTCGAAAACGTAAATACGTAATCCTAGGGTTCCCGGTTTAGTCGTAAAGGACGTTAAAATAAAATCGTAAGTCCTATTCTCTTCACGTAAATTTGTGAGTTTATGAACCAACACAAATTTAAAACTCCAAAATAATATTCACGGACAAATTTATTTTATGAAATGTCGGACTGTCACCAAAGACGGTGTATGTAAACGTAAGCACGTAACGTTGAATCCTCCGGTTTAGACGTAGTCGATGCTACTCCAAGACGTAAATCCAAATTTCTTCCCAAAAATATGTGAGTTCATATTGTAACATTAAAATAATGTTTTTAAATAATATTCAAGAATAAAATATCAACCATAAATTGATGGATTGTCACAGAAACTTTATTACATTTAATCATGGTAAAATCATGGATTTTACATAATAGGAGGGAGATAGGAATACATATTTCTAGAGACGTCGATAAATAACATATCTTATTTATATTAGATTACGTACATTTAAACATAATATCATTTATGTCTAAACACAATATCTCTTATGTAGAGGCATAATATTAAATAAGCATAAACTTACAAATAATCATGGATAACAGCAGTACAGTCATCTACGTCATTCTTGTAGTAGCACTGGCTTTGGCACGGAGTACTTTCTTGAAATTATTTTAAAAATAGTTATAGTCAAGATTTTAATTCTTGTTCTCTATAACCATGGCTCTGAGTACCAATCTGTAACAATCCCATTTTACCTTTACGTAGCGGAACATTGATCTAGGGTATTACTTCATAGAACACAAGTCACAATAATAGAAAACAACTCAAAAGAGTGATAAAATAAACTTTCTTTATATATCATTGAAAAATTCAGAGTTTTACAATATAAGGTTGCCAAAATCTAGAATAATAATTTTAGTCTTGTGCCTCTTCATGCCATCCTCATGCTGCTCCCTACTAGCAAATCTTTAAAACCTGAGATATATGCTTAAAATCAACACAATGGTTGAGTGCATTCATAGGTTTAAATTCATTTTGAATACAAGATCCTTTTCTTGAGCTACGTTATTATTTACCCATAAAATTTATAAATTAATGCACTAAGCTTATGATAACAAGACTAGACATATAAGAAACCCACAATTGCGCTTATGAGGAAGTGTGTCAAACTATCCTTTTTAGCAAATAAAGTATGCTTGTTTGACCACTAAGGTTCTAGCAAGTGCGACTTACCCAGACAGGGGATGTTAGTCCCCAAATAGTACTATTTACAATATTAGTGCTCATTTCTGGGAAAATGATTAACGGTTTATAATTAAAAAGGGACTTCCAAGGCAGTAGTAAACATAGTGTCAATAATCATATCTAGGAAGCATACCAAAAACACTTGTATTCTAGTTTAACATATATCCCCTTCACGGGTTTTTAAAGTATTTGAAAGTAGTTAACTTTAGTGAGGCTATGAACTCACCTGGGATCCATAGATTCTGAGCTATATCAGATATATTTCATTCATAGTTAAACAGCTTGATCACACAAACCACAACTTGGTCTTATAAACAACAACTTGATCTCACACAAACCTGGATTAACACATTTTGTATAGTATCAAGTCTATAATCTTTTGTTCAATCTTTCTAAGTACTTGGTTATATATTCTTTAATTAATATTTGGTGGTATTTCTAGCACCATTGTTCGGACTATTATACTCAGAAGGCATTCTATAAATGTTTGGGGAGCAAGGGCACTTTAAATCGTAAACCCAACCACTCAGTCAGAACGTAATATCGAGATGGAACATCTTTGTACAAAGATCCCTACTATCATGATACTCATATTTATAATTAATATTCTTTATTTTCAAAATTGGCAAAAATATCGAGATGGAACATCTTTGTACAAAGATCCCTACTATCATGATACTCATATTTACAACTTGGTCTTATAAACAACAACTTGATCTCACACAAACCTGGATTAACACATTTTGTATAGTATCAAGTCTATAATCTTTTGTTCAATCTTTCTAAGTACTTGGTTATATATTCTTTAATTAATATTTGGTGGTATTTCTAGCACCATTGTTCGGACTATTATACTCAGAAGGCATTCTATAAATGTTTGGGGAGCAAGGGCACTTTAAATCGTAAACCCAACCACTCAGTCAGAACGTAATATCGAGATGGACATTTCCATGACTACTATTCGTACACGACTCGGTCATTCTAGATTCATGATTTTGTTTTAGTCTCATTAATGCTCCAGCAGCATTATGGACTTAATAAATTGAGTTTCCATGAACTCATAAACAAATCCATCAGTGTTTTCATCTAGGACAACCTAATCTACTCTAAAGTCTATAGAAGAGTAGGAAGACCATATTTGCACTATGTTGCAAATTCTACGACAGGAGAAATTTCACCCTGAAATTTTCCGATATAAATTCTGGTTGATTACAGTGACACGCTGAATCACATGGATTCTCACGGTTAATCTTACCATGACTCAGCTTATGCGTAAAGGTGAGAACCCTACACTACGTGAGGTGTTCCACGAAAATCCTACGCTAGGAAAAGTCTAATTTAGGAGACTCATAGTTTTCCAAAATTCTACGTATCCAATTTCTGTGAAGCAAGATACATTTACATTCATATCTAAGTACCTGTCATACCAACAGGCTATGATAGAACACCAACAGACTGATATGTTTTTCCACCATCAGAAATTGTGAACAGAAATGGGACAAGATCTCCATGGATTTTGGTTACCAGATTAACGCAAACTCAGAGGAAGCATGATGCTATCTGGGTTATTGTCAACAGTTTGACCAAGTCTGCAGAATCTTTACATCCGCAAGGATTTCAGAGTCAACAGATTGATCAGACATGTTCCAGCCAAGGCTTACCCGATCACTTGGTAATCCCTCAACTATCGAGCCAGACAAAGGTTCGCATTTATGCTCCTTATTTCATTCACGTCCTTGTTCTAATTTTACGACTTGCTTTCACACTCACGTTCATGACACTATTCACGTTCATGATCGTATCCTGGCTTACGATTTTACGTTCATTCTCATTCTAGGAAGTTTTGCAAGAACTTGAGAAACTAGACTCAAGTTTAGTATAACTCTCTATCCTCGAACAGACGTTTCACGTCACATTCCACGTCTCACCTTCTTGCGTTTGGCGTTACCGCTGCCGTTATTCCATGTTCACGATATGTTTCACATGTCATGTTCATTCCACGTTTCTCATATCACGTACACGATATGTTACACGTATCATTGATCACCATATGTTTTCTCATATTAGACTCGCCATATCTCCACGTATCACGTTCACAATTGTTCACGTACTATGTTTCAGTATGTATCGCTGATAGGTGTGTAAACACACATCCTTTTACCACTTAACTACAATAATAACCAAGCCAAAACGTGTATTTTATGTCGTAAATGTCGGAATTATGCGTGGTTTGTGTTTTTGTTGTGATTTAGGATCAAAATGTAAAAAGGGAGGAAAACACGGGCTTTCACAGGCTTTTATCGAAGAAAAAGACAAAAGACGAAGTCAACAGATCAAGAGTGCCAAAAGAACGGAAGTCCAAGGCCAATTCTGGAGATTTATCGAAGAAAAAGTCTAAAGACGGAAGTTTAATAAAAGCCGAAGAACTCAAGTCTAAATTAATGAAGAAATTACAAGACGAGTTTATTAATCCCGAGACAAAGTCGAAAAAGTCGAAGAATTAAGAAGACGAAAAGACGTGAAGTAGAAGGAACCAACACATGCTTAGTTTTCCTAACCACTATAAATAGACTCCTAATGTGTCATTAGGAGTTGTTGGCTAATTTGACACATTAGTTCTTCCATCTTTAATTACTTGCACATTTACTTAATTGCACCTTTAATTACTTGTCTCACACCTTAAATTTGTAAGCTTTTAATTCATGTCTTTACTTGAATTGTTGAATCTTAATCTTAATCAAGTTTTTATTTTAATCTCTCATTCTACCTTTCTTGTTTTGCTTAATCTTTGTGCTTATTATCTTATTGTCATGCTTATTTGATTACTTGTTATGCTTTTATGTTTTTGATCTTGTTAGCTTATTGATTTTTTAGCTTAAGTTGTTTTTCTTAAATTTGATTAAGTGCTTTTTAGTTAAATTTTATAAAAAGTTGATTTTTATTATTTTTATCATTTAGTTTTCTTAAAAGTTTTCAAATTTTGGCTTAATAGCTTTTTCTTAAAAGTATTTTGGTTAAAGTTTTAGTTAAGTGCTTATTAGTTTCTAGCTTAATTTTAGTTTTTAGCTTATTTGATTCTTAGTGATATCGGGATTACTACAAAACCCTTCTATTCCGAATATTAGCCAAAACATTGTTCTGAATAACCATCAGGTAAATATTCCGGATAAGGGATCTAAACCCTCATTCCGGATAAGTACTTCAAGTCAGATATTCCGACTAAGGCTCAGAGAGTGACTCCGGATAGTGGTTTCTTCGTTTATTCCGGATAAGTATCCGGAATAAATTCTGGATAGTGACATCGTGAGTGTACTCCGGATAATATTTTTTGGGTATTCAGGATAAGCCGCTGGACAACATTATTCCGGATAAGAGTATTTGTTTATTCCGGATAAGGGTCTAAACTTGTCCCGGATAAGCAGGAACTACAGAATCCGGATAACAAGCCGGAAGGAATTCCGGATAAGCCCCAGGTAATCATTCCAGATAAGCTTTACTTGTTTATTCTGGATAACGCTAAGAAGGGATTCTGGATAAGCTTAACTTGCTTATTCCGGATAAGCTGCCAGGTTAAGTATTCCGGATAGTGGATTGAACAATATTCCGGATAAGGAACAAGTTGATTATTCCGGATAAGAGTGACAGTTTTATTCCGGATAAGCAGCAGGTTTGACTATCCAGGATAAGAGTAAGATTGATTCCGAATAGTGACAGTATTACGGGGTCCAACTCAGGTTCTGTTTACTTCCTTTTTATTTTCAAGCATTTATTTTCTTGCCATTTTTCTTAAGTGTTATTTTTATTACTTTGTCTTAGTTTAATTTTAAAGTTTACATTTTTTTACATCGTCAAATTTACTTTTCGTTACGCTTTACTTTTAAGTCATTTAATTAATTTTCTTTTAAAAGTTTTAATATTGCACCATTTTAGTTTTAATTAGTTTTAGATTTTAATTAACCGTCATTTACTTAAAGTTTTGCTTTTCAATTACACTACAACGACAAATCTTTGTTTCCACCAAAAGACAGCTGAGTCGAACATTTTTTCCTTTCTCAATTCGAAACGATCAGACGATAAAATTTTCTTACTAGGCAAAAGCCAAGTATTAAATGGCGCCGCTGCCGGCTCTTTTCGTTAAGATTAACGGTTTTCTGTGAGAGACGCGTTACTTTTTGGGATCCATTCATTCGTGAGCGTTATTTTTCTTGTTTATATTTTTTTTCAAAAATCCATAAAAATTAAAAATCTTCAAAAATCCAAAAAGATTTTATTTTTATAGTGTATATATATTGTCTATTGCTTTGGTATCTTTTTCTTTTGCCTTCGCAGGTGTATGCGTACTAGATCTTCAACTTATCAGAGCCCGAGACTCGTGATGATTTAGCTATGGCAGGTGTGAACAACAACAATAATCCACCGCACCTCAACAATAACAACAACAATGTTCTTCCACAACCTGATCTTCGAACAATGGAGGAGCTTTGTCAACCCACAATGTTTGGACCAGGAGGACCGATTGCGCCGATGCAAATCACGGCTCCGGAGTTTTCGTTGAAGCATCACATGATCCAACAAGTGCAAACTAATCCATTTCGCGGATTGCCTGATGATGATGCCAACAAGCACCTCGAAAAATTCATTACTATTACTCAAAGCATGAAGTTGCCCGGTGTTACTATGGATGTCCTTCGCCTACAGGTCTTTCCACATACTTTATCACACCACGCCGAAAATGGTTTGATCGTCTCCCGAATAATTCCATTCATACTTGGGATGACATGACTCAACGATTTTTGTCGCGCTACTTTCCACCATCCATGGTCACGAGCCTTCGAAATCAAATCAGCGGTTTCATGAAAGAACTAATGAATCTCTCTTTGATGCTTGGGAAAGATATAATGTTTTGATCGATCGATGTCCAAACCACAACATGCTTCCCGTTACCTTAATTGATACTTTCTACAACGGTTTGACTTTTCGTGATCGTGATACGATTAATGCAGCCGTCGGTGGCACATTTATGAAAAGAAGACCCGAGGAGTGTAGAGAGCTTATTGAGAACATGACTACTCACCACAAAAATTGGGATTCCTCCGCTTATTCAAGGAACAACCCGAGAGTCAATGTTTCTTCTACTTCAGCAAACCCCGACATGACCGACTTCACCCGCATGCTGGCCGAAATGAACAAAAATATCTTGCTCATAGCTACAAACCAACAACAACAAGTTAAAGCTGTATCAATTTCTTGTGAGACTTGCGGCGGTCCTCACTCATACACTGATTGTCCTTCTACTCAACGCAATCCGGAAAATGTGTATGCGGCTTATGGTAACTATTCACCGGAAAATTACCAAGCCCGGCCTCAAGGGGATCGAAATTTGCTAAATTACCGGTCGAACAACTATCTTTCACCCAATTTTTCTCCTCAAAACCACAACCCCAACAACAACTACAATAGAAGCAACCAAATCCCACCTAGAGCTTCTAATCCTTATCACCCACCCGCTCAACAAGCCCCACCTATTAATCAAGATGTTGACACCTTAATGAGAACCCAAGGAGAGTAAATTAAGAATCTCCAAAGCAAAATTATCAACTTGAAAGGGGATATCACTAAGCAAGGTAATGACATTATATCCGAGCTTCGACATGATATACAAACCTCCTTTAGCACTCAAACGAATGATTTGAAGAATATGCTGGCTAGTTTCTTATCAACCACTCCACCCTCTACTTCGGGCTCTCTACCTTCCAACACCGTCACCAACCCAAGAGCGAATGTGAGTGCTATTACTACACGCAGTGGAGCAACCGTAGTAGGACCATCTATCCCTTCCCCAGTTACTCCATCTACACCTCCTCCACCACCATTTATCCCTCCTACTCCCACGCCTAGTATTAGTTCACCATTACTGTCTCCACCTCTTACTGATGTAACCAAGAAGAACCCTTCACCAACCCCACCTTCCACCTATAAACCCAACATCCCATATCCTTCTCGCTTGGACAAGCCTAACTTGCTAACCATGGATGACACTCAAGTGTCGAACTATTTGAAGATGATCTCTCAAACGAATTTCAACATTAGCCTTGTTGAAGCACTTGTCCACATGCCGAAATTTGTCAAAGCATTCAAGGAATTGCTTAACAAGAAGGAAAAGCTGGTTGAGCTCGCCAACACACGCTTAAATGAAAACTGTTCGGCAGTTATTCTTAAAGAACTTCCGGAAAAACTTGGAGATCCCGGTCGTTTTGTGTTGCCTTGCATTTTTAACAAAACCGAAGAATTCACTGCCCTAGCTGATCTCGAGGCAAGTATTAATTTGATGCCTTTAAGTGTTTGGACAACACTATCATTACCCGACCTTACACCAACAAAGATGACTCTTGAGCTTGCAAATCGCACTCTCGCTTACCCCGTTGGTATTGCCGAAGATGTATTTATTAAAGTTGGCACCTTCACTTTTCCGGTCGACTTTGTTGTTGTCGATTATGAAATGGACCCTCGTATTCCTTTAATACTTGGTCGTCCATTCTTGAGAACCAGAAGAGCTCTAGTCGATGTTGCCGAAGGTGAGCTAATTTTAAGGGTCGGGAATGAACAACAAGTGTTCAAAATGGGGAAGATCACAAACAAATCCTATGGAAGAGAAACCGCGAATATGATTAATGTGCTTGATGATTTTGTCGTCTACAACAATCCTCTATTCGATTCTTGCTATGATAATCCACTATTCCAAGATGATGTGGATGATTCTCTCTCCAAATTTGATCCTACACCAATTTATGATTCTCCACCGATCTATGATGCTTATGATGATGATTCTAGCTCCGATGGGGATGATTATGATGACTTTACTTCTAAGTATCCAGACATGCGCACTTATGATGATTTTGATGAGGCCGGTACTCTCTCGAGTGATTCTTCACTTGATGAAGATCCTCCGCCAACCATGCTTAATCCTACTTTGGATGACTACTCATTTGAGGAAGACTTTGCTACTTTTCTCAACACATACTTACCAAATGAGAGTGATGCTCCTCCTTTGAACTTTGATGATTATGGTCTTTATCCTTCTACGGATTTGAAGAAACTTCTTTCAAAGGAGAAGAAGCCGGCCGACACAAATATCAGCAACACTTATTTCTTAACTCCTCTCTACCCTCCGTCTGAGGATGAGATTGCAAGATTTATGATCGGATCTTCTTCAATATCTGCTGAGCCTGAGTGTTATTTTCCCCTAAAGGAAAAGGTGTTCGACCCCGGTATTGCACTTTTTAAGCCATCTCAGTATCCATCTGATGAAATAAAAGGAAAAATCTTTGGAACTTATGAAGATATGCTTGCACCTCTTCACCCTTGCTCCCACCGTGCTCCATCTTTTCTTAAGGGAACCTTGCCTACTCTTCTTTGGCTTGCCTTGTTCGCCTTACTCTTGTGCTATTTGATGGACGAAAACCATGTATTTGATCCTGGTGGATGTTTCTCAATATTCTTCCCATGCTAATCAAGGTCGAGTCAGGCTCACGACTCGGTTATAAAAAACAAGCGCTTTTTGGGAGGCAACCCAAGTATCTATCCTTTTTCTCTTATTTTTATAATAAGTGTAGGGGGATACCCTAGTATGTTGTTTGTTGTCTTCTTTCTAATCATGTACAGGGATTCGAGCTTTCAAAGATCCATTCTTGATGACTTTTGACGAACCGTGATTCCGTGTACCCGTCTTCCCGGTTCTATCCTAAACTCTTTTGATTCTCTATTTTATATTTTCCAATATTAAAATAGGAATCACTTTAGTTGTCTCTTCCTTAGCGAGATTTAAACAAAGTGCACAATGTCCTAAGTGTAGGGGAGTTTAGTCCCACATGCTTAAACATTGAGGACAATGTTTATCTCAAGTGTAGGGGGACTTCTATCGAAGTTAAGTGGTCTTTTCCTTGTATTTGTCCTCATTTTAACCGGAAAATTGATTTTTTCGACATTTTTCAAAATTTTTGATCTATTTTGGCCTGGTAGTTTTACCTTTGTATAGTTATTTTCTTTATTTACTAGAATAAATTTTAATAAAGTGGTTTTAATTTTCAATGTTGTGAATCTTTTGACTCAACCAAAGTTTACTTATCCTAGTTTACCCTAGCTAGTATCCTTAACGTGTTTAAGTCAATTTTTGCTAGGCTTTTATTTAGGGAGCTTTAAAACGCGAAAGTATTAACTCTCACGGGTAAAGAACAAGAACTTTTCGCAAGTTCCTATAATTGATCCTAGTGAGTCGTTTATCAAGGGAACTTTAAAATGCGAATTCTAAACTTGAAAAAGTCTAAGAATTTGCAAGATCCTATAGAAGACTCGAAAACCCAAAACTTTGATTTAATTGGCTAAGCATCTACGAGTCTCATTCCTTGAGATTTTAAATTGTGGAGAACGAGAGATGATAGAGTCAATTATAAGTTTGGTATTCTTTCGTGAATTTATGTGAGTTAATTATAAGCCTATTCTCCCATAGTTTGCTAATAAATTTATCTGCAATAAATAAGGTTGTACGATTTGAAAAGTTACTTAGCTTCTAGCCTAAGATCGTTTAAAAGTTGCTTGGTATTAATTAGAGTTCATAGCCAAGGCATAACTTATTGAAGCGGGATGCGAAGATTGGCGAGTCCGAAAAGGCCCTAACAAGGCATGAGGGCTACATTTTGTTGCTAAAGATCCAAAGTGATGTGAAGAATCATTTATCAAAAATCAATATGAAGGATGAAGACACGCGACGAAAAGCAAATACTCCTCAAAAGATCATGGAGGAGTCTATCCAAAAAGGCCCTAACAAGGTATGAGGATAAATAGATCCAAGTCCTAAAAGGAGGCGGATCGTTGTATATCAAAGTCCAAAATAAAGATTGGGGAAAAATGAAGAAGTCGTGGTCCAAATATGAAGAATCTCTCAAAACATCAAGTGAAGAAATTCCTATTATGAAGAGAAGACCATTATTTCAAGAACGTCTCTCAAAGATTTGAAGTATGAATTCACTGCCAAATATCGGTCTGAGAAAGGTCTCAAATCGTGAAGCGAGTTATGCCAAGATATGAACTTTATGAGCTCCCGAGAAGCAGTTTTAAAAGATTTTGTCCTTTAGCTAACTATTGATTAAATCGTCCCACTTTATTTTCAGCCTTAATAACTATCAAAGTAAGTCAACAATGCATCCTCTTGATCATTCAAGACAATAATAAAATATAAGAGATGTACCTAGGAATAAGGAAGTCTCAGTAAATAATTGGCCCACATGAGTTCATGTTAGTTTGCTAACTTATAATAACAATGATCTCGTTTTTAAGCTTGGTATGGGGAACGTGAAACTTGAGGATGATAATCATTCATGACATTCCAAAACCCTAAGGTAAGTCTTTGATTTCTTTACTTGATTTGTTATTTTCTATCTCTTTAATAAAGGCCAATGTGGATTGGTTGTGATGGAAAGTGTTATCTTGCTTTGTAACTAATGCATTGCATGAGGACATTGCAATGGTCAAGTGTAGGGGATTTGATAGGTGTGTAAACACCCATCCTTTTACCACTTAACTACAATAATAACCAAGCCAAAACGTGTATTTTATGTTGTAAATGTCGGAATTATGCGTGGTTTGTGTTTTTGTTGTGATTTAGGATCAAAATGTGAAAAGGGAGGAAAACACGGGCTTTCACGGGCTTTTATCGAAGACAAAGACAAAAGACGAAGTCAAAAGATCAAGAGTGCCAAAAGAACGGAAGTCCAAGGCCAATTCTGAAGATTTATCGAAGAAAAAGTCTAAAGACGGAAGTTTAATAAAAGCCGAAGAACTCAAGTCTAAATTACTGAAGAAATTACAAGACGAGTTTATTAATCCCGAGACAAAGTCTAAAAAGTCGAAGAATTAAGAAGACAAAAAGACGTGAAGAAGAAGGAACCAACACATGCTTAGTTTTCCTAACAACTATAAATAGACTCCTAATGTGTCATTAGGAGTTTTTGGCTAATTTGACACATTAGTTCTTCCATCTTTAATTACTTGCACATTTACTTAATTGCACCTTTAATTACTTGTCTCGCACCTTAAATTTGTAAGCTTTTAATTAATGTCTTTACTTGAATTGTTGAATCTTAATCTTAATCAAGTTTTTATTTTAATCTCTCATTCTACCTTTCTTGTTTTGCTTAATCTTTGTGCTTATTATCTTATTGTCATTCTTATTTGATTACTTTTTATGATTTTATGTTTTTGATCTTGTTAGCTTATTGATTTTTTAGCTTAAGTTGTTTTTCTTAAATTTGATTAAGTTCTTTTTAGTTAAATTTTATAAAAAGTTGATTTTTATTATTTTTATCATTTAGTTTTCTTAAAAGTTTTCAAATTTTGGCTTAATAGCTTTTTCTTAAAAGTATTTTGGTTAAAGTTTTAGTTAAGTGCTTATTAGTTTCTAGCTTAATTTTAGTTTTTAGCTTATTTGATTCTTATTGATATCCGGATTACTACAAAACCCTTCTATTCCGAATATTAGCCAAAACATTGTTCTGAATCACCATCAGGTAAATATTCCGGATAAGGGATCTAAACCCTCATTCCGGATAAGTACTTCAAGTCAGATATTCCGACTAAGGCTCAGACAGTGACTCCGGATAGTGGTTTCTTCGTTTATTCCGGATAAGTATCCGGAATAAATTTTGGATAGTGACATCTTGAGTGTACTCCGGATAATATTTTCTGGGTATTCAGGATAAGCCGCTGGATAACATTATTCCGGATAAGAGTATTTGTTTATTCCGGATAAGGGTCTAAACTTGTCCCGGATAAGCAGGAACTACAGAATCCGGATAACAAGCCGGAAGGAATTCCGGATAAGCCCCAGGTAATCATTCCAGATAAGCTTTACTTGTTTATTCTGGATAACGCTAAGAAGGGATTCTGGATAAGCTTAACTTGCTTATTCCGGATAAGCTACCAGGTTAAGTATTCCGGATAGTGGATTGAACAATATTCCGGATAAGGAACAAGTTGATTATTCCGGATAAGAGTGACAGTTTTATTCCGGATAAGCAACAGGTTTGACTATCCAGGATAAGAGTAAGATTGATTCCGAATAGTGACAGTATTACGGGGTCCAACTCAGGTTCTGTTTACTTCCTTTTTATTTTCAAGCATTTATTTTCTTGCCGTTTTTCTTAAGTGTTATTTTTATTACTTTGTCTTAGTTTAATTTTAAAGTTTACATTTTTATTACATCGTCAAATTTACTTTTCGTCACGCTTTACTTTTAAGTCATTTAATTAATTTTCTTTTAAAAGTTTTAGTATTGCACCATTTTAGTTTTAATTAGTTTTAGATTTTAATTAACCGTCATTTACGTAAAGTTTTGCATTTCAATTACACTACAACGACAAATCTTTGTTTCCACCAAAAGACAGCTGAGTCGCACATTTTTCCCTTTCTCAATTCGAAACGATCGGACGATAAAATTTTCTTACTAGGGAAAAGCCAAGTATTACTCGCGCATCATCGCTAAGACGTTACTAATGTCAGTTGGTCTAGGTTATTTTGCATCGTAATGTTTCATGTACCCTTGCATGTTAATTCTTATCCACTCGATCGAATTCAGGAGGATCGGTCTTACGTTGATAACCAGGAACTTTTACGTATTGTCAAGCCAAGGACAGGAAGACCAAGATTTGTCAATTATGTCCAGATCTTGTGGAGGAACCATTCCGTGAGGGAAGCCACTTGGAAACGGACGAGTCCATCTGGATTTTATCCTCTTATTATTCCATAATTCGGTTATGTTCTTTTCAGGCACGTCACGTTCCATGTCCTTTTCAAGCACGTAGCGTTCATGTTCTTTTCAGATTTTCTTATCTATAATTCGGGGACGAATTATTCTTTTTAGGGGGGAAGAGTTGTAAAACCCGCATGCTTTTACCATGAACAGTACACTTAGTAAATTTACGTACATATTAAAACTTTCCTTTTATAGCATGAACACGTGTCACGATTAGTAATTACAGAAGTTATGTACGTATTATTATTACGACAAGTATTAAGTACGTGTTAGTACACGATGATTATTAACAATAATAATTATAATCACGAACATGAAATCATGAACATGCAATCACTAACATATAATTATGTACTTACGTATACTATTAATACGATGAATATCATTACGTACAAGTATTTGTAATAACATGAATTATTAATAATAACGTAACACGTAATCACGAGCATACGAACACTTAATGTTTTAAACACGTGAATACTTCGAGTTTTCCTTTGTGGGCCCTACAAGTCGCGGCAACCAAAGAAGAAAAGGGCCAAGCCCATGTTTAGCTTTATTAAAAATAACAAAAGGGGAAACAATACATTTACACAATTTTCACAAAAATATAAAAAACCCTAGCTCCCTTTTCTTTCTCTTTGGCCGCCGGCAAGAACACACCAAGGAGGGTGTTTGTGATTTTGGTTAAGAAAACTCAAGCATCGTGTTCGTGTAATCGTTCTCTTTTGTTCCACACGTTGGGTAATCCGTAAAACCTTTTATTTTTAACTTTTTTTTGTAATTAAGAAAATATGATCATGGATTTATAAAAGCAAGATTAAAAACATGTTAATAATCATGGAGGGTAAATGATAAAGGGTTGTTTTGGGTTGTTTGCTCGGTCGACACCCAAACCGAGAGCCCATGGCCCTCGGCGTATTTGGTTCACACCACCAACCGAGACTTATGTCTCGGTGTGGTTGGTTGTGGTTTAGAAGCATGGTACAAGGGACGTCGACATGATTCGGGGTGTCCTTGTGGTTTGTTTGGGTCACGACAGCCAGCAGCCCCACCACCGGCACATAGCCGGTGCTAGAATGGGTCCGGTAGGGGGAACGCAACGCGCAGTAGGGGGAAACCACTGATGGGTAGCGGCTAGCCGAGTCAAGACCACTGGATTATGCTGGTGGCAGCTTAACAAAAACAGTGGCAACTGGCCATGCCGGTTTGCCACTGTTAAGGGGTGTTTGGTTCGGACCGGTTCAAGGGGTTCTAGGTCCGGTTCACGACATGTCTAAATTAAATACATGGGTCTGGTTCATAACAAAATATGTACAAGTATTTTTATTTTACAACTATTTATTTTACAAGATATTAAATTAGTTAAAACATGACATGTAATTAATTTAATTAAATCTTGGACTTAGATTAATTACTATTTAGTAAATAATACATGTCTTAACCTAGGTATTCTATTATTTAGTTTAGAGTATAGTATTAATTAATTATTAAGACATGAAATATAATTAGTTAATAAACGTGACTTAGGTTATAATTAATAAAATATTAATACATGTTTTAACCTAAGTATTTTATACACTTCAATTTAATTAAATCATGCTTATATTTAATTAAATCATATAACCTATAGTTTATTTAATTAACATGTTATTATTAACAAACTATACTATAATCACATGACTTATGATATTTATTCAGTAAACTTAAGCTTATATTATTAGCTTATTAATTCAGCTTAATTCTAAATATGGAAACTTTCTAATTCAGGAAACTTACTATTTTTGGAAACATTCCTTTTTTTGGAAACATTTCTATTTTAGGAAACCTGCTATTTTTAGAAATTTACTTATTATTACTATTGGTCCCTAGTAAATCATTATTACTTACTAGCTTAAGTAATAACACTTACTTCGACACAAGTGTGTTGTTTTAACAATAGATAAGAACTATGAAAGATTAAAACAACAATACCAATATACTTTTCAACGTATAGACTTTTATTAGAATCAAATAAAGTATCTATAACCCACTTTGTTTGCGGAATAACAAAGTGGTTGAATGACAATGTGGTTTGATCTCCTCTACTTAAACGTCAAACCAAAGTTAAAGTCTAAGCTCCAATCTAAACGTTCATATGCATCTTGGCTATATGGTTTAGTTGGTATCGAGAGAGAAAGGTTTTCCAGAGTTTAAGCTCTTGTATTGGTTGACCTTTTCTCTCTCAATGTACACTCCTTTTATAGGCAGTGTAAATTAGGGTTTGCATTTTGCACGTACCAATGCATGGGTTTATCTAGTGGGTGGTTAATGCCCATGCTGGATAAAAAGTACAAAGTACATATTAAACTATTCTAGAAAAGATAAAGGTTGTATTTATATCTAAGTATACAAGCAACCTTCTTTGACTTAAAGTTATCTTTTCCCGCCTAATGCAAACCATTAGAATACTGAAGAGTCTTCAGTATCCTAGAGGAGATAGACATCATTCAGTTTGGTATTGTCAAGCCAAATTGAACTGAAAGCCCTTCTTCAGTCCTTGTTCTTCAGCAACTAGACCGCCTAATATTTGAAGCGAAGACTCCTTTGTCTTCTAGGTTCACTAGAAGGGGAGTGCTGAACTTTCTTCAGCTATAAAGTCTTCAGTAGGGACTTTATTCCTCTGGTCATCCTTCAGCAGAGTGACCTTACTGCTGAGCATGAAACACTTAGGGGGATTTTATATTCAAATCCTAGAGTTGCTTCAAGGTCAGTAAATACTGACCCAACAATCTCCCCCTATTTGGATATAAAAATAGCCCAAGTCTGATGTCAGTAGTAAGTGAGCATAACATCTTCTTAATTGCACTGAACAATTAATAACTTATAAACATCAAATAATCATTTTATTCAATAATTATTACAAATTACAACAAGATCAATACAAATGATTATTCAATTCTCCTTAGGCCTAAGTTCTTCAATGATGGAAGTCTGAGTTAATGGATCTGAGTTTCTATGGTCCAATATAGCAAGCAAGCACATACTGAAGGTTTTAGCAGCATCAGTAAGTCCTGGACCACCATGAAGAGAGTAAAAGATCCTTTGAACATTCGAGAGAAGTTCATTGTTCATTTCATCAAGATCACTTATGCCCACAAAGTCTTGACGTTCTTGATGATTGAACATAATCATTCCTAGTTCTGGTTCGTCCAGTACATGACCAGGGAGATGATTTTGAAACTGAACAAGGCCTTTGTATTTCTTTGTAGTGACAAAGATGTCACCAACTTCAGGTTGTATCAGATTTGTTCTTTTGTTCAGCTCCAGTATTGGATCTTGATCTTCTAGAGAAACTTGAGTGTTGATGTTCAGAATTTCACCCAGTCTTTCATGATTTCTCATATAGTGCTCGATTCTGGTGCGAACTTCATCCCATCTCTTGGATTTTCTTTTCTCGATCATCACACTCATTTCCATCCATTCAGTGTAAGAAAGTTCTTTTCCTTTAAAGTTTTCAAGTATCTCATCAGTTCCATCACCCCTATAGAACTTGAGATTGGTGTCGCCTTTGCTGGTCAACATGTCAACATTGGTGATTGGTGAGATATTTCTTATGTTAATCCTTGTTATACAAAAATTTTCATATAACACTTTCCTTTTGAAGACACTTTCTACTTCAACTTTTCCAATTTGTTCATACAAGCTTAGCTTCAGATCTCTTAGTTTCTCCTCTTGTTGAAGCTTGTATAGATTGTTAAGTTCTTCCTGAGTGGCCAATCCAGCGCGGATCAAACGATCATTCATAGTAAGGTCTCCTTTGTTTTTGGGTATAAAGGGAGGTGAACCACTATCAGTTGTTTCCCCACGTGTGGTCAGCCCTTGCATATGATCATATTTGGCTAATGACTCCCCGTTACCCTTTGCTGGGCTCTTTTTAGTGACTGATGAATCATAGACAATGGATTGTTTCTAAGCCTTCTTTTGGGAATGTTTCTGAAAGAGCTACTAGATTGTGTTTTTCTCCTCCTCAGCAGAAGACTGCCCAACAGTTTATGATGACCCACCAACAGGGAAGAGGCCACAAAGATGATCAAGAGTGGTAGTTACCTAGGCCAGCATGGCTGGAACGGTTTCAGGGGCATGTAGCTTATGCTGAAACTAATCAGAAATGGTCAGCTTTTGTTTCTCCAATAATGCCACTCTATCTCCAATCTTTGACACAGAATCACACAAGGTATTAACTTGTCTAGGAACTGGTGTGAATTCTGGTGGAAACTCCATGGAAGCACCGTTGATGGAATTCATAAGAGAGGACATCTCATGCTTTAAGGAAGTGATGGTGGCCACATCTTGGACTAAGGGCTTCAAAGCAACAATGATGACATCCTTAATTTGTTCAGCAGAAGGAGGAGGTGGTCTTGCTTTGAGAGTTGAGATTTATTTTCAGCAAGCACCTTTTCTTCCTTCAGTCTGGCCACCTGTGATTGAAGAATCAACACTTGATTGGTTAATTCTTTTACCTGCTCAGTTCTGGGGGAAGGTTGCTTTTGTGGTGCATCAGCAGGGTCTTCATCACTGTTATCTAGATTGACTGGAATTCTTTCATTGAACCCAAGTTCTTTCTCCAAATCAACTCCAGACATGCTGACAACAAACATAGGAAAGTGTCCCACCTTGGCTCCAGTGGTGAGATGCACTTCCATAGGAATCTTTGGAGCATCATCATGTGTGTGTGGATCAGTTTCAAGCCCTTCACCACTAGGGTTGGTTTATCCTGATGGATCCTGAGAAAGAGTCCCTGATAAGTTTAGATCAATGATAATGTTTTTGGTTCCTTCAGTAGAACCCTGTTGTGGGGGAGCTACATCATTAGAAACAGATAGGCCAGGGTCAGCATCAGCTGTTGGATTTGCTGACACATCATTCCCTAATGCAGACTCAAAGTGACAAGTGATAGAAATTGGTAATGAAGTATGACTTGTATTCAGAATAAATGTACTTACCAATGTTGACTCCATACTACTAAGTTGAGGGTGATCTCCATCTTCACCCTTCTCTCCTAAAGAAGTTGAGAGATGGGTTGCTTGTTGGGCCTCTTTATGCATATCACCTCCAGTAGAGACTGAAGGTGATGCCTGGCTCGGGTTCTTATCCTTGGCCAAGGACTTGGTCTTTTTCAAAGCATGGCCTTGGGAATCATCATCAATCTTCTATGAGGAAGATTGTGTGAGGGTTTTCCTCTTTCTGGACTCACGTCTAACCTTCTTGGTATTAATTTACGTTTGCTTCTGACGAGGTCCAGATAAAGCTCCAGGCTTTTTGCCTTGTAGATCTCCTTCTCCAGTTGGAGAAGTGTCTTTGGGAGCTTTGTACACTACTGGACCATCTGCTGAGCAGATGTCCAACATGGGTTATGTAAGAGGAGGATCAATGGTGCTGACTAGAATGTTCCAGCGAGTGAGATCAAAGGTCTTAAAAAATAGGTTCTCTCCATTGATTTTTGAAAAGTCATTTCCAAGATGGCAGCAAAGAGGAGAGATAGAAATCTGGTGTACACAACGTTTTTATCTCTAGTCTTTTTCTCCAGCTTTCCATGGAGATCTTCAAAAATTTGCCTCCCAAAATCAGCTTTGACACCCTTGGCCAGACAGTATAAAATATTAGCATCCTTTTGATTGATCTGGTCAAGGCCTCCAGTTTCCCCCCCCCCCCCTCCCCCAAACATCCAAAGAGAATGGTCATCAACAATTTCCATCTTGGTGGCAAAGCACTTCTTTTTAACCCCCCTTTTTTAGTAATTTCTTCAGTATACCCAATCTCTTTAAAGAAATTTTGACAACCATAAAATCATCAGATATTGTTTCATACTCATTAGGGTTTTCCAAATAATCTAACCCCAAAACTTTTCTAAATAACTTTAACCCAAATCTACCATGAATCCCAATCGTGGTAGAATCAAACTCAATGGACTTCCTGTTGTTAGAAGCCTATGCTGTAAACCAAAATTCTTTTAGCACATTTTGAAACATCATACCAGGATCCTCAAATAAAGCATACCTTAAAACACTTTTGGATAGATAAGTCAAAACTTTTTTCCCAGGAACAGACTTAATGGATTCAGGTTTAAGCAAGGTGATGTTGTTGGGTTTGAAGAAGATATCATCAATGGGATAGTTAACATGAGTGGATGGTTTAAGAGTGATTTTGGTAATCTTGAGGGTGGAAGATGATTCAGCCATTGATGTTTCTGTGTGTTTTTGAAAGAGAGAGAGAGTTTGTGTGTGTTTTTGGATGAAAATATTTGTAAGAGTGGAATGAAATCCAATTGTTAGGGATTATATAAAAACATTAACTGATTTGTAAAAAGTTTTTAAAACCATTTGAAAAAGTTATAAATCTTTTAGGGTTTCTTTTTAACATTTGGCACAAACTTTCTCATTAATGTTCTGCAAAAAGGTATGATTTTCTGTTGCTTTGAACAGTGAAACGCCCCGTGTGTCAAGGAGTTGTTGACTGTGGATGGAGACGTTTGAAATTTCCTTAATTAACAAATGACACCTTTTTGAAAGAATGTTTGTTTTATTCACAAGAAATTTAATGCTATTAACTCTTTTGAATCACATGATTGATAGGTTTTAAATGATGTTGCTCAGATATGTTGAAGCTGATGGCAATACTTGTGAGCTTCAGTGCGTCAGATGAGGCGACAAAACTCCATATACATGTTCAAATAAGTGAACAATACATATGACATTGCACGCTCCTCTACTCACGCCTAGCTACTCAGTTGTATTAAAAATTTGTTCAGCATTGCTGAAGGAACCTTTTGATGACTGGTGATTATTTGTTCAGCTTCAATGAATCAGATAAGGCGACAAAACATCATATACACAATCACATAATGTGAAATAGACACATGACATTGCACACTCCTTTACTCAGACAATGCTACTTAACATTAATCAAAATCTTTTATGAAAAGCATTATCCTTTAAGCTTCTTCAGTGAATGCTGAAGGTTCAGGTCTTGTATCATCAATGTTCAGCATACCAAGCTCCATTATCAATCTTTTGAAAGTTGGTTCATCCAATGGTTTGGTGAAGATATCAGCCAATCGGTATTGAGTGGGGGTGAGATGTAATTTAATGTCCCCTTTCACAATGTGATCTCTGATAAAGTGATATCTGATATCATTGTGTTTTGTTCTTGAGTGGAGGACTGGATTGTTGGATATTGCAATAGCACTAGTGTTATCACAAAATATTGGTACCTTTTCATATTCTTTGTCATAATCAGCCAGTTGGCTTTTAATCCAAAGAACATTGGCACAACATCCAGCAGCTACCACATATTCAGATCTGTTGATGACATGGCAACTGTTTGTTGCTTTTTAGCACTCCAACACACAAGTTTGCCACCTAGCAATTAGCAGGCACCAGAAGTGCTTTTTCTATCGAAATTGCATCCAGCATAGTCAGAATCTGAATAGCCCTTTAGGTCAAAACCTGATGATTTGGGGTACCAATGACCTAGACTTGGTGTACCTTTTAGATATCTGAAGATTCTCTTTACAGCAGTAAGGTGTGATTCCTTTGGATCTGCTTGGTATCTTGCACAAAGGCATGTAGAGAATTGAATGTCATGCCTCCTTGTAGTTAAGTACTTGAGTGACCCAATCATACCTCTATACTGAGTCTCATTGACTGATTGTCCATTGAGATCAGGTCCTAAGTTATTAGGGGGTACCATTGGAGTCTTCACTGAAGCACAATTGATATCATACTTCTTCAGCAGATCCTTGATATATTTTTCTTGATTGATGGAGAATCCTTGGTCAAATTGTTTAATTTGAAGGCCAAGAAAGTATGTGAGTTCACCCATCATACTCATCTCAAACTTGCTGGTCATAAGCTTGGCAAATTGTTTGCAAAGTTTCAAGCTTGTAGAACCAAAGATTATGTCATCCACATAAATTTGTACCAGAATGGTGTCAGTTTTAGATTTATAGATAAACAAGGTGCTATTTATTTTTCATCTGAGAAATTTATGTTCAATGAGAAATGTTGAGAGAGTTTCATACCATGCTCTTGGAGCTTGCTTCAGTCCATACAAAGCTTTGTAAAGCTTGTAGACATAATTTGGGCATTTACTACTCTCAAAGCCAGGAGGCTGAGTAACATAAACTTCTTCTTTTAGGTCACCATTTAGGAATGCACTTTTGACATCCATTTGGTAGATGATGAAGTTCATGTAAGTGGCATATGGAAGGAAGATTCGTTTGGCTTCCATACGTGAAACTGGAGCAAAGGTTTGATCAAAATCAACACCATGCTCTTGATTGAATCCTTAGGCCACCAGCCTAGCTTTATTTTTGGTCACTGCATTGGTTTCATCTCTTTTGAGCTTGTAAACCCATTTGGTGCCAGTGGTTGATTTACCATATGGAAGAGGAACCAAATTCCAGACTTTGTTTCTTTCAAATTGATTGAGTTCCTCTTGCATGGCATCCACCCATCTAGGGTGAGTAAGTGCTTCAGAAACCTTTGTAGGTTCAATTTCTGAGAGAAAATTTGCATAGAGGCATTCTCCAGATGAAGCAACACTCAGTTTCTTTGCCATAGATCTAGTGACTCTACCTTCACCAGGATTACCTATTATGTTCACCAGCTGTATGTGACTATTTTGAGTCCAAGATTTTTGTGGAGCTGGATAATAGCTACTAGTATCATGATTAGAGCTAGAGCTTGGAAGTCCATGACATAGACTCGGAATTTGAATGTCTCTAGTGTCTACTGAAGGATATTCAGTAGACAAGGGTTCAATCATTGGAGGGCTTCCTTCTTGGTCAGAAGCAGCATATCCAAGACCTAATTCCCTAGAGATGTTAGGAGAGCTTTGAACAAGGGGCTCAGATTGTTCATCAGCAGCTGCATATGATTGATCATTTTGATCATGTGTGTCAGCATGCTAATTGTTTTGAGGCTGACCATTTTGGTCATTTGTGTTTCCTTGCTAATCATTTTTATCATTTTGAGATTGATCATTATTTGATTGACAGCCATCAGTATGTGATACTGAAGGATTTACTTTTGTAGGACTTCTCATATCTTAGAATGGATCAATATGAGGGACTGATTTGCTTGTTTGATATTTTTGAGAAGGCTCATAGTGATGAAATTCATCAGATGGATAATTTTGAGATTCATGTATATGAAGTTCATCATCTGATGGATTTGTAAAAGTGAGAGCTTAAGAACTTTCATTGAATGTGATGTGATAGGTTTCTTCAATACATTGTCTTCTTGTGTTGAAGACTCTGTATGCTTTAGATACTAGGGAGTATCCAAGAAAGTGACCATCATCAGATTTTTCATCAAACTTTCCAGGGTGATCCTTGTGATTGTGAATGAATACTAGACACCCAAACACATGTAAAAATGAAATGTTTGGAATTCTCCCCTGAAGACTTCATAGGGAGTCTTCATGTGTCTCTTCACAATGACGGATCTATTTTGAGTGTAGCAAGTAGTGGCTACAGCATCAGTCCAAAAATGCTTAGAGAGAGCAGATCCAGCAAGCATTGTCCTTGATGCTTCAATCAAAGTTCTGTTCCTTCTTTCAGCCACACCATTTTGTTCAGGTGTGTAAGGAGATGAGAAATTTTGAGAAATTTATTTGCCATCACAGAATTTGATCAGTGAGTGATTTTTGAATTCAGTGCCATTGTCAGTTCTGAGTTGTTTGACATGAGTGTCATTTTGATTTTCAACTCTTTTGATGAATGACATTATGGCATCCGGTGCATGGCTTTTCTTTTTCAGAAAATATACCCAGGTGTACCTAGAGTACTCATCAACAATGACAAGTGTATATTTTTCATGACAAATGGCCCTAGGTGATACTGGGCCAAATAAGTCCATGTGAAGCAAATAAAGACATTCTTTGATTGAGAAAGTTTGCTTTGTTTTGAAACTGGCCCTATGGTGCTTCCCTTTTTTCACATGTTGAGCATGGTTTATCCTTATAATAGACAAGTAAAGGAAGACCAATAACAAGATTTTGTTTTGCCAGAAGAGTTATTGTTTTGAAATTGAGATGTGAGAGCCTCTTATGCCAAAGCCAATTGGTAATATTGGAGGCTTTAGCAAAGAAACATGTCTCCTAAGTAGAATTCATGTTCATGACATGAACATCTTTGACTCTGGGAGCAATCATCACAATTTCATGATTGGAGTTGAAGATTGTACCTTTTTTGTCATTAAACAGCACAAGATACTTTGCATCACAAAGTTGAGTTATGCTGATGAGGTTGTGCTTCAATCCATTTACATATGCTACCCTTGAGAAAACTATACCATTGCATTTTACTGAACCAAATCCTTCAGTAGTAGTTGATGAGTTATCACCAAAAACAACTTTAGGACCTTGTTCCTCCTTATACTTGTGCATATAACTTTTGGTGACAGTCATGTGCCTTGAGCAGCCACTATCTAGGTACCAAATAGGCTTCCTGAGATCACACTACACCAGTTAAGGAAATGGTCATTTTTGTTTTGAAACCAACCTTTGTTGGGTGGGGGTTTTAGATCTAGAAAGTGTTCTAGATCGTAAGGGTCCTCTTGTTAAGGGTATGTGTGATTGCTAAGAAGAATGGGTCTGAACAGCTTTTGCTTTCTTAGCCTGGAGGGCTTCACCTCTTCTGAACCACTCTATATGGTTGTGATCAGATGTAGTTTGGACATCGCTTCCACAAGTCTCAAAACATTTGCTAATAGAGTTTGTGTTTCTTGGTTTAATACCTCTTCTGAGTGAGATGATTTGATTATGTCCATGAGTGTCATGGTCATAACTTCCATAAATATTACAAACAGGGTAATAGTGGCAGTCATCTGAGTGATTGGTCGTATAATCAACATAAGTTGTACTTAAATAAATTATTAAAACATAATTATTGGTTGGATTAATATGAGATTTATTATCGCGAGTCATTGATAAACATAATAAATGCCAACATTAATTCATTCATATCAAGTCAAAATAATCTTTGTAATCGGTTCTAAAAAGTTTCAATAATCCATAAGTGTGATCAACCATAAATATTAGGAGCTGGAAGGGATTACATTTTTCTTTTAACTGTTTACATCTTTATTTTCTTTTTCTAGCTTTACGATTAGCTTAATAATTATTTTAATTTTTAATCCGCATTTTTATTATTAAAAGTATTTTAGTTGCTAGATTTCAAAGCCAAAACTTTGATTGATCAGTGATCACCCTAAAAAACTTAAACTAAAACCACATAGTCCTCGTGGATCGATACCTGCTTATCCTATCTAGTATAAGGTAATTAGGTTATTTTTGACCGGCACTTCGACGCCGATCAAAATTTGGCGCCGCTGTCGGGGACTCAGTGAGCTTTTCGTTTAAGTTTTTGTTAATATTTTTCTTAAATAAAATAAAAAAATACAAAAAGATTTTATTTTTCTTGTTTGTTTGTTTGTTTCTTGTTTTGTTTGTTTCTTGTGACTGTGCAGGTTAGTGTATGCGCACACGTAGATCGGGACGTACATCACCGTTAGCTTACGATCCTGAGGTTGAGAAAAGTGCACGGTTAAGAAGGAAGACGTTTCGACAGTTTTCTACTAATCTTGATTTTTCAGGTTTAGCAGAGCTTTTCGCTAAAATGCCAGGTGACGAAGATGTTGGCGGAAGTGCTAGCGGAAGTAGCAGCGGAGAAGAATCTCCACCACGGGGTGTTGATTCTTATTACAGGCCGGGGATCTTCGAGGATCCTTCGCCTATCGTTTATCCGGATCCGGTTAAAGGGGTTACAAGTAACTTCAAGATCCAGCCGAACCTCATAGCAATCTTGCCAGTGTTTAGAGGTCGTGAGGAACCATACGCACATCTGCGAGAATTCTTCTCAATTGCTGACACCCGTCAGGTTAATAACATTACAAAGGATGAGGTAAGACTTCGCCTTTTTCCTTTCTCACTTAAAGATCAAGCTAAGGACTGGTTCTCATCTCTTGAGCCAGGTAGTATTAACTCATGGTCTGAAATGCAATCTGCTTTTCTTGAGGAATTTTATTCTATAAGTAAAACTGCTGCCATTATGAATAAGATTAAATCCTTTCGTCAAATCCCAGGTGAGCAGTTTCATGAAGCATTTAATAGACTTAAGGATTTATTAAGAACATGCCCTCATCCCGATGTTCCAAAATGGGAGCTTGTCAAAGTCTTCTATGATGGGTTGGATTATAACAACCAACAATTTATGATGGCCACTAGTGGGGGTATGTTTTTCTCGCGACCTATGGAGGAAGAATGGGAGTTTTTTGAAAAACTAAGCAAAGGTTCTAAGACCCAAGCTTCAGTGGATCGAAACAACCACCTATCTTCCGCCAATTATGTGTCTAACCAACGTGGCACACATTCCGAAATTAGCGAGTTAAGTAAGAAAGTTGATCTTTTGTTGAAAAATATAGGAAAAGGTGTTCCGAATGTGTCTAATGTATCGCATAGTGGGTGTTCAATGTGTGGTGATCCGAGTCACTCTGTCGATAATTGTCAAAGTTGGGTGGCGCCACCAAATGAGGAGGTAAATGGAGTCTACGGTGGTCGTCCACGAAATGACCCATTCTCCAAAAGTTACAATCCTGGATGGCGCAATCACCCCAATTTCCGTTGGAAAGATGAAGACAGTCGCCCTAATAATACCCAACAACAACACTATGGTTACAAACCAAGGTATGAGGGTGGCGATTCATCTAACTTCCAACAAAATTCTTACAATCATAGGCCACAACAACAATATCCAAATCAGGGCCAAGGCCAAGATGACAACCGTCTCTTGAATCTTGACCGAAAGTTTGATAGGCTTATGGATTCATTGTCTACCAACAATCAAGAGATCAATAGAAAATTCGATGTTACTAATCAAAGACACGAGACCACTACTAAATCTATTGCAGCTCTTGAGAGACAAGTTGGTCAATTGGCGGATCAATTAAGCAAAAGAGATGAGGGAAGGCTACCGAGCTACCCCACCATGAATCCCGCACACAAGAAAAATGGAAATGAGCATGTGAATATGGTGACGTCTCTTCGAAACGGTAAAATCTACAACAATGACAAGGGAATTCCAAATTCTCCTGATGTCGAGGATTTCGTTACTGAAGATGAAATTATTGTTGAAGGTAAAAATTATGATAATGTTAAGTCCGGTTCTGAGTTGGTAAATGATTTGTTAAATGATTTTCCTAAACCAACAACACCGAATCTTAAAGCTACGAAAACTCCCGAAGTTGAGGAGGGTGGTGTGTCCAGCACACCTTACCCTACGGCTTTGGAGAAATCGACATCTGCAAGGTTAGCTAAAAAGGGTCCTCATGCTGAGGATATGTGGGAGACTTTCAAGCAAGTTAAAATCAATCTCCCCCTTATTGATGCTATCAAGCAAATTCCTGCTTATGCCAAGTTTTTAAAGGACTTTTGTACTCAGAAGAGGAAGCTGAAGGCGTCTTTGCCTAAAAAGATTGACCTAACTGAGCATGTTAGTGCGGTCTTATCTAGCTCTCTTCCTCCTAAATTCAAAGATCCTGGAGCACCGTTGATTTCAGTTGTGGTCGGAAATATTGCCATTAAGAAGGCGCTCCTTGATCTTGGTGCCAGTATCAACATCCTTCCTGCTAGTTTGGTCGATAAGTATGACTTAGGAACTCTTCGTAAGACAGACACCATTATTTCTTTAGCCGATCGATCTACCAAAATTACTAGAGGTATCTTAGAGGATGTTATTGTGAAAGTTGATGATTTCTATTACCCAGTTGACTTCTTTGTTATGGACACCGAGTCACAATACAAAGATGTTCAACCAACTATTATCCTTGGGCGCCCATTTTTAGCCACGATAGATGCTAGGATTAATTGTCGGACTGGCGCCATGGATATTGCCTTCGGTAATAAGAAGATAAGATTGAATGTGTTTAATTCTATGAATTCTCCTACGATGAATGAATGTTACCAGGTAGATGTGATTGATGAGGAAGTTCAAAAGCATGCATCCCGTATGCTTAAGGATGATCCTTTGGAATTATATTTAACTGGTGATAACGAGGAGATTCTTAATGTTGCTGAAGTTCTAGAGATTCAAGAGTGTTTGGTCAATTCTTTGGACCATCAAAAACCACCTTGGTCTTATAAAGTGGAGCCCTTGCCTTCTACTTTTGACACGGCTACGAAGCCGTCTTTGTAGGTGCCTCCAACTCTTGAGTTAAAACCTTTGCCATCCAATCTCAAATATGCTTTTCTAGGTCCTAATAATACGTTACCCGTTATTGTTGCTTCTGATCTTTCTGAATCACAAGAGGGAGCACTTCTAAAGGTGCTTTCCAAGTACAAAGCAGCAGTGGGATGGACGATTGCAGACTTGAAAGGGATCAACCCTTCATTATGTATGCATCGAATTGTTACAGACCCAAATATTAAGCCAGCAAGAGATGCGCAAAGGCGTCTGAATCCTAATATGAAAGAGGTAGTGAAGACGGAAGTTCTTAAATGGTTAGATGCCGGTATCATCTATCCCATCTCGGATAGTAAATGGGTAAGTCCTACTCAAACGGTGCCTAAAAAGGCCGGAATCACCGTTGTTGAAACCGAGAATGGGGAAAAACTCACAACCCGACCAGTTACTGGGTGGAGAGTTTGTATAGATTACCGTAAGCTGAATAATGCCACGTCTAAAGATCACTTCCCACTACCTTTCATTGATCAAATAGTTGAGAAGCTTTCTGGTAAGAAATTTTATTGCTTCTTGGATGGGTACTCTGGTTATAATCAAATACCCATCCATCCTGATGACCAGGCCAAAACTACGTTTACGTGTCCACACGGGACGTTTGCATTTCGAAGAATGCCTTTTGGCCTGTGTAATGCACCCGCTACCTTTCAGCGGTGTATGATGAGTATCTTTTCTGACATGGTTGGAGAATCTGTAGAGATATTTATGGATGATTTCTCCATCTTTGGTTTATCCTTTGAAAGCTGCCTTGATCAGCTTGAAAGCGTGTTAAAAAGATGCACCGAAACTAATTTGGTGCTTAGTTGGGAGAAGAGCCATTTCATGGTTCGAGAGGGAATTGTATTAGGGCATGTTGTGTTTGAATAAGGATTTGAGGTTGACCGTGCCAAAGTTCAAGTAATTTCGACCCTTCCTCCTCCCACTACCGTCAAAGGTGTGCGTTCTTTTCTTGGTCATGCTGGGTTCTATAGGCGATTTATTAAAGATTTTAGTGCAATATCAAATCCACTTTGTAATCTACTCTTAAAAGATGCACGCATTGACTTTAATGAATCATGTCTTAAAGCATTCAACATGCTTAAGCAAAAGCTTGTAGAAGCCCCTATTCTGCAATCACCTGATTGGTCGAAGCCTTTCGAGATCATGTGTGATGCTAGTGATTATGCCGCTGGGGCGGTTCTAGGACAGCGGGTCGATAAGAAAACCGTTGTGATCTTTTATGCTAGTAAGACTTTTTCAGAAGCTCAAATGAATTACACCACTACTGAAAAAGAGTTGTTAGCCGTGGTTTTTGCTCTTGATAAGTTTAGGTCCTATATATTTGGGGGCATTCTAAGGTTATAGTATTTTCAGATCATAGTGCCTTAAGACATTTGTTGACTAAGAAAGAGACAAAACCGAGGTTGCTTAGGGGGATTTTGCTTTTACAGGACGTTAATTTAGAAATTCGGGATAAAAAGGGGTCAGAAAATGTAGTTGCCGACCATTTGTCTAGAATTATCCCTCCGCCGTTCAACCCTTCTGATGTGATTATGGAAAGTTTTCCGGATGAAAGTTTATTTGAGGTTTCTAAGGTTCCTTGGTACGCAAATATAGTTAATTACCTAGCTGTTAAAAAGCTTCCGGATTTTTGGTCCAAGCAACAAAGAAAATACTTCTTCTCCCAGTTGAAGCATTATTTTTGGGAGGATCCGGAACTCTATAAGGTGTGTGCTGACCAAGTTGTTAGGAGATGTGTTCCCGACCATGAGCATATGGACATATTGGCTCATTGCCATTCTTATGCATGTGGTGGACACTTTGGTGCCACAAAAACTGGGCATAAAGTCCTACAAAGCGGTTTCTTTTGGCCGACTATATTCAAGGATGCCCAGTCTTTTGTGAAAGCATGTATTCGTTGCCAACAAGTTGGAGGGATTTCAAGGCGTGATCAAATGCCTATGAATCCTATACTTGTTGTTGAGATCTTTGACGTGTGGGGTATTGATTTTATGGGACCATTCCCCACTTCCCATGGCAATGTGTACATTTTAGTGGCAGTTGATTATGTGTCTAAGTGGGTAGAGGCTAAGGCTACCAGAACCAATGACCATAGTGTAGTTCTTAAGTTTGTTAAGAAGAATATCTTTGCTTGACATGGAATTCCTAAGGCTATCATTAGTGATGGGGGTTCCCACTTTAAGAACTTTAGATTTGGAAAATTACTGAAACACTATGGAGTTAATCATAGGATAGCTACACCTTATCACCCACAGACTAGTGGACAGGTTGAAGTATCTAATAGGGAGATTAAGCGAATTTTAGAAAAGACCGTTCGTAGTGATAGGAAAGATTGGTCCTTGAGGTTAGATGATGCTTTGTGGGCATATAGGACGGATTTTAAGACTCCTATTGGTATGTCACCGTATAAGTTGGTGTATGGCAAGGCGTGTCATTTACCGGTTGAGATAGAGCATAGGGCTAAATGGGCAATTAAGACTGTTAATCTGGATTTAGAGAAAGCGGGTAGTTCTAGGAAACTTCAATTATCTGAACTAGATGAGATTAGACGTGATGCCTATGAAAGTTCTAGGATTTATAAGGATAAAACCAAAGCTTTTCATGATCGACACATCACCAAGAAATCGTTCTTGGTTGGTCAAAAAGTTTGGTTATTCAATGCTAGACTTAAGCTTTTTCCTGGAAAGTTGAGAAGTAAACGGACGGGTCCATACGTTGTGACTCAAGTCTCTCCACACGGAGCCATTGAAATAAAAAATATGGTGGGTGGAGAGCCCTTTAAAGTTAATGGACACCGTCTGAAGCCGTATGTTGAGATAGGGAGTGATCAGATGGAAACAGTGGATGTGGTTTATTTGGAACCACTCCAACCGTCTCAATAGCTCATACGAGTTATGTCTAGCTGAAGACGATAAACTTAGCGCTTCACGGGAGGCAACCCGTGGTTTGTGGAACTTTGTGGGTGTGTTCACTATAAACCCTCACGAGACAAAACTCGTCCAGTCGGGCTACCGAGTGGTTTAAAGGCTTGTTGCATACGCTAAATGCAACCGTGATTCCTACGAAAGTGAGTTAGGTTTTTGTTTTTTGTGTGAGTTTGTCAAATTGATTTTTAACTAAAATTTCAATTTAAAGTTTTTGCATTAGGGGCAATGCAATGCTTTAAGTTGAGGGGGGTGGCACATGTGTTACATGTTTTTGTGTGAAATTTTGGTCAAAATGGGTTAAAATGTGATTTTTGGGAAAAATTGAAAATTTTTAAAATTTTACATCACATTATAAGAGTCTTGTGCTAATTAGATGTGGAAGTTTCTTCTACATATATGTTTGTTGAGTGTTTGCAGATTCTGAAGATTAGCTTGTGGGTGATTTATTGGAGCAAGCTAGAAGATTTGGCCATAATTATCAGGTGCACCCGATTCCATTGTATAATTTGGTTATTAAATTGATTTGATTGTTTGCATGTAGTTAGGCATATGTATAATTAGATGATCAAACCACGCCAGTTGAATTCCCTCTACTTACCTTTGTGTGGATTGAGTAAAAAAAATTGAATAGAATAATATGAAATATAGTAATGTAATAGTTGGGTTAAGACATTTGAGATTGATCTTATTCGGCTCGCCACCCGCGCACGGTGGCCTTCGAAAAGAGCTGGAGAACTGTCATAATTATTGGTGGTAGTCATATGCTGGGCTTGCCTATCTGATTCGTCACCCGCGCAAGGTGATACTTTAGTTGTTAGCATGGGTCAGACGCCAATTCTTATGATGGATAGCATTGCACTTAGCTGAGACAATTTTATGTGAAATAACCCAATCCTTGTATTGTTGTAATGAAATTAGGAAGGTTAGTTTGATTTAGTGCATTGATTAATTAGACTATGTGGTAGATAACTCCATCATGTGATGTACCAGTAGGCACGAAGTATAACTGTTCCCATTTAATTAAACATACTAAATTAACCGGTTCTCATGTGTCAATGTGTCTTAGTATGCACCTATAGGATATATATTCATTTTTCTGAATAATTGGTCTTTATATCAACCTTGAAAGGAGTGTATAAAGCGTTCTGGATGACTTGTATAAGAAACGGTCCCGAATGGCTAAAAAAAGAGCTTATGTGTTATGTGAAAAAAAAAATGTGAAAAAAAATGATGGGAGAAAAAAGTGGAAGTATGTAAGCTAAAGTATGATGGCTTATGATGTGCTCTTATGGTATAAAAACTCCAATGTCATAAAAGGTGTACGATATTCTTACCTCTTGTTTTAGATTAATGTTTAGATTGATTATAGGTGTGCATTAGGTATGTTGGACACATGGTTAATTATATAAAATATAAAGTAAATGGAATCAATGGGAATGGTTATGCTAAGTGTTTAAGAAGGACAAAAATATTGGTAATCATTTTGGATTATTTGTCATGTAGGATAGTTATTAGTGTATTAGGTTGAATGTGATCTTTTTGATGAAATTTCAATAGTATGATTAAAAATTATGAAGTTAACATGCTTGTATATTTTTATTTTATTTTTACTTGGGACACGTAAAAGGTTAAGTTCGAGGGGATCTGATTGGTGTATTTTGCATACACCTAATAGCATGTAAATTAGCATAATTGTATATTTATTTGTCGTTATATATGTACTTTGAGTGTGTTTTGTGATTATGTAGGTTACGAGCGAAATGGAATAAAATGGCCGCTTTAATTAATTTTTTGGAGAAAAGACATTGTGAGTGTCGATGAATGAAGAAAAAATATTGAAGAAAAAGATTTGAGCGGTCGCAATATTTTCGGTCATCTTTTATTTGTCCGGGCTTCGCTTGAGCAATTATTGGTGTCGGGTTGATTTTTATTGGGCCAAAGTTACTATATGATAAAAGAAAAAGAAAAAAAAATACTTTAGGCCCATTTGGACCCAATGGCCCAAAAGCCTAACCGACACCAAGTCCTATAAAAGAAAAAAAAGAGGACACAAAGAAGGAACACAAAAAGGGATGCAACATAAAGCAATTCACAATTGTGGGGCCGTCGATTGACACAAGGGATCTTTCAACACAATTGACAATATTCGATTAATATTAAAAAAAAAGGTGGAGACTTTAATAAAAAAAACAATCGAATATAAAAAAACCTTGGGGGACCATATTTTTTGGAATCGTCTTTTTGGGTGGTCTTCAATAGTGGCAGCCGCATAATAAAAAAAAAAGTGATATATTGATTCTTTGCACAAGAAACGAAGGAGAAAGAAAACAAACAGTCGCATTAATTGAGGAAGATGAATAGCGGAGAGCGGGTCGAGTGCACCACGATGTCCGGCTAGTTTTGTTGTAATTCTTTCCGGTAACTTTATTTATGGTTTGATCATTACTTTTGGATTATCATATATTCATTACATTGATTTATGATTTATTTATAAATTATTTTTATCGATTTGATATTATGTTTAATTATTTGTGTTAGACAATTTATTGTTAGTTAACGATTCATACTTATTTTATTTAGCTAAAAAAAAGATGGTCATGTAATCAACATAAGTTGTACTTAAATAAATTATTAAAACATAATTATTGGTTGGATTAATATCAGATTTATTATCGCGAGTCATTGATAAACATAATAAATGTCAACATTAATTCATTCATATTAAGTCAAAATAATCTTTGTAATCGGTTCTAAAAAGTTTCAATAATCTATAAGTGTGATCAACCATAAATATTAGGAGCTGGAAGGGATTACATTTTTCTTTTAACTATTTACATCTTTATTTTATTTTTCTAGCTTTACTATTAGCTTAATAATTATTTTAATTTTTAATCCGCATTTTTATTATTAAAAGTATTTTAGTTGCAAGATTTCAAAACCAAAACTTTGATTGATCAGTGATCACCCTAAAAAACTTAAACTAAAACCACATAGTCCTCGTGGATCGATACCTGCTTATCCTATCTAGTATAAGGTAATTAGGTTATTTTTTACCGGCACTTCGACGCTGATCAAAATTTTTATTATTTATTTGTGTCGGTTAGGCTTTTGGGCCATTGGGTCCAAATGGGCCAAAAGTATTTTTTTTTATTTTTTTTTATTTTTTTTCTTTTTCTTTTATCATATAGTAACTTTGGCCCAATAAAAATCAACCCGACACCAATAATTGCTCAAGCGAAGCCCGGACAAATAAAAGATGACCGAAAATATTGCGACCCGCTCAAATCTTTTTCTTCAATATTTTTTCTTCATTCATCGGCACTCACAATGTCTTTTCTCCAAAAAATTAATTAAAGCGGCCATTTTATTCCATTTCGCTCGTAACCTACATAATCACAAAACACACTCAAAGTACATATATAACGACAAATAAATATACAATTATGCTAATTTACATGCTATTAGGTGTATGCAAAATACACCAATCAGTGATGCTTGCCCATACCACAATGAATTCATGGTGGGAAAGGCATATTTCGCTTGGAATGAGATGCTTCAGATTTGTGAGCATCAACACTTGTTTTGGCCAGTATATACTGAGTGTGTTCACAAGTTCGATGATCAGTCCTTTCACATTTTGTACAATAAATCACTTTTAGGCAAGTTTTAGTGAGATGTTTATTTAGACCACATAAATCACAAGCCCTTTTAAATTGTGTCTTGTACTTGAGATGAGGAGAGTCTGAAGGTTCATCTCTGAACCGTGTTGGTGTTTGCTGCTGCCTGAGTTGCAATTTAAGATCATTGAGAGACATTCTCTCATCTTCCTCAAATCTATCATTCTTCAGTTTATTTGTTGAAACTGAAGAGGTAGTTCCCATATATGAACCTTCAGCAGGAGCTGAAGAGTTCTTTGAAGTGTCAATTTTGACATGCTTGGAAGAACTACCTTTGTGTGTGGTGTGTGACTTGATGATAGACTAGATAGTATTGGGTCCAGTAGAGGGTTCAACACTAGCCAGCTTCTCCAAAGGAGGAAGTGGGGTACTTACTTCATTCTCTATATCATCATCTAATTCATCCTTAGTAACTGAGGACTCAACTGGTGCTGAAGTGTCAACACTTGCTTGAAACTCAGGAAGAAGGATTTGTCCAGTGTCATGATTGGGTAAATTCTCTTCACCTGACCTTTCAATGTCAGGGATCGAGCTACCATCCTCATTTGAGGCTTTGACAAAGACGATAGGTTTTGTGCTGGAGGATCCTTCAGCACCAAGCATTTTTCTATTTTGAGCAGGAATTTGTTCACTTATGCATTGATTTACCCTATCAGAGTTTCTAAACCAAGATTTAACAATATCTTTTGCTTCTTTTAGTTACACTCTAAGAGAGTTATTTTCCTCCAAAATTTATTCGTTCAATCGTTGAAAAGTAAGAATATCAAGTTTAGATTCTTTTAGCTCTATTTGCTTACTTTCAAAATCATCAAGTTGTAGAACAAGTTTGTGAAATTTTTCAAGCAAATTAATTCTATGATCTTCAACAAATTTTAGATCAATGCACAAGTAATCAAAGAAAAATTTAATGTCATCTTTATCTTCTAATTCAAGAAGAGTTTGTACCTTTTTTATTGTTACATTAACCCATTCACCATTTCTTGCACTTTCTTTGGTCACAACATTTGAATTGGACCCTTCATCATCAGCAAGTGCCATCAGCACTTTCACATTCACCATTTCATCATCATCTGAAGAAACATCTTCTTCATCCCATTCATAGGCTTCAGCAACAAGTCCTTTGTTCTTGTCTTGCTTGGGAGTCTTGAATGAGGAGCTTTCAGTATTCATTAAGGCCAATCTTGCCTTGCTTTTTCTATATTTGGCCTCAAAGTCTTTTGTTGGTCTGAATTCAACCCTGCTTTGCTGAAATGGAGTAGAAGCAATTTGTTTTGGTTGAAATGATGATTAACCAGATGGTCTTGATTGAGCTAGTGAGGAATATGAAGGGAGAGATGTTTTTGAATAACAATCCCTAGCATAGTGACCAGTCTTCACACATTTGTAGCAATCAGTGTCAACTGAAGCTTTTGTGGAGCCGGAGAACTTGCCTCCTTTCTTAAAGAACCTTCTAGACTTGGCCATAAGTGCTCTTTCATGAAATTACTCTTTCAGGTCATTCAGATATTCCTCACTAGATCTAGTATCTTTCTCATCATCAGGACTATCTTGGTAGTCTTGAATGACAGCCTCACTGAAAAAGGCTGTGGAAAAGGGTGTAGCAATGGCTAATGCTTTACTTTTGCTTGAGCCTTCATAAATCCTATCAACTAGGTTTTCTTCATATTTAAGTTTCCCAAAAAGAGAGGCTAGATCACAATATTTAATGTGATTAGCATTTCTCAAGCTTTGGCAGAAACTGAGCCACTTTTTTGGCAATGCATTAACAAAAACAATGTTGATTTCATGTTTTAAAAGTTCAACACCATCATTCACAAGTTCATTCATCAGTGCTTTGTATCTGGTGAATGTCTGTGTGAGGGTTTCCCCTTCTTTGTGCTTGAAGGTGTTGTATTGAAGCTTTAAATCCATGATTCTGGTTTCTTTTACAACAGAGGGTCCCTCATGGTAAAGAATAAGGTGCTCCCATGTTGCTTTGGCTACTTTACAATTAACAACAGAATTCATTTGGTCATCTGGGAGCACAGACATGACGAGACTTTTGAGACGCTGATCTAGGTTAGCAACTTTTCTCTCATCAGCAGTCCATTGTGCTTCAGGTTTTTATTGTCCCCAACCATGGGAACAAAAGGACCATTTTCAATGATTCCAAGGAATTTAGGTTCAATTCCAACCATGTGGACAAGAAACCTCTTCTTCCAATTTGTAAAGTTGGCTACCTCTAGTACAGGAGCAACATTGAGTTGGCCACCCCTATATTCTAGGGTTTGTGGTATAACTTGATCCATTTTGGATCTTGATTTGAAAACTTTTAAATGAGCAGTTTAATAAAATAATAGTTTAACTAATCAAACTGCTCTGATACCACTTGTTGGTCCCTAGTAAATCGTTATTACTTACTATCTTAAGTAATAACTCTTACTTCGACTCAAGTGTGTTGTTTTAACAATAGATAAGAACTATGAAAGATAAAAACAACAATATCAATATACTTTTTTAAGGTATAGACTTTTATTAGAATCAAATAAAGAATATATAACCCACTTTGTTTGCGGAATAACAAAGTGGTTGAATGACAATGGGGTTTGATCTCCTCTACTTAAACGTCTAACCAAAGTTAAAGTCTAAGCTTCAATCTAAACGTTCATATGCATCTTGGCTATATGGTTTAGTTGGTATCGAGAGAGAAAGGTTTTCCAGAGTTTAAGCTCTTGTATTGGTTGACCTTTTCTCTCTCAATGTACACTCCTTTTATAGGCAGTGTAAGTTAGGGTTTGCATTTTGCATGTACCAATGCATGGGTTTATCCAGTGGGTGGTTGATGCCCATGCTGGATAAACAGTACAAAGTACATATTAAACTATTCTAGAAAAGATAAAGGTTGTACTTATATCTAAGTATACAAGCAACCTTCTTTGAATTAAAGTTATCTTTTCTCGCCTAATGCAAACCATCAGAACACTGAAGAGTCTTCAGTATCCTAGAGGAGATCGACATCATTCAGTTTGGTATTGTCAAACCAAACTGAACTGAAAGCCCTTCTTCAGTCCTTGTTCTTCAGAAACTAGACCGCCTAGTATTTGAAGCGAAGACTCCTTAAGTTCACTGGAAGGGGAGTGCTGAACTTTCTTCAGCTATAAAGTCTTCAGTAGGAACTTTATTCCGCTGGTCATCCTTCAGCAGACTGGCCTTACTGCTGAGCATGAAACACTTAGGGGGATTTTATATTCAAATCCTAGAGTTGTTTCAAGGTCAGTAGATACTGACCCAACAATTACACAACAAGTATAATAATACAAGAAATACCAGTAATACTTAATCAGCATATACAGAATACATAATAAACACAGCATTAAAATCAATAAAACAAGACATGAACATATAAAACAAGCTAAAACATGATACAAAATCAGTTATGTACGCAGTAAACAGAATACTTATACATGTATACTATTTATGTAGCATTGGTAAGTTCGAAGTAGGACTTCCTTTCGTTCGTCTTCTTCGTTCACTAGACATAAGGTACGGGTTTCCTGTCCCTTCAGTATGGACATTCTTTCCTTATTAGGATTCCCCGTCTGTAGCCAACTGTTTTCCCAGTATTTATTTTATATGTTTGATACTTATGTTAGAATAAGAGCCTAAGCCATGTACATGCATGACCAGTGCCACCTAGTTATGGAGGTACCATATCCATAACACTGGAGGCACCAGTGTTATGACTTCCTCACGGTGAAGTGATTGCTCGTAGCGTCCCTTTTCAGCTTTGCCCATTATATTATATTATCATGTGGGGCGTATGGGTGCATCCTAGTTATATGTTTATCAGTATTATAAGAGTGAATACGATGTGTGCCTTGCATTCTTCACTAGGAGTTGATCCCTCCTGCCCAGACTATTTAATTAGAGGCAACCCCTCTAATTGCATGACGAGGTCTCCCCTCCAAGTATTCATGCACGGTGGAACCTCATGACCTATATGGGCTATTTGGCTAATTAAACATATTTTCATAGAAACATAAGTCTTTTCAAACTATAAAACTAGTTTTATGAACATGAATTCAGATTGTTTAGAACTTAAAATATTCCGCTTCTATTAGTCTTATTTATGTTTCAGCCATTCATACTATGTCATATATCCGTGCACTGAGCGTTATGCTCAGCCGTTACTTTCCTTTCCGTGTCCCAAAACGGCAGGTACCAAAGGACAGACGCGAGCATTTGAAGGAATTGCATAGGATGGAAGCTGCCATAGACTTCTTCTCCTTTTTTCCCATTTACTTATTCTTATTTAGTCTTTCCTAGTTCATATACTTCATTTATGTTTTGGGCTTATGTTTGGGAACCGATGTTTGATTCCGATTTTCCCTATGGTCATGTATGTTCTACTACATATTCTCTTGCATGCTTTGATGACACGCCATAATCATGCGTGACATTCCATTTGCCATAATAGGGCGTTACATAAATTCTGGGTCGTTGTGAACTTTGATTAAATTTCAAGGTGTGTCGAAAAATATACTTTCTGCATAAAAGTTACATGTAATTTAACGATGTCGAGAATATATTTTTATAAACATAAGACATAAAAATATATATTTCTACTTGTTGAGACGTTCGTTCAGGACCTAAGATTCGACCCCAAAATCTTAAAAACGAGCAAGTTACGCTCATTTGAAATTGTAAAATTTAAGAACTTATTATCTGCGTATTTCTAAAATATCATTTCGTTGACAGATTTGATGCGAGGGCATTTTCGTCCATTTTTTATCCGTTTCAAGTCTCGGGTAAAACTAGAAAGTTGTCCAAAACATCGTTTTACACCAAATTGCTTTAAACTTCGAGTCTTAAATATGTCATTAGCGAGTCAATTGGTCCGGTCAGACCCCAAAAGTTAATCTTAAAAGTCAAAGTTGATAGAATTTAAAAATATAGTTTTAAGAGTTTTTTAGTTCGTTTGAGCTCGTAAAACATTAACAAATAAAATTTTACAACTACCAAACATTGATTGCGTTTGAAAATGTTTAAAAAAATGTAACTTTGAGTTCGGTCATACATACATATATCTTGAACTTTTGGAACCAAGTTATTTGATAAACCGATGATGAACTATATGTTTCGAAAAATGTGTACATTTTCATGCGTCACTATTTACGTGTTAAATTCCTAAACTTTCCTAAAATAGAAACTTTTCGGAGTAGTTGTACTATTTGGGAACTGATGCCCTACTTTCTTAAAAGCATATTTATGTCAAGTAAATTACGACATGAGCGCATATGGATTCCTTTATTTTCTCTCTCATAAATGACTTACTTTTCAATTTATCTTATATTCTTCTACCTCTAACGTAACACTGATTTGGGCCGAGGTTTGAAGTTCTTGTTTTCATATCTTTCGTTATCATTTTGACACGTGTCTCATGACGATTCCGGGTAAACCTTTTGAAACATTATCAACTTGTAACCATTTCATTGATTTTCTCGAACTACTCTTTATTACTCTCGTGTAACCCACTCGCTATTTTGTAAATTATCATCGTGGCACCATATGAATTTAAACTGGTATTGTTTGCGAAAAGTTTTACAAAATGTTCTACATTGGCCACTGTTTTACAATGTAATTTCCCATATTGTTCAACAATTGGTCTTGTAAAAATTCTTGTAACAATAAAATTGTTGATTTAAACATCTAGCCAATTAGTTACTGGCGAAAAGTTTCATAAATTATTTTGATTCATGTTTATACGAATGACATTATATACATATTTTAAATCATATGAAATGTAATATTGGTTTGACGAAGCTGAGCATCGCATTGCTAGTCCTAAATTATGCATGGCATGATCACCTATGCGTAATTTATAAGGAGCCATGCGAGGTCAAATCCTAGTCACCTTAAATATTTGGCCAAGAACCAAGTTTTTACTTATGTTCTTTAATAAGTTAGATAAAATAAAGTTTAGAAAACTTTTACATCTTATGCGAGTATCACCATTTTGCGACATACACATATGATCCCTTCTCTTTCCTTGAACGGTTGACATGCCTCAAGCACATATTTCCTTACTCAACGATCTTTTTTTTACTTCTTACCTCATGTTCCTTCGTGATATAATTCTCATTACCACTCGTCTAATTTCTTACTACTGATACGAGACTTGAAAGTGTCAACGTTGTTATGCTTCTACATCGACCGACCTTCTCTGTCTATTTGGGTAGACATACGAAACATCTCCGGACGTGAATAGTGATTTCTGACTGGAAGTGAACAATGATTTTGTGTATTTGTCATGATGTGTGTTAGACTCTATTGTCTTTAAATTCATTCGTGTAAACCATGTGATGACTTCGCTCTCTCATTGCTAATGTTGTTTATTTTGCTGGAATTACTTTTATGTGGTTTCTTAAGAATTTTCTTTGATTCAAAAATTTATTGTGTGGCTTTTCTCTTTTGATCGTGTATCGACCACCGAGAACTTCATAAGCCGTTGTTGGTGACGCCAACCACGCTCGTGAATTAACCATTTGCTAAATCCTTTGTTTATTATTGTCCTTATCATCGATGCATCTATTCTATCATGTTCGTTAAGAATTTGGTACGAATTTCGTTATATTCCCTCATGCTATTGCTTGCATACTATTTGTTGATTATTATTCGTTTCATACTCGTTTGCTATCTTGTCATCTTTTGGAAATCCGAACATGCCACATGTTTATTATTTGATGCATTAAACACCTTCTTGGATTTCTAAAAATTGTTACAAATTTTTAAGAACGTTTTACACATTTTATCAAGTGTTTAAATTACCAAAATACCTGTTTCAAGTTTAATATCGGATCAGTAATCCTCTTTAGTAGATTTATAACTAGTGTATAAAAGGATGTCATGCTTTTTTTTAAAGTATTTGATTGTATCATACTTTACTTTCAATCTAATGAAATTATCGATTTAATTTATAATTTCTAACAATGATTCTAAATAATTTGAAATTTTGATTTTCTCTAATGGTAACAATAAACTAGAGTTTTTAACAATAATTTCGTACAGTCATCCAAAAGCTCTTAAGCTGATTGAGACAATTAATTGAACTGAGTTACTTTTACTTTGAAATTCTTATCAAGAAAATACTTAAGTTGAGTTTAAAAGTAATACCAAATCCTAGAAAGGTAATTGTGACAACTTGAATTTTAAATGTTCATATGTAATTCATTTTTCCCTTCTATTTCTCTTGTAATTAGATTGTTACGTTTTAAGTTTATCATGTTTTACAGTTTGTGTGATTTGCGATTCCTTGTCGATTATCAATCTTAACTCGTTTTAGTGTACCTTGTCCATGCCAGCTATCATTATGTTCATTTTACCCTTAGTATTTTCTAGCATTGAAAGGTCATTATTCTAATCCAAGTTTGAAAATTTATTCGAAAAGGAGTTAAGAAACTAAATCATAGTGAATTCTAATTGTTAAGGTACCTCGTGGTGCAGAAATTACCTGAGAAGCAATGAATCATTTCTAAACTATGTATCTCCTTTTGTTTGCATCTTCTTCTGTCTCCAGAGGAACTCTGAGGGACCAGAGTTCCTTTAGGGGGTCGACTATGAAAACTCGTATTTTCCCGATATTATTTTATTCTTTTATTCATGTTTCTTGAATTTTCCAACATGTTACGTTTTCTTGTATTCTTTGTACGTAAATCCTGAGATCTTGGTAATTCTAATAAATTATACTTTTAAGTATTTTCTGATCATTGATAATACTTTATTTGGAATAATAAAATTTCTTATTTTATTTTCCATATTTATTTAAATTAAAGTTTTTGGTTTAAAAACACCCCATGCATTTTACAAAATTTACTCAAAATTAACGAGTAACGAGAACTACTAATGATCGTGATGCCGACGGATGCCCGATATTTTACATTTGATTGTTGATTGTTTCAATGTTTGAAGTTTTCGGTGTCTTCTTTTCAATGACATGTTATGTCGTGTCGGGAGACTATATTATCATTTATGATGCATCTTAACTTTTGAAAAGTATTTTTACGAAACTCGAGTCCCGTAAATATTTTCAAAATTTACTAACAGTAATTTTCTACCCTTTAAACTATTTAATTGTATTTTAGTCCAAAAGATTGCAAAATTATCAAAGCTATCCCTCCACCCCACTATATAATCATTTTCCACCTAACTTCACCTCATTTATTTAATCAAAAAACACACACTTTCCTTTCTTTCTTCTTGTTTAAACCGTCCCCCATCACAACCAAAATCAGCATCATCATTTTTTCTAGTTTGATTCAAAAGAAACCAAGAATTATCCCGTCCTACAAATTCAATTGTGAGTCTTTTGATCCTATTTTTACCTACATGCAACCACTTTTGTTTTTCAAGAATATTTGGTTATGTTTGATCCAAAATTAATAAATGCTTTTGTTATTATTGTTATTATATATAAATTTTGATCATTGCATGTTAGATTTTTTATTTGAGTTTTATTAAAAGTGGACATGCAAGTGATTAGGGTTGATGTGAATTGGTTAGAGTGATATATAGTCAATATTACGAGTATGGGTGATGTTAAAATGGGTCAAAATGATGGTTTAATATGATTTTCAAGAGTGTGTTTTTTACCAGCAGGTTTAGGAGTGTTTTTCGTAGGTCAAAGTTTGATAAAAGCTTGATATTATAGGATAGTCAGAGGATATCTAGAGCTTCAAATTGGTATAAAGTAGGCCTTCTAACTCAAAACGAGGAAGAAGTTACACTAGTTTGAATATTCGTGTACCGGGAGGCGAGTATCAACACAACACAAAATTGTTGTGGATATTGGGGCAAATCTCGGGGACTATAGAATGAGTTTCAAAAACGTTCAAGGGATGAAATCGGGCCTAAAACTTAGCATTTTGAGTCTATTTTCAAATTCAATGGTCGGATTTGCAAATGGTAAATGTTATGATGGTCAAAATGGTTTCACGAGTCAAGTATTCAAATTTGTCCGGTTTTTCAAGTTTCGAAATGTGTTGAACAGGTGGTTCTAAAGTGTAAATCATTGGATGAAATTTAAATAGAGTTTTATTCAGGTTATGATTGAATTTTTCACCAAGTTTCATAAAAATCCGAGTTTTCTAATTATGGAAAGTGAGCTTGTACATTTGGTATGTGCCGACAGATTTTTATCGAGAAAGTAGTTTAATAAAGTGAACATATAGAAGGGTATTATAGTACCACTTGCATTGTTGTTCTTTCAGGTTTTTCATAGTTTTGTACTTTTAAGTTTATGCTACCAAGTATGGTTTATACTTGAGACAATTATTAATAAAGTGCGCGCCTTATTTGGTAGGTTGCGGCTTTTCGTGTTTACCGGGCATCTATATCGTCGGTGATCATCTTACCACTACTGTTTCTACTCAGCTTCTAAGTTCTGTGATTCATTTACCTTGTGGCTAAGGTGAGTTCATAGCCCCTTTTTACTACTTGCACATTGTTTCTAAATGTCGGGTGAGATTTTACATGGTGGAACACATCTATTTAAAAATTGTATGCTATCCAGAACTTGTATGCTATTCAGAACTTGTAGCTTTCCAACAGTTTGCATTGATATTATTTCTTTTAGTTGATATCCCTTAAGTTTCCTCTCTTTATCATGAACCGTTAATTTACTTGTGTTTCTAAGCGCGAATGTTGTGGGTGGATCCATCGGGATTGACTATTCCCGTCCCATGTTGCGGTTGTTTAACCTTTGACACACTTAACATTTGATTTGTTACTTGAGTATTAGGGCTGAATACCCCCTAGAGGAACTTACATTGATGTTATGCTTCGGTTCATGAACTAAATAGCAATAATAATGGTTTCGGACTATGGTTAATGTACATAACCATTTTCCCTATTTCTTGTTTTACAAATGAATGCTTGTGTTCCGCAACCTTTACTGCTAAACCTATGAATATCACTCAACTTTGTGTTGAGGATTTTACATGTTTAATCTTAGGTATTAATACTTAGCTTTGCTTGGATGGGAGCCCGCAAGATATTATCGTATCTTGGAGATTTATGTATATATTTAAATTTTGGTTTTGGTAAAAACTGTCAGAAGTTTAACATATATTCTTGATAACTATATGTTATAAAACTATAATTAAATAATAGATTTTCTGTAAAACCCACATGCTTTTACCATGAATAGTATCCTTAAGATCGTACGTACTAGATTAAAAGTTTCCTATTATAGCATGATTACGATTACGTGTTAGGATTTTACGTATTACGTACGTGTTAAAACAGATAAGTATTTACTACGCACGAGCACGTAATAATTAATTGACAATAATTAATCTCGAACATGCGATCATGAAATCATGAACTTAATTAAATCACGAACTATTATTAATTACATATATATAATTATTACGAGCGTAAATAAATATATTAGGTCACGATAATTATTTAAAGAGAACACACAAAACGCGAACACAAATAAACACGAACAAACAGGTAAAACACGAACACGAGAACACACTTATTAATTAGACACGGAAAATGATCGGGTTACCCCATGTGGGCCCCATATGCCACGAAATTAGGAAGGAAGATGGGCCAAGCCCATCAAAATTTACTAAAAGGGGGTTAAGGGGAAAAACACTACTCATTTTTCTTTACAGAGGATTTTACAGAAAACCTAAAACTTCTCCTCCTCCTTCTTTTTCTCTTTTGGCCGCCACCCTCAAACACACCAAAGGGTGTGATTGGATCTTTGATCTTGGAATTATTGCTAGTGTTCGTGTTTGTTCATCGTTCTTTAGATCCACGCATTCGGTAAATCCTTTAACCCTTTTCTTTTAATTTAATCTTTTAAATAATTAAGAACATGTTATGTTTTTTATAAAACCTAATTAAATCATAGATCTAACATGAATTTGGGTTTGGATTAAATCAAAAGGTATGCTTAGGGGTGTTTTGTTCTTGGCCGCGCCTAAACCGAACCCGAGAGGGTCTCGGTTTGGCCATTTGACCACCACCGAGACCATATGGTCCCGGTTGGTTGGTGTGGGTTCCACGGCAGCATCAAGACAAGGGTGACCCCGATTTGGTTCGGGGTATGGTGTCGATTGCATGTCCGATTCATGGTTCTTAGTCAAGATCCGGTTCATGGTGTATGTTTAGTTGTTTTTTATTTTTATGATCTTATGTTAAAATTAAAATAATAACATGACATGATTAATTTAATAACACGACTTAGGTTATTTTAATTATTAATAATCATGAAATTATTAACCTAAGTATTTTCATATTTTAGACTTATAAATTAATTAATTATTTAAAAACCATGGTTATAATTAATTAATTAACATGACTTAGGTTATATTATTAATAAATAATAATACATGTTTTAACCTAAGTATTTAACTTTATTTAATTAAAAACATGTTATACTTTAATTAAATATTTTAACCTATAGTTTATTTTAATTACATGAAATAATTAATAAACTATACATTATATCATATGACTTAGAAAATAATCATGAAAACACTTAGGCTTATATACTTAGCTTATTTAACCAGCTTATTTCTAATTATGGAAACTTCTATTTTTATAAACTTATTTAAATAAGGCAGCTATTCTATTTATGGAAACGATCTATTTTTAGAAACTTATTTATTTCAGGCAGCTAATCTATTTATGGAAACTTATTCAAATAAGGCAGCTAATCTATTTATGGAAACTTTCTATTTTTAGAAACTTATCTATTTTAAGCAGTAATTCTATTTTTGGAAACTTTCTATTTTTGGAAACTATCTATTTTTAGAAACTTTCTATTTTTGGAAACTTTCTATTTTTGGAAACTTTCTATTTTTGGAAACTTTCTATTTTTGGTAACTTTTTTTTGGGAACTTTCTATTTTTGGAAACTTTCTATTTTTGGAAACTTTCTATTTTTGGAAACTTTCTATTTTTGAAAACTTTTTTTTGGAACTTTCTATTTTTGGAAACTTTCTATTTTAGGAAACCTGCTATTTTTGGAAAGTTACTTGTTATTACACAGTAAGTATAATAATACATGAAATACCAGAAATACTTAATCATAATAGACAGAATATAAGATAAACACAGTTTAAGGCTTTAAACAGTAAAACATGATATGAACATATAAAATAAGCTAAGACATGACATAAAACCAGTTACGTATTTAGTAGTCAGATACTTATTCACGTATGTATTCATGTAGCATTAGTGATACGGAAGTAGGATTCCTCTCAGTTCGTCTTCTTCGTTCACTGGACATAAGGTACAGATTCCCGTCCTTTAAGTATGGACATTCTTTCCTTATTAGGATTCCCCGTATGCAGCCAACTGTTTTCCCCAGTATATGTTTTATGTGTTTTTGAATTGCTTATGTTTAATTAGAATACCTAAAGCCATATACATGCATGACCAGTTTCACCTAGTTATCGATGTACCATAACCATAACATTAGAGGCACTGATGTTATGACTTCACCATGGCGGAGTGATTGCTCGTGGCGTCCCTTCAGCTTTTGGCCATTTATATTTATCATGTGGGGCGTATGGGTGCATCCTAGTTACATGTTTTCAGTCAGGATTTCATGGTGAATGTGGTGTGTGCCTTGCATCCTTCACAAGGAGCTGATCCCTCCTACCCAAAAACCAGTATATTAAATTAGAGGCATCCCCTCTAATTTGCGTGATGAGGTCACCCCTCCAAGTATTCATGCACGGTGGATTTTCATGACCTATATTGGCTAATGGTAAAATATGTTAAACAGTTTTCATAAGATAAACATAAGGCTTTTCAAACTATAAACCAGTTTTATGAACATGTTCCAGGTTTTCCAGGACTTATACATTTCCGCTGCTATTAAGTCTTTATTATGTTTTAGTCATTCATACTATGTCTATATCCGTGCACTGAGCGTTTTGCTCAGCCGTACATTCCTTTCCATGTCCCAAAACGGCAGGTACCCTAGGAAAGACTCGAGCATTTGGAGGTCGTGCATAGGATGGAAGCTGCTAGAGACTTCTTTTCCTTTTTGCCTTCATATACTTATGCTTGTTTTGTCTTTCATTCATTTCTTTTACTTTATTATGTTTTGGGCTTATGTTTGGGAACCGATGTTTGATTCCGGTTATCCCTATGGTCATGTAATGTTTTAGACATTTATCCTTGTATGCTTTGATGACATGCCATAATTACGCGTGACATTCCATTTATCAAAATGGGGTGTTACATTTATGGTATCAGAGCTAAGGCTTCGACTTGTAGGCTCTAAAACTCGACCTGTGACTAGTGGGTAGTCACCAGGAGCTTCCTAAGACAACGTTTGTTATTCTACGTATTGATGTTTTCAGCGCATTGTTGCTTTAACCATGATGTTTTCAGCACCTTGAGGTTTTAACCTTGATGTTTTCATCGATATTGTTTTACTAATATGGATGGACAACCGCCATTCATATTTAGTTATGTGTCATTGTTTCATGCATAATGTTCCTCGAGAACTGTGGCTATGTGGACTGAACCCCAGTAGTTCATAATTAGTCACATAAAAATTTTTTCTGATAAGTTTTGACAGATGAGTTTCATTTATTTATGTTTCATGTATCATTGTTGCAGGGATTATGACTAAGTAATGATTGGTACAGGACTGGCCCTATTTAGTCGCATGTGCTTTTATCGAAACTTTTAACTTTGGGACCGACCCATAGGCGTCCCCTCGCCATGTCTTTTGTTTTGGGACCGACCCATAGGCGTCCCCTCGCACATATAAAGGTTTTTATAAACTACATTACGTATTCATGCATTGTTTTTCATGCATAAAATTTTTCTCATGATTTTTGGCATAAATTTTTTTTTATGTCCCCTCATAAGTTACTATGTTTTTATGTCAAGTATGTTTTCATACTGTCATGGTTAAACTCAGTTTCATGTTGATTATGTTATACACTCCCCCATGTTAAATCGTTTCATGTTTCTTCATGATAATTCCGTCTTCATGTGGATTACGTCTTACGCCTCATTTGTTATTATGCCTTCATGCAAGACATAGTTGGATTCATTGAATTCTACTTTCATGATAGTCATGGTTAGTTTTCATTGATCATGCTTTCAGGCAAATCATCTTAAATTTTGTATTACCACACTTTAACGTTTCTCTTTGCAACCAGAATGAGGTATATACTAGCATTGCCAGGTTATCATGATGGTTTTCCTAACCGTTTAACCGATATACTCTCCTTAAATCATGATAAATGATCGACCCCATACCGATCATTTCATGTGCATTCCACGTGTACTCCGCGTATCGTATTTCATGTGTATTACACGTACCTTAATCCATGTGTATTTCGCTTGCAATACTTCACGAGTATTCGCTAGTCGATTCTGAATCACCTCAGGCGTATTTTCAATTTGCTGATATTCTACAAGATTGCTGATGCCGCTCATAACTGGGAGATGTTACTAAAGGTTGATGCTGCTGACGTTCGGAGACGCTACGAGATGCGGATACTGTTCACAACCTGGAGATCCTACAAGACGAAGACAAAGGGGTCAGAGCAAAGCAATCGAACGAGAAGATGCTTCACCATCAGACGATTTTCATCAATCATTGTCCCTAATTCTTAGTTACATGTCACACGTCATTCGGCTGTCATTTCAGCCATATGAGTGCAAACCGGTACCAGTCGTCCACTCAGCTGAATAGTTACATGAATCACGGTCATGAGAATGGCCATAATGGAACTGACAGACAGGACGATAGTAACCACTACTATGACAGCAACTATCCTAGAAATCGCAACCGAGGCTTCGGCCGCAGACGTGATCAGACATACAAATGATCAGTAGTCCAATCGATCCACCAATTCTAGCATAATAACCTAATATTGTAGTTCTATTGAATTACGTCTCGAGACACATGTCAAGACATCAGTCAAGACACATGTGTCACGTATACTTTCTGAAGACACATGTCAAGACACCAGTCAAGACATATGTCATGCTTATAGTTCCAAGAAACGAGTCAAGACACATGACTCACGTCCAACTATGGAACATTTCTAAGAAATTCAGGGTACCCTTCAAGGGTATATCCATTTTGTTGTGCCATGTATTAATCAGGCCACAAGAATTTCAATACCATTACCGGCGCATCAGTGAGAACTGTCACGTTGCCGATGTCACTTTCATTCTTGTAACCATAAATCATTGATTCATGACCATGAAGGACGCCTTTCGTATTCCCACGTATACAAAGGTTTTCCTTCAGCTTAATGATGAGATCCAAGCTGCTAACGCATTTCCTCGGAAAGACACGAGATGAATTCTATCCTAATTATGTACTATGAACAGCACACCATGCTACAATTCATAATTATGTACAGTAATGTTCAGGCTCCTGAATACATTCAGCTTGATTTTCCATTGGGAAAATTTGTACAAATTATCTATGCTTACAAGCATGTGCGTTGTTAGCCATGGTCGCTAAAATTTTCTAGCTGTCAGTAAGACACGACCACTTAAGTCTTTTACGCATAGCTAGTTGATTTATTCCAAAATCTTCCTATACATTCCAAAAGAACCTACAAGGAGAAGGATGGTACCATGAGATTATGTGTCGACTACCGTCGATTTAAACAAATCACCATTCCTGACCGTTATTCTCCTCCGCGTATTGACAACATGTCCAATTGACCTTATAGTGTTAATCACTTTTCCAAGATTGAACTCATGATCATGCTGCCAACAGTGACGAGGGAAAGAGCGGGACATGTCCATGACTGCTATTCGTACACGACTCGGTCATGATAGATTTATGATTTTGAATTAGTCTCATCAATGCTCCAACGGTATTATAAGAATGAGTTTCCATGAACTCATAGCAAATTCAGCAGTGTTTTCATTGAGGATAGCCTGATTTCCTTTAAGCCTAGAAGAAGAATAGGAAGACCATATCTGCACTATGTTGCAAATTCTATGACAAGAGAAATTTCACCCTGGAAATATTTCCAAAATCAATTCTGGTTGATTACAGTGACACGCTGGATCACATGGATTTGCATGGTTAATCTTACCATGACTCAGCTTATGCGTAAAGGAGTGAACCCTACACTACATTAGGTGCTATAGAAAATCCTACGCTAGGAGAAGTCTAGATTCAGAAACTCGGAGTTTCACAAACTCTTATGTATCAAGTCCTACGAAGCAAGATACAGTTATGTTCATATCTAAGTACCTGACATACCAACAGGTTAAGATAGGACACCAACAAACTGGAATGTTTCATCATCTGAAATTGTGAATTAAAATGGGACAAGATCTTCACGGATATTGGTTACAAGTTTAACGCAAACTCAGAAGAAGCATGATGCTATCTGAGTTATTACAAACAGTTTGATCAAGTCTGCAGAATCCATACATCCGCAAGGATTGCAGAACCAACAGATTGATCGGACATGTTCCAGCCAAGGCTCATCCGACCACTTGGTAATCCCTCAGCTATCGGGTCAGACAAAGATTCGCAATTGTACTCCTAAATTACTTCACGTCTTCATTCCGATTCCACGACTTGCTTTCGCGCTCGCGTTCATGACACTATTCACGTTCATGATCATATCTGGGCTTATGATTTTACGTTCATTTCGTTCTGGGAAGTTTTGCAAGAACTTGAGAGACCAGACCCAACTTTAGTATAACTCTCCATCATCAGATAGACGTTTCACGTCATATTCCACGTCTCACCTTGTAGCGTTTGGCGTTACCGCCATTATATTCTATGATCACGATATGTTTCACATGTCATGTTCGTTCCACGTTCTTCATATCATGATCAAGATATGTTACACGTATCATGGATCACGATATGTTTACTCATACTACACTCGCCATATCTCCACGTAGCACGTTCAAAATTTTTCACGTATCACGTTCAAAATTTTTCACGTACTACGTTTCTTTATGTCTCGCGCATCGTTTCTAATTATCAGTTAAGTCAGATTGTCTTGCATCGTAACGTTTCAGTTACCCTAGCACGTTAACTCGTATTTTCCTCGATCGATTTTAGGGGATTTACCTTCCGTTGATAACCAAGAATTTCTTCGAATTCCAAGTCAAGGTCAGGAGGACCAAGATTTATCATTAGTGTCAAGATCTTCTGAAGGAACCGTTCCAAGATGGAGACCACTTGGAAACGGACAAGTTCATCTGGACTTTTATCCGTTTTCTCTCATCAGTTAGATATGTCCTTTCAGTCACGTCACGTTCCATGTCCTTTCAAGACATGTCACGTTCCACGTTCCTTCAACCACGTCACCTGTATGTTCATTAATCTTACATACCCTCTCAGTTTGATTCGGGTATGTTTCTCTTTCAGTGACGTTATCTATAATTCGTGGACGAATTATTCTTTTTAGTGGGGAAGAGTTGTAAAACCCGCATGCTTTTACCATGAATAGTACCCTTAAGATCGCACGTACTAGATTAAAACTTTCCTATTATAGCATGATTACGATTATGTGTTAGGATTTTACGTATTACGTACGTGTTAAAACACGATAAGTATTTACTACGCACGAGCACGTAATAATTAATTGACAATAATTAATCTTGAACATGCGATCATGAAATCATGAACGTAATTAAATCACGAACTATTATTAATTACATATATATAATTATTACGAGCATAAATAAATATATTAGGTCACGGAAATTATTTAACGAGAACACACAAAACGCGAACACAAATAAACACGAACAAACACGTAAAACACGAACACGAGAACACACTTATTAATTAGACACGGAAAATGATCGGGTTACCCCATGTGGGTCCCATATGCCACGAAATTAGGAAGGAAGATGGGCCAAGCCCATCAAAATTTACTAAAAGGGGGTTAAGGGGAAAAACACTACTCATTTTTCTTTACAGAGGATTTTTACTGAAAACCTAAAACTTCTCCTCCTCCTTCTTTTTCTCTTTTGGCCGCCACCCTCAAACACACCAAAGGGGTGTGATTTGATCTTTGATCTTGGACTTATTGCTAGTGTTCGTCTTTGTTCATCGTTCTTTAGATCCACGCATTCGGTAAATCCTTTAACCCTTTTCTTTTAATTTAATCTTTTAAATAATTAAGAACATGTTATGTTTTTTATAAAACATAATTAAATCATAGATCTAACATGAATTTGGGTTTGGATTAAATCAAAAGGGATGTTTAGGGGTGTTTTGTTCTTGGCCGCGCCTAAACCGAACCCAAGAGGGTCTCGGTTTGGCCATTTGACCACCACCGAGACCATATGGTCCCGGTTGGTTGGCATGGGTCCCACGGCAGCATCAAGACAAGGGTGACCCTGATTTGGTTCGGGGTATGGTGTCGATTTCATGTCCGGTTCATGGTTCTTAGTCAAGATCCGGTTCATGGTGTATGTTTAGTTTTTTTATTTTTATGATCTTATGTTAAAATTAAATTAATAACATGACATGATTAATTTAATAACATGACTTAGGTTATTTTAATTATTAATAATCATAAAATTATTAACCTAAGTATTTTCCTATTTTAGACTTATAAATTAAGTAATTATTTAAAAACCATGGTTATAATTAATTAATTAACATGACTTAGGTTATATTATTAATAAATAATAATACATGTTTTAACCGATAGTTTATTTTTGGAAACTTTATTTAATTAGGTTATATTTAACTTTATTTAATTAGGTTATATTTAGACTTAGGTTTATTTTAATTAAAAACATGTTATACTTTGATTAAATATTTTAACTTATAGTTTATTTTAATTACATGAAATAATTAATAAACTATACATTATATCATATGACTTAGAAAATAATCATGAAAACACTTAGGCTTATATACTTAGCTTATTTAACCAGCTTATTTCTAATTATGGAAACTTCTATTTTTAGAAACTTATTTAAATAAGGTAGCTAATCTATTTATAAAAACGATCTATTTTTAGAAACTTATTTATTTAAGGTAGCTAATCTATTTATGGAAACTTATTTAAATAAGGTAGCTAATCTATTTATGGAAACTTTCTATTTTTAGAAACTTATCTATTTTAAGCAGTAATTCTATTTTTGGAAACTTTCTATTTTTGAAAACTTTCTATTTTTGGAAACTTTCTTATTTGAAAACTTTCTATTTTTGGAAACTTTCTCTTTTTGGAAACTTTCTATTTTTGGTAACTTTTTTTTGGGAACTTTCTATTTTTGGAAACTTTCTATTTTTGGAAACTTTCTATTTTTGGTAACTTTTTTTGGGAACTTTCTATTTTTGGAAACTTTCTATTTTAGGAAACCTGCAATTTTTGGAAAGTTACTTGTTATTACACAGTAAGTATAATAATACATGAAATACCAGAAATACTTAATCAGCATAGACAAAATATAAGATAAACACAGTTTAAGGCTTTAAACAGTAAAACATGACATGAACATATAAAATAAGCTAAGACATGACATAAAACCAGTTACGTATTTAGTAGTCAGATACTTATTCACGTATGTATTCATGTAGCATTAGTGATACGGAAGTAGGATTCATCTCAGTTCGTCTTCTTCGTTCACTGGACATAAGGTACGGATTCCCGTCCTTTCAGTATGGACATTCTTTCCTTATTAGGATTCCCCGTATGCAGCCAACTGTTTTCCCCATATACATGCATGACCAGTTTCACCTAGTTATGGAGGTACCATAACCATAACATTAGAGGCACTGATGTTATGACTTCACCACGGGGGAGTGATTGCTCGTGGCGTCCCTTCAGCTTTTAGCCATTTATATTTATCATGTGGGGCGTATGGGTGTATCCTAGTTACATGTTTTCAGTCAGGATTTCATGGTGAATGTGGTGTGTGCCTTGCATCCTTCACAAGGAGCTGATCCCTCCTACCCAAAAACCAGTATATTAAATTAGAGGCAGCCCCTCTAATTTGCATGATGAGGTCACCCCTCCAAGTATTCATGCACGGTGGATTTTCATGGCCTATATTGGCTAATGGTAAAATATGTTAAACAGTTTTCATAAGATAAACATAAGGCTTTTCAAACTATAAACCAGTTTTATGAACATGTTCCAGGTTTTCCAGGACTTATACATTTCCGCTGCTATTAAGTCTTTGTTATGTTTTAGTCATTCAGACTATGTCTATATCCGTGCACTGAGCATTTTGCTCAGCCGTTACTTTCCTTTCCATGTCCCAAAATGGCGGGTACCCTAGGAAAGACTCGAGCATTTGGAGGTCGTGCATAGGATGGAAGCTGCTAGAGACTTCTTTTCCTTTTTGCCTTCATATACTTATGCTTGTTTAGTCTTTCATTCATTTCTTTTACTTTATTATGTTTTGGGCTTATGTTTGGGAACCGATGTTTGATTCCGGTTATCCCTATGGTCATGTAATGTTTCAGACATTTATCCTTGTATGCTTTGATGACACGCCATAATTACACGTGACATTCCATTTATCAAAATGGGGTGTTACATTTTCCGCTTATAAAACTCTGGGACCTTTGTTTAAAAACTCTTATGTTTATCATGTAATGTATATGTTTTTATTACGTCAACTTTTGGTCAATGGTATTTCATTGTTTCTTGTACTATGACGTGGCACCCCCTTGCTGCCTAGTTGTTTCCTTGCCTGATTTTGGGAGTCTCACATCATAAAAATCAAAACCCTAAATTTAGGGTTTCAATCCAAACGCCACACGCACAAACCCTAGGCAACCTCCATTAAGAATCACAATAAATGAATAAGATAAGCTCCAACAAAAAAAAACCCTAGCTATGAACTAATTTAGAAACCCTAATAGTACCGCCTATCCAAAACCCTAGATCACGTCGAATCAATTAACAAAATATTCTGGCTACAGATCGAAGAAAGATAAGAATCCCCGTTTACTAAATGATCACTGTTAAATGTAGGGAGCGAACGAATCACAAGCCTACATCACTAACACGTAATAACGACAGGATTAAAATCAAAACAACGATTACAGAATCAAGCGTTAAGTAATGTATGAGGACTAGCAGAACTTAATTAGGAGGCACAAAATGGAGGTTTCGTGAGTCGCCCATAGTGAAAGAGAATTGGACACTTACTATAGCCATAAGCTCTTGATAATCTCTCTTGATACCAGAGCTTATCCATCATCTTAAAGGGAACTTGAAAGTTTGTTTGTTGTGTTGTGTAGGATACAAGACATCTCAATCCTTTTCATTGTTAAAAGAATGTTGTAGTCTTTCCTTTGGACTGTTGTAGTCTAAAGGTTTGCACAAGCTTTCCTCATAAGCCCCAATAGCCAAGCATAAGCCCTGATTGTTGCATCAACTTTTCAACTTGTCTGGATGTAGATCAGATCTTAGAACTCCAACTTGGTGTTAACATGAGTTTTGCTTTTGTAACTGCTTAGTTTTTTTTGTTTTTAGTGTTTTATTTCAGCCTTTGGTAGATAAAATTCATGTGTATGTTGATTGCATGCTTTACAATAGCTTAAATCTCTCTAGTACTTTGTTAATCTTGCCTGCTCAACTAGTTAAGGAGTTTTTTAGGATCGTCTATACAGCTTGAGTGACACAACTTCTTGCATAAATTTTAGCCTACACACTTTAGATAGATTGATTTGGGTTATAAACTGCTTTTATATCAAGTGCGTTTGTGTAGAATTTCATTTTGTGTGTTTTTGTTAAATTTGCAATTTTGTCTGATTTCTAAGTTTTCTATATTGTCTGTTATCTGTTAAGATTGTGGTGTGTGTTTGATAGGTGTGAAAACACCCATCCTTTTACCACTTATTTCTGGCTAAAACAAGACCAAAACACGTATTTAATATCATTTGTTTGGAATTATGTGTGGTTTTTGTGTTTATTGTGTTTTCAGAGTCAACCGGATGAATATTGAAGAAAACATGGGATTGCACGGGTTTTATCGAAGAAAAAGTCTATTGTCCAAGAAATGCAAAAGATTTGAAGTCATTGGACCTATTCGAAGGTTTATCGAAGAAAATGACCAAAGATGGAAGATTTATTATGTCGAAGAACTCGAGTCTAAATAAATGAAGAAATATTAAGACGAGTTTAATTAATCCCGAGACGACATCGAGGAAGATAAATGAATTAAATCGAGTCGAGAAGAAAAAAAGAAAGAAGAAAGCACCACACATGCACTTCCCAACTCCCTATAAATACCCTCCTAATCACATTAGGAGGGGAGTTAGTTTTTTAGTTTTAGTTTCATTTTTCACTTTTCTTTCTAGTCTTAGAGAGAGAAAGTTCTCAACTTTCTCTCACTAAGTTTTCATCTTTCTTTCTTTTAAGCTTTCTAGATTAAACCTTTGTATTGTTGATTTCATTAATCAAGTTTAAGTTTAAGCTTTTAATCTTTCATCTCTTTCTACCTTTCTTTGATTTTTAGATTGATTTTGGTGCGAATTTCATTTGATCTGTGTTGTTCTTAATGATTTCGTGCTTAAAAGTTAATCTTTTTATGCTTAGTTAAGTTTTCATACGAATAAGCTTTAAGATCTATGTGCTTATTGGCTTATTTATATGTTTAGCTTATTTACTTTTTAAAAGTTTTCTTAAAAAGTTTATCTTTTTATGGTTTGATTTAAAAGTTTGCTTATTTTAAGTTTAGATAAGTTGTTATTTGTGCTTATTTAATCCGTTTCATATTAGATTCGTTCTAGTTTTGGTGATTAGCTTATCGAAATAGCTTATTCCCTTGCTTAATTTTCGAATCCCTTATAAATCGGAAAAGGTATAAACCCTTTTCCGATTGGTATATTCCGATTAGCACCCCTCCCCTTATTCCGATCTATAGATCGGATTAGGGTTTTAACCCATTCCGATTTGAGCATCTATATTCCGACGGTGGGAATTGTTAACATTCCGATTGGGTTTGTCTCTAAACATTCCGATCGGAATCTTTTTCATGCATTCCGATTTGACTAGATTTTATGCTATTCCGATTGGCTTTGTTTTCTAGCATTCCGATTACCTTATTCCGACATCAACATTCTGACCAGAATCTCTTTTTGCATATTCCGATCAGTGTCATTTTGTTTATTCCGATTACATCTTTCCGATGGACTTTCCGACAGCATATTCCGATCTGACTTCAAATTTAGCATTCCGATGGATTAGTTTCTTGTTTTTATAAAGTTTCCAAGTTTTAGATTTATTAAGTGTTCAAGTATTTTTTCTAATATAGTCTTTAAGTTTTCAAGCATTTATTTTTAAACTATTCTTTTTAGTTTAATCTTTAAAACTCTTTTCACCCAACGACATTTACATTTATTTACTATTAGCTTAAAATAGATAACAAACCAACCCCTTTTTAGTAACCAAGAACAAACTATTCCACTTTGAACCGTGATCAATTCGAGAAGATTCCTAGAACTAAATCTGAACCCAATGAAAAACAATGTATCAAATGGCGCCGCTGCCGGCTCTTCTCGTTAAGATTAACAGTTTTTTGTGAGAACTTGGATTTTGGGATCCGTTCACTGATAGGTGTGAAAACACCCATCCTTTTACCACTTATTTCTTTCTAAAACAAGACCAAAACACGTATTTAATATCATTTGTTTGGAATTATGCGTGGTTTTTGTGTTTAATGTGTTTTCAGAGCCAACCGGATGAATATTGAAGAAAACATGGGATTGCACGGGTTTTATCGAAGAAAAAGACTCAAGACAAAGTCTATTGTCCAAGAGATGCAAAAGATTTGAAGTCATTGTACCTATTTGAAGATTTATCGAAGAATAGAGCCAAAGATGGAAGATTCATATATGTCGAAGAACTCGAGTCGATTAAACAAAAGATAAAAAGACGAGTTGGAAGTATTCACCGACACTTCTCAAAATCCGAAGTCGGAAACGTTTATTTAAAGAAACGTGAAGACTAAATAAGAAAGAAGAAAAGAAGCCCGATACCAAAGCCCATTCACAAGCCTATATCACACGCCTATATATATATATAGGACCCTATTTCACAAAAATTGCACTTAGTTAGTCTTAGTTTAGTTTTTCATTTTTCTCTAGTTTTAGAGAGAGAAAGTTCCAAACTTTCTCTCACTAAATTTCTTCTTTGTTTTCATCTTTCAAATTTTAAGCTTTTCATTAATCTTTGTACTTTGAGTTCTTTTAATTAAAAGTTTAAGTTTAAGTTTATGTTCTTTAATCTCTTCCTACATTTCTTGGTTTAATTTTGCCTTTGATCCGAAATTTACAATCCATACGGTTTGATTTCGTTTCATGTTTAAGTAGTTAAAAGATTAATCTTTTTACTACTTTTTAAGCTTTTATTTGATTTAGGCTATAAGTTCTTTATGCTTATTAGCTTACTTCATGCTTTAGCTTATTGGTTTTCGGATTTCATCAAGTTTTAAGTCATTCAAAAGTTTCGTTTATAAAGTTTTTTTTTATTTAACGTTTTCAAAAGTTGTCAAATTTAAGCTTTTTGAGTCGTTTAAGTTTTAGATTAGTTAGCTTATTGATTTTGCTTATTGAGGTTTTAGCTTTTCACCATTTTCGGATTAGTTTTGCATTTCATCGCAATATAAGGGTTATACACATTCCGACGGGTGCTTATTTTGATCGCAATAACCCAGGTGTGGGTTCTACTCTGCGATCGGGTAGTAATTCCCCCTTATTCCGATCGGGATTGCGATCGCACATTCCGACGGGACTAAGGTTCCTTTTTAGACGAAACTCTGCCCAATTCTTGATAGCTACATTCTGATCTGGTACAACATTCCGATCTGAACAATATTGCGATAGGTGTGCTTAGATTTCACACATTCCGATCTAGATCTTTCCGATAGATGCACATTGCGACAGAACGGACTTTAACATTCCGACAGCTTTACATTTATGTATTCCGATGGTTATGATTTTGTCATTCCGATGGACCTTCATTTGCAATATTCCGATGGACTGAGTTTTTAGATTTCAAAGTTTTACAAAGTTTTAAGTTTTATATTTGTCTAATCTTTTCCTTACGTTTTCAAGCATTTACTTTTAACTTGTCAATCTAGTTTAATCTTTCAAAACTTTAATTTTACTCTTCAACACTTACTTATTTGTCATTAGTTTAAAATAGATAAACAAACCAACACCTTTTTATTAACCAAGAACAAATCATTCCACTTAGAGCCGTGATCAATTCGAGGAGATTCTGAGAAATAAATCCGAACCATAGCAAATCATTGTATCAAATGGCGGCGCTGCCGGCTCTTCTCGTTAAGATCAACAGTTTTTTGTGAGAACTTGGATTTTGGGATCCGTTCACCGTGAACGTTACTTTTTCATAAAATTTTTCAAAAACCCTAAAAAAATATAAAATTTTCAAAAATCCTAAAAATTAAAAAACATAAAAACCAAAAATATTTCTGCTTTGTTTTTTCCTTGTTAGTTCTTTTGTAGGTGCATGCGTACACGATCCACGTCTTATCAAGAGCCCGAGCCTCTCGAAGACTTAGACATGGCCGGTGTACAGAACAACAACAATAACCCACCTCAAAACAATAATAACAATAACAACCCACCATTCAACAACAATAATAACAACAATAATGAGCCTCTACCGGATAATCGCCCGATGATTGAACTTCTGCAAGCACATGTAGATGGCAACAATGATCCAATTGTCATACCCGCATTTGCAGCCAACAACTTTGAGCTCAAATCCGGCTTTATCCAGATGGTCTCTACTCAACCATTCTTGGGGCGTACCATTGATGACCCACATGACCACATCAAGAGATTCTTGCAACTCACCAATACGGTCAAATTCAATGGTGTTCCACAAGAGGTAATCCGTTTACAACTTTTTCCCTTTTCTTTAGAGGGACAAGCCCGACATTGGCTTGCTAAGGAACCGCCACAGAGTATTCTTACGTGGACGGATTTGGAGACCAAGTTTATCAACTACTTTTTCCCACCCTCTCGTACTACCGCTTTGCGGAATGAAATTATCAATTTTGAACAAAAGTACGATGAGTCGTTCAGTGAATCTTGTGACCGTTTCAAAGACCTTTTGAGAAAATGCCCACAACATGGTTTTACCAAAGTGCACCAAATTAATACTTTTTATAATGGTTTAAACATGAATGACCAAGATTCACTAAACAGTGCCTCGGGGGTAATCTTTTGGCTAAGACTTCCAATGCTGCTTGGGATATCATTGAGAATAAGTCTCGTGTGCAAACCAAGAGTGTCGGGCCAATGTCGCTAGTGTTAGTACTAGTGACAGCGACACGTGACTTGACAAAATTACGACGCTTCTTGAATCGCTTGTTACCCACACCGCCAACAACACCAACAGCATCAACGCTAAAAACGCTCAAGTTAATGTTGTCAACCAACCATGTGAGATATGCGGGGGTCCTCACTCTTACACCACTTGTACTGCCACCCAAGACTACCCTTCTGATAATGTGAATGCAGCATACGGTACCTTTCCTCAACCTGCTTATCAAGCTCGTCCTCAAGGTGACCGCAACCTGCTTAGTTACCGTTCGAACAACTATCTCTCACCACCCGGTTTTACCCCTAACAATCCAAACCAACAACAAAACCTCAATCGCCCTCCTCAACAACAACAACAACCTCGTACACCATACATACCACCTCACAAAAAACAACATCCACCTCAAAGAAACAATCAAGTTTACCAGCAACCTGCTTATCAACCACCCGCATACAATGCTCCTCCCAACCAACTCACCGCTTTACACCAAGAAGTGGAAACCTACATGAGGACTAACGATGTGATCGTGGGAAATCTTCAGCGGGAAGTGCTCAACTTGAAAGCAGACCTGGTGAAATAAGGGAACGATCTGAGAGCTGACATGAGAAACACTTTGGATAGTCAAACGAATGACTTAAAAAACATGATGGCTAGTTTCTTCCAAGGTAATCAACCCTCTTCTTCGGGTACTCTTCCGAGTAACACCGTTGCGAATCCAAGAGGGGAGATGAAAGCAATCACCACTCGTAGTGGCAAAGGTACCAAGGAACCCGAGCTTCCTATACCTCCACCGGTGATTGTGACTAAGGAGAACGAGTCACCCGCTCCTATTCCTCATCCTCATCCTTCCCCAATTTCTCCACCTCTTACTTCTACCCCTCCTCCACCCAAGGATGTGAGTGATCCTTCGATCCCAAACACTTCCTCTTCTTCCGATATACCTTATCCATCTAGGTTGAGGAAAGAGAAGCTCAAAAGCAAGGATGATATTCAGGTTTCGAACTTTCTCAAAATGTTTAAACAATTGAATTTTAACATCTCCTTCGCTGAGGCTCTCGCTCACATGCCCAAGTATGCGAAAATGTTCAAAGATCTTCTTAGCGACAAGGAAAAGCTTCTTGATATTGCTAACACCCAACTTAATGAGAATTGCTCCGCAGTACTCTTAAGGAAATTGCCAACCAAGCTTGGTGATCCGGGTCGTTTCTTAATCCCTTGTAACTTCCCGGGAGTAGAGAATTGCATGGCCCTAGCCGATCTAGGTGCCAGTATTAACTTAATGCCTCTCAGCGTTTGGAATCAATTGTCTCTCCCTGAGCTTGTCCCCACAAAAATGACTTTGGAATTAGCCAACCGTACGGTTGCTTATCCAGTGGGGATAGCCGAAGACGTCTTTGTAGGAGTCGACAAATTCACTTTTCCTGCCGATTTCGTTGTCGTTGACTACGACATGGACCCTCGTGTGCCATTGATCGTTGGTCGTCCATTCTTGAGGACTGGTCGCAAACTCATCGATGTTGAAGCCGGTGAGCTTATCATGAGAGCGGGTGATGATAAAATCATCTTCAACATGGGAAAGTTGTCTAAACAACTTTATTCATACGAGAGTGTTCATTGTATTGGCGTTCTGTATGAGGCTTGTGAAGAACACATTATTGATGCTTGTAAAAATATTCCTACCTCTCTTCCCAATGTTGAGACCGTTTCCTCTATTGATTCATCACTGTCTCTATTTGGAGAAAGTGATTTCTTTTGGAAAGATCTTGAAGCCACCATGGGAGATGTGAACTTAGCAAATGACGATTCTCCCACCGATTGGGATGACGACATGCGTTTCTTTGAAAACCTTCTCAAAGAAGACAATCTTTCTCCACCATCTCCCACGGTTATTGCTATCGATACTCCGACTTTGAAAACGCCTCCCATCGAAAATCCTCCAGATTTAGAACTTAAGGAGTTGCCGCCCCATCTCGAGTACGTGTTCCTTGAAGAAAACAAGAAGTCGCCGGTCATCATCACGAAGGACTTGAAAGAAGAAGAGAAATCTCGCCTCATCGCCGTGCTTAAAATTCATAAGAAGGCAATTGCTTGGAAAATTTCCGATATCTGCGGAATTCATCCGAACTTTTGTACTCACAAGATTCTCAAGATGACTTTAAACCTGCAATCCAGAGCCAAAGAAGGGTTAATCCTCGAATTCATGACGTCATCAAACAAGAGGTTATCAAACTTCTAGATGCCGTCTTGATTTACCTTATTTCGGATTCACCGTGGGTAAGTCCCGTCCATTGTGTGCCAAGAAGGGCGGAATAACCGTTGTTTCCAATGAACACAACGAGTTGATTCCCACTCGTCTCGTTACTGGGTGGAGAGTTTGTATTGATTATCGCAAGCTCAATGATGCCACGAGAAAAGATCACTTTCCTCTTCCCTTCATGGATCAAATGCTCGAGCGTCTAGCTGGTAATGACTATTACTGCTTCTTAGACGGTTTCTCCGGGTACTTTCAAATTCCCATCGATCCCAAAGACCAAGAGAAGACCACATTCACTTGTCCCTACGGAACATTTGCTTACAAACGCATGCCTTTTGGTTTATGTAATGCTCCTGGGACATTCCAAAGGTGTATGATGGCTATCTTCCATGACATGGTGGAAGACACTATGGAAGTATTCATGGATGATTTCTCGGTTTATGGCGATTCTTTCTCTGCTTGCCTTGCCAATTTAGAACGTATGCTTAAGCGGTGTGAAGACACTCGCCTTGTTCTTAATTGGAAAAAATGCCATTTCATGGTAAAAGAGGGCATCTTGCTAGGACACAAAATTTCCAAAGCCGGTCTTGAAGTAGACCGTGCTAAAGTCGATGTTATCGCTAAGTTGCCTCCACCTTCACCGGGAAGGGTGTGAGAAGTTTCCTTGGTCATGCGGGCTTTTACCGTCGATTCATCAAAGATTTTTCTCAAATCGCTCGCCCGATGACCCACCTCTTGGAAAAAGATACTCCTTTTATCTTTTCCAACGAGTGTATTGAAGCCTTCAACTTGCTTAAGGATAAGCTAACTAAGGCACCCGTCTTTGTTACCCCTAATTGGGAGCTGCCTTTCGAGTTGATGTGCGATGCTAGTGATTATGCTATTGGAGCGGTTCTAGGACAAAGAGTGAACAAACACTTCCAACCGATCCATTACGCTAGCAAGACAATGACGGAGGCTCAATTGCATTATACGATAACCGAAAAAGAGCTAATAGCTGTTGTCTATGCTTTTGAAAAGTTCCGCCCCTATCTTGTCCTTTCCACCACAATCGTTTACACCGATCATTCCGCGTTGAAGTACTTGTTGACTAGACAAGATTCTAAACCAAGACTTCTTCACTGGGTTTTGCTACTCCAAGAATTTAAAATCGAAATTCGCGATAAAAAAGGAGCTGAAAACCTAGCCGCGGATCATCTCAGTAGACTTGAGGATCCTTACCAAGGGGATCATCCGAACAAAGAAATCAATGATTCTTTTCCCTTGGAGACCTTAATGTCTATCAACTCAACTGCTGATGAAACCCCGTGGTTTGCGGACATTGCAAACTACTTGGCGGGTGGAATTCTCGTTGACGGGTTAACATCCCAGAAAAAGAAGAAGTTCTTTAACGACATTAAGACTTACTTTTGGGATGACCCGTATCTATTCAAGCAATGTGCTGACTTGATTATTCGTTGATGTGTGGATGGACCGGAAGCTTTAGAAATCCTTGACGCTTTCCACAAAGGACCCACCGGTGGTCACTTTGGTCCCAACTACACCGCCAAAAAAGTGTTTGAATCAGGATTTTATTTGCCCACCATCTATCGTGACGCTCACGAGATGGTTAAACAGTGTGATGCTTGCCAAAAACAAGGCAAGATCACACATAAAGACGAGATGCCTCAGAATTTCATTCAAGCATGTGAAATCTTTGATGTTTGGGGTATCGACTTTATGGGGCCATTCCCTTCTTCTAAAGGAAACAAATATATCCTTGTAGCCGTTGACTACGTCTCCAAATGGGTTGAAGCCAAAGCTTTACCCACTAATGGCGCAAGGGTGGTTTGTAACTTTTTGAAATCGCTATTCGCTAGATTCGGTGTGCCTCGTGCCATTATTAGTGATCGCGGGACTCATTTTTGCAACGACCAATTTGCTAGAGTCATGGCTAAGTATGGTGTAAATCATCGTCTTTCCACCGCTTACCACCCACAAACTAATGGCCAGGATGAAATATCCAACCGAGGATTAAAGCGAATTCTTGAAAGAACCGTGGGAGAGCATCGTGCCTCATGGGCTGATAAACTTGATGATGCTTTGTGGGCTTTTCGTACCGCATACAAGACTCCAATTGGTTGTACACCATATCATCTCGTGTACGGGAAAGCATGCCACCTCCCCATTGAGTTGGAGCACAAGGCTTACTGGGCCTTGAAGTGGGCTAATTTTGATACCAACAAAGCCGGTGACCTACGCAAGATCCAACTCAATGAACTGAATGAAATCCGTAATGAGGCTTATGAAAATTCTTTGATTTATAAGGAGAAGACTAAGCTCATTCACGACTCCAAGATTAAAAACCGAGAGTTCCAAGTTGGAGACAAAGTTTTACTTTTTAACTCTCGGTTGAAAATCTTTTCGGGCAAGCTGAAATCTCGTTGGTCCGGCCCATTCACCATTGCCCAAATTTTTCCATATGGTACTCTCGAGCTCGCTCAACCTAATGGACCTAATTTTAAGTTGAATTGTCAACGAGTGAAGTTGTACTTTGGTGAGGACATCTCTCACGAGATGATTCCATCCCTCACCACGTTTCCCATAAACTAATTTTGGGTCGAGTCAGGCTCGTGACTCGGTTATCAAAAACAAGCGCTCCTCGGGAGGCAACCCGAGTAACTATCCTTTTATGTTTTAACCTCCTAAGTGTAGGGGGACCTATATAGGTGTTTGTATTTAAGTGGTGATGTGATTACAGGGATAACTGCACTCTTGGAATCTTTGAAGAACCGTGCTCCCTTGTTATTCGAAATCCGATTCTATCTCTCAACTTTCGTGACTCAATTTTCTTCATACTCACATTTGAAATTGATCACTTTAGTCGTCCTTTCCTTAGCTTAATTTAACCAACGTGCACAATGTCATAAGTTTAGGGGAGACTTTTCCCACATGCTTAAACATTGATGACAATGTTTATCTTAAGTGTAGGGGGACTTCTATCGAAGTTTTAAGTGGACTTTTCCATGAAAATGCCTTCATTTAACCGGAAAATCATCTTTTTCAACATTTTTCAAATTTTTAATTAACTTTGGCCATTTAGTCGTAATTTTTAAATTTTTATAGTTGCTTTCATATGTATATATTCCGCAATAAAGTCTAAAATATTAATAAAGTGGTGTAGCTAGTTTAGAAGTCTTTGACATATTAGGCCCGTTGCGATTACTTTGACTCAACCCGAATAGACTTATCTAAGTTTATTCTTGCTTGTATCCTTAACCATGTAGACCTTAATTGGTTTATTAGGCTAAGCATCCACGAGTCTCATTACTTGAGATTTTAAATTGTGGAGAACGAGAAATGATAGAGTCAATTATAAGTCAGTGTTCCTGCACAAGCTCACTTGGTGTAATTATTTTCCTATTCTCCCATCACTTGCTAATAAATTATCTGCAATAAGTAAGGTCATACGATTTGAAAAGTTACTTAGCTTCTAGCCCAAGATCGTTTAAAAGTTGCTCGGTAATGATAAGAGTTCATAGCCAAGGCATAACTTATGAAGCGGGGCGCAAAGATTGGCGAGTCCGAAAAGGCCCTAACAAGGCATGAGGATTCCATTTTATTGCTAAAGATCCAAAGTGATGTGAAAAGCATTATTCCCAAAATCAATATGAAGGATCAAGATTCACGACGAAAAGCAATCAACTCCCATAAAGATCATGGAGAAGTCTATCCGAAAAGACCCTAACAAGGTATGGGGATAAATAGATCCAAGTCCGAAAAGGAGGCGGATCGTTGTATCTCAAAATCCCAATTAGAGATTGAAGAAATAATCATGAAGTCGTGGTCAACAAAGTTGGAGTACCCCTCAAAAGTCTCCAAGTGAAGAAACTCTATTAACGATGAGAAGACCATTATCTCAAGAACGTCTCTCAAGATATGAAGTATGAAGTACATGCCAAATATCGGCCCGAGAAAGGTCTCAAATCGTGAACCAAGTTATGCCAAGATATGAACTTTTTGATATCCCGAGAAGCAGTTTTAAGAGATTTTGTCCTTTAGCTAACTATTGATCAAATCGTCCTACTTTGCTTTCAGCCTAAATAACTATCGAAATAAGTCCAAAAATGCATCTTCATGATCATTCTAAGACAAAAATAAAATATAAGAGATACCTCTAGGAATAAGGGAGTTTAAGCATTTAATTAAGCCATGTGTGTAAGTGTTTGAATTGCTAACTTATAATAACAATGATCTCGTTTTTAAGCTTAGTTTGGGGAACGTGAAACTTGAGGGTGATAAATCTTCGCAGCACCGAAGCCCTAATGTAAGTCCTTGATCTCTTTGCAAGTTATTTCCATCCTTTTGTTTACTTTAAAGTTTTGATTTCTCTTAGTACTATAATTTTTGTTTAGTAGTATATTAATAAGGCCAAGGTTGATTGATTATGAGAAAAGTGTAAATCTGCTTTATCGCTAAGCATTGCATAAGGGCATGGAAATGGTTAAGTGTAGGGGATTTGATAGGTGTGAAAACACCCATCCTTTTACCACTTATTTCTGGCTAAAACAAGACCAAAACACGTATTTAATATCATTTGTTTGGAATTATGCGTGGTTTTTATGTTTAATGTGTTTTCAGAGCCAACCGGATGAATATTGAAGAAAACATGGGATTGCACGGGTTTTATCGAAGAAAAAGACTCAAGACGAAGTCTATTGTCCAAGAGATGCAAAAGATTTGAAGTCATTGTACCTATTTGAAGATTTATCGAAGAATAGAGCCAAAGATGGAAGATTCATATATGTCGAAGAACTCGAGTCTATTAAACAAAAGATTAAAATACGAGTTGGAATTATTCACCGACACTTCTCAAAATCCGAAGTCGGAAACATTTATTTAAAGAAACGTGAAGACTAAAGAAGAAAGAAGAAAAGAAGCCCGATACCAAAGCCCATTCACAAGCCCATATCACACGCCTATATATATAGGACCCTACTTCACAAAAATTGCACTTAGTTAGTCTTAGTTTAGTTTTTCATTTTTTCTCTAGTTTTAGAGAGAGAAAGTTCCAAACTTTCTCTCACTAAATTTCTTCTTTGTTTTCATCTTTCAAATTTTAAGCTTTTCATTAATCTTTGTACTTTGAGTTCTTTTAATTAAAAGTTTAAGTTTAAGTTTATGTTCTTTAATCTCTTCCTACATTTCTTGGTTTAATTTTGCCTTTGATCCGAAATTTACAATCCATACGGTTTGATTTCGTTTCATGTTTAAGTAGTTAAAAGATTAATCTTTTTACTACTTTTTAAGCTTTTATTTGATTTAGGATATAAGTTCTTTATGCTTATTAGCTTACTTCATGCTTTAGCTTATTGGTTTTCGGATTTCATCAAGTTTTAAGTCATTCAAAAGTTTCGTTTGTAAAGTTTTTTTTTTATTTATAGTTTTCAAAAGTTGTCAAATTTAAGCTTTTTGAGTCGTTTAAGTTTTGGATTAGTTAGCTTATTGATTTTGCTTATTGAGGTTTTAGCTTTTCACCATTTTCGGATTAGTTTTGCATTTCATCGCAATATAAGGGTTATACACATTCCGACGGGTGCTTATTTTGATCGCAATAACCCAGTTGTGGGTTCTACTTTGCCATCGGGTAGTAATTCCCCCTTATTCCGATCGGGATTGCGATCGCTTATTGCGATCGCACATTCCGACGGGACTAAGGTTCCTTTTTAGACGAAACTCTGCCCAATTCTCGACAGCTACATTCCGATCTGGTACAACATTCTGATCTGAACAATATTGCGATAGGTGTGCTTAGATTTCATACATTCCGATCTAGATCTTTCCGATAGATGCACATTGCGACAGAACGGACTTTACCATTCCGACAGCTTTACATTTATGTATTCCGATGGTTATGATTTTATCATTCCGATGGACCTTCATTTTCAATATTCCGATGGACTGAGTTTTTAGATTTCAAAGTTTTACAAAGTTTTAAGTTTTAAGTATTTGTCTAATCTTTTCCTTACGTTTTCAAGCATTTACTTTTAACTTGTCAATCTAGTTTAATCTTTCAAAACTTTAATTTTACTCTTCAACACTTACTTATTTGTCATTAGTTTAAAATAGATAAACAAACCAACACCTTTTTATTAACCAAGAACAAATCATTCCACTTAGAGCCATGATCAATTCGAGGATATTCCGAGAACTAAATCCGAACCATAGCAAATCATTGTATCATTCACCGTGAACGTTACTTTTTCATAACAACTTTCAAAACAACTTTCAAAAACCCTAAAAAAAATATAAAATTTTCAAAAATACAAAAAAAAAATTAAAAACCATAAAAACCAAAAATATTTCTTGTTTGCTTTGTTAGTTCTTTTGTAGGTGCATGCGTACACGATCAACGTCTTATCAAGAGCCCGAGCCTCTCGAAGACTTAGACATGGCCGATGTACACAACAACAACAATAACCCACCTCAAAACAATAACAACAATAACAATCCACCTCTCAACAACAATAATAACAACAACAATGAGCCTCTACCGGATAATCGCCCGATGATTGAACTTTTGCAAGCACATGTAGATGGCAACAATGATCCAATTGTCATACCCGCGATTGCAGCCAACAACTTTGAGCTCAAATCCGGCTTTATCCAGATGGTCTTTGCTCAACCATTCTTGGGACGTACCATTGATGATCCTCATGACCACATCAAGAGATTCTTGCAACTCACTAATACGGTTAAATTCAATGGTGTTCCACAAGAGGTAATCCTTTTACAACTTTTTCCCTTTTCTTTAGATGGACAAGCCCGGCATTGGCTTTCAAAGGAACCGCCACAAAGTATTCTGACGTGGACGGATTTGGAGACCAAGTTTATAAACTACTTTTTCCCACCCTCTCGTACTACCGCTTTGCGGAATGAAATCATAAATTTTGAACAAAAGTACGACGAGTCGTTTAGTGAATCTTGGGACCGTTTTAAAGATCTTTTAAGAAAGTGCCCACAACATGGTTTTACCAAAGTGCACCAAATTAATACTTTTTATAATGGTTTAAGCATGAATGACCAAGATTCACTAAATAGTGCCTCGGGGGTAATATTTTGGTTAAGACTTCTAATGTCGCTTGGGATATTATTGAAAATAAGTCTCGTGTGCAAACCAAGAGTGTTCGGACCAATGCCGCTAGTGCTAGTACTAGTGACAGCGACAAGCGACTTGACAAATTACTACGCTTCTTGAATCACTTGTTACCCACACCGCTAAAAATACCAACAGCATCAACGCTAAAAACGCTCAAGACGCTCAAGTCAATGCTGTTAGCCAACCATGTGAAATATGCGGGGGTCCTCACTCTTACACCACTTGTACCGCCACCCAAGACTATCCTTCTGAGAATGTTAATGCAGCATACGGTACCTATCCTCCGGCCGCTTATCAAGCTTGTCCTCAAGGAGACCGCAATTTGCTTAGCTACCGCTCAAACAACTTTCTCTCACCACCCGGTTTTCCTCCTAACAACCCAAACCAACAACAAAACCTCAATCGCCCTCCTCAACAACAACCTCGTGCACCATACCAACCACCTCACAAACAACCATATCCACCTCAAAGAAACAACCAAGTTTACTAGCAACCTGCTTATCAACCACCCGCCTACAATGCTCCTCCCAACCAACCCACCGCATTACCCCAAGATATTGGAACCTACATGAGGACTAATGATGTGATCGTGGACAATCTCCAGCGGGAAGTGCTCAACTTGAAAGCAGACATGGTGAAACAAGGGAACAATCTTCGAGCTGATATGAGAAACACTTTGGCAAGTCAAACGAATGACTTAAGGAACATGATGGCTAGTTTCTTCCAAGGTAATCAACCCTCTTCTTCGGGTACTCTTCCGAGTAACACCGTTGCGAATCCAAGAGGGGAGATGAAAGCAATCACCACTCGCAGTGGTAAAGGTACCAAGGAACCCGAGCTTCCTATACCTCCACCGGTGATTGTGACTAAGGAAAACGAGTCACCTTATCCTATTCCTCATCCTTCTACTTCCCCAATTTCTCCACCTCTAACTTCTACCCCTCCTCCACCCAAGGATGTGAGTGATCCTTCGATCCCAAAGCATTCCTCTTCTTCCGATATACCTTATCCCTCAAGGTTGAGGAAAGAGAAGCTCAAAAGCAAGGACGATATTCAGGTTATGAACTTTCTCAAAATGTTTAAACAATTGAATTTTAACATCTCCTTCGCTGAGGCTCTCGCTCACATGCCTAAATATGCGAAAATGTTCAAAGATCTTCTGAGTGACAAGGAAAAGCTTCTTGATATTTCTAACACCCAACTTAATGAGAATTGTTCTACAGTGCTCTTAAGGAAATTGCCAACCAAGCTTGGTGATCCGGGTCGTTTCTTAATCCCTTGCAACTTCCCGGGAGTAGATAATTGCACGGCCCTAGCCGATCTAGGTGCCAGTATTAACTTAATGCCCTTAAGCGTTTGGAAGCAATTATCTCTCCCTGAGCTAGTCCCCACCAAAATGACTTTGGAATTGGCTAACCGTACGGTTGCTTATCCAGTGGGGATAGTCGAAGACGTTTTTATAGGAGTCGACAAATTCACTTTTCCTGCCGATTTCGTTGTCGTTGACTACGACATGGACCCTCGTGTGCCATTGATCGTTGGTCTTCCATTCTTGAGGACCGGTCGTACTCTCATCGATGTTGAAGCGGGTGAGCTTATCATGAGAGTGGTTGACGATAAAATCGTCTTCAACATGTGAAAGCTTTCTAAACAGCCTTATTCGTACGAGAGTGTTAATTGTATCGACGTTCTTGATGAGGCTTATGAAGAACACTTCAAAGATGCTTGTAAAAGTATTCCTACCTCTCTTCCCAATGTTGAGACTGTATCCTCTATTGACTCATCACTATCTCTATTTGGAGAAAGTGATTTCCTTTGGAAAGATTTGGAAGCCACCATGGGAGATGTGAACTTAGAACATGACGATTCTCCCACCGATTGGGATGAAGATCTTCGCCTCATTGAGAACCTTCTTAAAGAAGACAATATTTCTCCACCATCTCCCAGGGATATTACTATCGATAAACCGACTTTGAATACGCCTCCCATCAAAAATCCTCCAGATTTAGAACTTAAGGAGTTGCCGCCCCATCTCGAGTACGTGTTCTTTGACGAAAAGAAGAAGTCACCCGTCATCATTGCTAAGGACTTGAACGAAGAAGAGAAATCTCGCCTCATCGCCGTGCTTAAAGATCATAAGAAGGCAATTGCTTGGAAAATTTCTGATATCCGCGGAATTGATCCGAACTTTTGTACTCACAAGATTCTCATGGAAGATGACTTTAAACCAGCAATCCTGAGCCAAAGAAGGGTTAATCCTCGAATTCATGACGTCATCAAACAAGAGGTTATCAAAATTCTTGATGCCGACTTGATTTACCCTATTTCGGATTCGCCTTGGGTAAGTCCCGTCCATTGTGTGCCCAAAAAGGGCGGAATAACCGTTGTTCCCAATGAACACAACGAGTTGATTCCCACTCGTCTCGTCACTGGGTGGAGAGTTTGTATCGACTATCGCAAGCTCAATGATGCCACGAGAAAAGACCACTTTCCTCTTCCTTTCATGGATCAAATGCTCGAGCGTCTTGCGGGTAATGACTATTACTGCTTCTTAGACGGTTTCTCCGGGTATTTTCAAATTCCCATCGATCCTAAAGACCAAGAAAAGACCACATTCACTTGTCCCTATGGAACATTTGCTTACAAACGCATGCCTTTTGGTTTATGCAATGCTCCTGGGACGTTCCAAAGGTGTATGATGGCGATATTCCATGACATGGTTGAAGAAACTATGGAAGTCTTCATGGATGATTTCTCGGTTTATGGCGATTCATTCTCTGCTTGCCTTGCCAATTTAGAACGTATGCTTAAGCGGTGTGAAGACACTCGCCTTGTTCTTAATTGGGAAAAATGCCATTTCATGGTAAAAGAGGGCATCGTGCTAGGACACAAGATCTCCAAAGTCGGTCTTGAAGTGGACCGTGCTAAAGTCGATGTTATTTCTATGTTGCCTCCACCTTCAACCGTGAAGGGTGTGAGAAGTTTCCTTGGTCATGCGGGCTTCTACCGTCGATTCATCAAAGATTTTTCTAAAATCGCTCGCCCGATGACCCACCTCTTGGAGAAAATACTCATTTTATCTTTTCCAACGAGTGTATTGAAGCCTTCAACTTGCTTAAGGATAAGCTTACTAAGGCACCCGTCTTGGTTACCCCTAATTGGGAGCTGCCTTTCGAGTTGATGTGCGATGCTAGCGACTTTGCTATTGGAGCGGTTTTGGGCCAAAGAGTGAATAAACACTTCCAACCAATCCATTACGCTAGCAAGACAATGACTGGGGCTCAATTGCATTATACGACAACCGAAAAAGAGCTTTTAGCTGTTGTCTATGCCTTTGAAAAGTTTCGCCCCTATCTTGTCCTTTCTACCAAAATCGTTTATACCGATCCTTCCGCGTTGAAGTACTTGTTAACTAGACAAGATTCCAAACCAAGACTTCTTCGCTGGGTTTTGCTACTTCAAGAATTTAAAATCGAAATTCGTAATAAGAAGGGAGCTGAAAACCTAGTCGCAGATCATCTCAGTAGACTTGAGGATCCTTCCCAAGGGGATCATCCGAACAAAGAGATCAGTGACTCTTTTCCCCTAGAGACCTTAATGTCTATCAACTCGACTTCTGATGAAACCCCGTGGTTTGCGGATATTGCAAACTACTTGGCGGGTGGAATTCTCGTTGACGGGTTAACATCCCAAAAAAAGAAGAAGTTCTTCAAAGACATTAAGAATTACTTTTGGGATGACCCGTATCTATTCAAACAATGTGCCGATTTGATTATTCGCCGATGTGTTGATGGACCGGCAGCTTTAGAAATCCTTGACGCTTGCCACAAAGGACCCACCGGTGGTCACTTTGGTCCCAACTACACCGCCAAAAAAGTGTTTGACTCGGGATTTTATTGGCCCACCATCTATCGTGACGCTCACGAGATGGTTAAACGTTGTGATGCTTGCCAAAAAGAAGGCAAGATCACACATAAGGACGAGATGCCTCAGAATTTCATACAAGAGTGTGAAATCTTTGATGTTTGGGGTATCGACTTTATAGGGCCATTACCTTCCTCTAATGGAAACAAATACATCCTTGTAGCCGTTGACTACGTTTCAAAATGGGTTGAAGCCAAAGCTTTACCCACTAATGACGCAAGGGTGGTTTGTAACTTTTTGAAGTCGCTATTCGCTAGATTTGGTGTGCCTCTTGCCATTATTAGTGATCGCGTGACTCATTTTTGCAATGACCAATTTGCAAGAGTCATGGCTAAGTATGGTGTAAATCATCGTCTTTCCACCGCCTACCACCCACAAACTAATGCCAAGGCTGAAATCTCTAACCGAGGATTAAAGTGAATTCTTGAACGAACCGTGGGAGAGCATCGTGCCTCATGGGCTGATAAACTTGATGATGCTTTGTGGGCTTTTCGTACCGCATACAAGACTCCGATTGGTTGTACACCATATCGTCTCGTGTACGGGAAAGCATGCCACCTCCCCATTGAGTTGGAGCACAAGGCTTACTGGGCCTTGAAGTGGGCTAATTTCGATATCAACAAAGCCGGTGACCTACGCAAGATCCAACTCAATGAGCTCAATGAACTCCGTAATGAGGCTTATGAAAATTCTTTGATCTATAAGGAAAAGACTAAGCTCATTCACGACTCTAAGATTAAAAACCGAGAGTTCCAAGTTGGAGACAAAGTTTTACTCTTTAACTCTCGATTGAAAATCTTTTCGGGCAAGCTGAAATCTCGTTGGTCCGGCCCATTCACCATTGCCTAAATTTTTCCATATGGTACTCTCGAGCTCGCTCAACCTAATGGACCTAATTTTAAGGTGAATGTCCAACGAGTGAAGTTGTACTTTAGTGAGGACATCTCTCACGAGATGATTCCATCCCTCACCACGTTTCCCATGAACTAATTTTGGGTCTAGTCAGGTGAAATTAATATTTTGCTAGGTTAAAAAAAGTTCGTTTTCTCGGTGTCTTAACGAATTGATTTCCGATTAAATGTGTGACTCAATTGTTTTTGGTTAAGAAAAAGGGAAGTTGATTATCTATAACTAATTAAAAAGTAAATGCGAAAAGTATTTAAAAATAAACTAAAGATAAGTACAAATAATAAAAGTAAAACAAGGTGAATATTAAAAACTAAAAGTTAAAATAAAACGAATATTAAAAAAAATAATAAAACGAAATTCAAAGCGAAACAATTAATAAAAATAAAACTAAAGGACGAAATTAACTATCGACTCGAAAATTAAGTTTACTAAATGAAAAAGGAGAGAATAAAACTAAAATGGTACTTTAAAGCTAAACGAGGAAAAACCTAAAGCGGGTACTAAATAAAAGATAAAACTTGAACTTTACGAAAAAATATTAATACTAAAAATCGACCAAAAATTCAACTAAAAATACGTAACTTTCAGAAATAAAATCGGAACAACTTTCAGATAAAACTAAACAATTACGAAACAATACTATTAAATAAGCAAGCAGGCAGGATAGCTGCTGGAAGCAGCCAGCCTAGCTGCTCACTTTTGGCGCTAAATGAAATGAAGCATGCATGCATGCTGGTCCATCGTAATGTAAGACCAATTATATCTATCGGAATGTTTAATTTTGAAAATCTATCGCAATGTGTTTTTATTGTATCGGAATTTTTTTTTATTTTTTATTTATTTATTTTTTATTTATTTTAAACTATCGGAATGTGAAAAAGAGAATCTATCGGAATACTAAAAGAAAACTGTCGGAATGTTTATAAAAAAAAAGAACTATCGGAATGTCTAAAAATAAAAATTGTAGGAATAATTAAAGTGTCAAATTCTATCCGAATGTGGTTGTCAAAATTTGGGCAGCACTTCGTCGCAATATACCTTAAACTCCGTCGGAATATGCGATCGCAATGAGCGATCGCAATCCCGATCGGAATAAGGGGGATGGTACAAATGATCGCAAAGTAGAACCACAAGGGTTATTGCGACACAAACAAGCAATCAATCGGAATGTGTATTACCCTCAATATTGCGATGAACACCAACAAATCCGAAAATGTAGATAAGCAAAAATCTCAATAAGCACTTTCAATAAGCACCCTAAACCGAAACTTGAACAACTTAATAAGCATAAATTTGAAAGCTTTTAAAAGACGAAATTCATAAACTTTATAAAAACACAAAATAAGAAAACAAAATAAGCAAACTTTAAAGGTATACAAACTTTTTAGAAAACTTTAAAATCAAATAAGCTAAATACAAAATAAGCCAATAAGATTGTCAAACTTATAGCTTAATTCGTATACAAGCCTAGATGAAAATAAAAAGATGAACTTTTTAATCAAATAAACAATAAGATTAAGCAAAATCAATGCTTAATCCGAACCACAATCAAATCAAAGACAAGAAAAGTAGGATGAGAATGATAAAGAAAATCTTGATTAAAAGAAAATAAAGACTAAACAACAAAATTAAAAACACTTACTTGAATTAAAGGAATTAAAGTGCAAAAATGACATGAAAAATAAAGTTGCAAGAAAATGAAAATGGTGGAAGAGCTAATTTGTCAAGTTAGCCAACAACCTCAAAATTACACAAATGGTCTAAATATATAGGGGAGGAGGAGGATTAGTGGAAGGAAGCTTCCTCCCCTCTTTCTTCTTTCTTTAATTATCATTAAGTCCTTAATCTTCCAATTCTTCGACTTTTGTCTCGGGATTAATAACTCGTCTTGTAATTTCTTCAATAAATTAGACTTGAGTTCTTCGGCTTTTAGTAAACTTCCGTCTTTTGACTTTTTCTTCGATAAATCTTCAGAATTGGTCTTGGACTTCCGTTCTTTTTGCACTTTTGATCTTTCGACTTCGTCTTTTGTCTTTTTTCTTCGATAAAAGCCCGTGAAAGCCGTGTGTTATCCACTTTTCACCTTTTCGTCCTAAATCACAACAAAAACACAAACCACGTATAATTCTGACATAAATGACATAAAATACACGTTTTGGCTCGGTTATTATTGTAATTAAGTGGTAAAAATGATGGGTGTTTACACACCTATCAAATCCCCTACACTTAACCATTGCCATGCCCTCATGCAATGCTTAGTGATAAAGCAATTTTACACTTTTCTCATAATCAATCAACCCTGGCCTTATTAACATACTACTAAAACAAAAATTAGAGTACTAAGAGAAATTAAAACTTTAAAGTAAACAAAAGGATAGAAACCTATTTTAACTAGAAAATAGCTATATGGAAATAACTCGCAAAGAGATCTAAGACTTACATTAGGGCTTCGGTGCTGCGAAGATTTATCACCCTCAAGTTTCACGTTCCCCAAACTAAGGTTAAAAACAAGATCATTGTTATTATAAGTTAGCAAAACAAACACTTACACACATGGCTTAATTATATGCTTAAACTCCCTTATTCCTAGGTGTATCTCTTATATTTTATTTTTGTCTTAGAATGATCATGAAGATGCATTTTTGGACTTATTGCGATAGTTTATTTAGGCTGAAAGCAAAGTAGGACGATTTGATTAATAGTTAGCTAAAGGACAAAATCTCTTAAAACTGCTTCTCGGGATATCAAAAAGTTCATATCTTGGCATAACTCGCTTCACGATTTGAGACCTTTCTCGGGCCGATATTTGGCATGTACTTCATACTTCATATCTTGAGAGATGTGCTTGAGATAATGGTCTTCTCATCGTTAATAGAGTTTCTTCACTTGGAGACTTTTGAGGGGTACTCCAACTTTGTTGACCACGACTTCATCATTATTTCTTCAATCGTTAATTGGGATTTTGAGATACAACGATCCGCCTCCTTTTCGGACTTGGATCTATTTATCCTCATACCTTGTTAGGGTCTTTTCGGATAGACTTCTCCATGATCTTTATGGGAGTTGATTGCTTTTCGCCGTGAGTCTTGATCCTTCATATTGATTTTGGGAATAATGATTTTCACATCACCTTGGATCTTCAGCAATAAAATGGAATCCTCATGCCTTGTTAGGGCCTTTTCGGACTCGCCAATCTTCGCGCCCCGCTTCATAAGTTATGCATTGGCTATGAACTCTTATCATTACCGAGCAACTTTTAAACGATCTTGGGCTAGAAGCTAAGTAACTTTTCAAATCGTACGACCTTACTTATTGCAGATAAATTATTAGCAAGTGATGGGAGAATAGGCAGATAATCACACCAAGTGTGATTGTGCAAGAATACCGACTTATAATTGACTCTATCATTTCTCGTCCTCCACAATTTAAAATCTCAAGTAATGAGACTCGTGGATGCTTAGCCTAATAAACCAATTAAGGTCTACATGGTTAAGGATACTAGCTAGAATAAACTTGGATAAGTCTATTCGGGTTGAGTCAAAATAATCGCAATGGGCCTAATATGTCAAATACTTCAAAACTAGCTACACCACTTTATTAAAATTTTAGACTTTATTGCGGGATATATACATATGAAAGAAACGATAAAATTTTTAAAAATTACGACTATATGGCCAAAGTTAATTAAAAATTTGAAAAATGTTTAAAAAGATGATTTTCCGGTTAAATGAAGGCATTTTAATGGAAAAGTCCACTTAAAACTTCGATAGAACCCCTACACTTAAGATAAACATTGTCCTCAATGTTTAAGCATGTGGGAGTAAACTCCCCTACACTTAGGACATTGTGCACGTTGTTTAAATCTTGCTAAGGAAGAGACAACTAACGAGATTCCCATTTTAATATTGAGAAATATAAAATAGTGAATCGAAAAGAGTTTAGGATAGAACCGGGAAGAAGGGAACACGGAATCACGGTTCATCAAAAGTCATCAAGAGTGTGTCTTTGAAGCTCGAATCCCTGCATATGATTAGAAAGAGAACAAGGAACACCACGGGGATCCCCCTACACTTATGGTGAAAACAGATAAAAATAGATAATCGGGTTGCCTCCCGAAGAGCGCTTGTTTTTGTTAACCGATTCACGAGCCTGACTCGTCCCTGAATTAAATGGTCCATGGGGAAGCCTCTAATGTAATACCGGGATCAAAGACCTTGTCCTTGTTCCCGGAGGACATAAACAAAGGAGAGGCGGGAGGATAAGTCTTGAATGGTAGGAAAGTCTGCTCAATATAAGAAAAGCAAGTGAAATCCAGATTGACGGGAGGTGGGGTGGGTAAGGGAATCACATTGTTATCCTCCAAAGACAATGGATGCAGACCAATTGGCAAAGCCGTAAAATTATCAATCATAGAATGGTCCATGTAACCTCCCGGGTCAAAGCATTTATCCTCATGAAAGTAGATCTTGTCGATATCATCGTAGATAAAGAGTGTAGAAACTCGTTTGAAAAGATCACGATCAAGTACGAAACCATCATTCATTTGTAGGGATTGTTGATAAGGTAAATCCTCACGAATGTGGTAAACGTAATTCTCATAAGAGGAGTGTTGATTAGGTAACTCCTCGAGAATAGGATGTTTGGGCATGTGAGTTGGTTCGTCATTATTATGAAAAATAAGACGTTCCAACTCATCAAGTTCGGCATCGATGTTGGAAAAGTCGACCTCGCTTGTAGGAGGAAGCAGAGGTAAAAGAGCTAGCTCTCGGTCGATAATTTCCTCAATCTCGGGCTCGAAGACGAAATGATCATACTCACCACATGTTGAACTCTTGTTTGGAGGATCAAATATCGCATGTGGAGTTGTGAGTATGTGATCATTGACTAGCGAAGCAAACTTGTCCGTAAGCTCCGCAAAAGTCGGCACATCACACAGATTTTCCGGAATACCCGCGGGCTCACTTGGGATGACGACAAGTTCCTCGACACTAGACTTTAGGAATTTGTCCGCTTCAGTTGCCGAGATAACATCAAGATGCTCATCCTCCATGATGAGAGAGCCAACGGGCTCCTCGGGTATGATAGCAATAGACGAAAGAGGAATGGGAGAAGTCTTACGTTGCTTTAGAAATTCCTTCTCGTCGAAAATAACCTCAATATCGTCATCGCTCTCCTCAATACCTAAAGGGCTAATAATAAGCTCAGGGATATGAGTACTCGTCTGATCTTGCTGCTCTAAAAATGACTCCATACAAGTTTGCAGCGTGTGTAAAAGCTCTTTCGTTTGTTCTTGAAAAGCTGTAGCAAGATCGTTTCTTTGTTCTTGAAAGGATGTAGTAAGATCGTCAATTGGTTCTTGGTAACTCATCCCGTGACGAGGCTGATGATCAATTGGGTATTGCAGGGGTTGGTCAAAACTGGAAGGGGTATAATTATAGTAATTTTGATCCCCCGTTGGACAGTGAAAACTTTCGTGAGGACCCCCCCACTTATAACACCACGGGGATGGAGAAAAATCCGGTGCATTTTGAGGATAAGGATCGTCATAGACGGGAGAGTGTGAGAAAGTATTGTAAGAGGAGAAGTACGAATTTGTTGAATTGCAAAATGGACAAAATATAAATTGTGTATCGTCGATATCAGAACCACACCGCTCACAAATACACCATTGACATGTTTGAAAACCATGCCATGGTCTCCCACACCGTACACAAGACGAATCCATGAAGAAAAATAGACAAGCAAGAAGAATATTTTTGGTGCAAAACTTTGAAAAAGAAATGCTTTTTATGATTTTTCAAATGTTTTTAGAATTTTTAAAACTTTTTGGCACGAAAAATAACGTTCACAGGTGAACGGATCCCAAAAGCCAACACGTCTCTCACAAAAAACCGTTAATCCTCACGAAAAGAGCCGGCAGCGGCGCCATTTGAAATTAATATTTTGCTAGGTTAAAAAAAGTTCGTTTTCTCGGTGTCTTAACGAATTGATTTCCGGTTAAATGTGTGACTCAATTGTTTTTGGTTAAGAAAAAGGGAAGTTGATTATCTATAACTAATTAAAAAGTAAATGCGAAAAGTATTTAAAAATAAACTAAAGATAAGTACAAATAATAAAAGTAAAACAAGGTGAATATTAAAAACTAAAAGTTAAAACGATATTAAAACGAATATTAAAACAAATAATAAAACGAAATTCAAAGCGAAACAATTAATAAAAATAAAACTAAAGGACGAAATTAACTATCGACTCGAAAATTAAGTTTACTAAATGAAAAAGGAGAGAATAAAACTAAAATGGTACTTTAAAGCTAAACGAGGAAAAACCTAAAGCGGGTACTAAATAAAAGATAAAACTTGAACTTTACGAAAAAATATTAATACTAAAAATCGAAAAAAAATTCAACTAAAAATACGTAACTTTCAGAAATAAAATCGGAACAACTTTCAGATAAAAATAAACAATTACGAAACAATACTATTAAATAAGCAAGCAGGCAGGCTAGCTGCTCAGCCTAGCTGCTCACTTTGGGCGCTAAATGAAATGAAGCATGCATGCATGCTGGTCCATCGTAATGTAAGACCAATTATATCTATCGGAATGTTTAATTTTGAAAATCTATCGCAATGTGTTTTTATTGTATCGGAATTTTTTTTTTATTTTTTTTTATTTTAAACTATCGGAATGTGAAAAAGAGAATCTATCGGAATACTAAAAGAAAATTGTCGGAATGTTTTTAAAAAAAAGAACTATCGGAATGTCTAAAAATAAAAATTGTCGGAATAATTAAAGTGCCAAATTCTATCCGAATTTGGTTGTCAAAATTTGGGCAGCACTTCGTCGGAATATACCTTAAACTCCGTCGGAATATGCGATCGCAATCCCGATCGGAATAAGGGGGATGGTACAAATGATCGCAAAGTAGAACCACAAGGGTTATTGCGATACAAACAAGCAATCAATCGGAATGTGTATTACCCTCAATATTGCGATGAACAGCAACAAATCCAAAAATTGAGATAAGCAAAAATCTCAATAAGCACTTTCAATAAGCACCCTAAACCGAAACTTGAACAACTTAATAAGCATAAATTTGAAAGCTTTTAAAAGACGAAATTCATAAACTTTATAAAAACACAAAATAAGAAAACAAAATAAGCAAACTTTAAAGGTATACAAACTTTTTAGAAAACTTTAAAATCAAATAAGCTAAATACAAAATAAGCCAATAAGATTGTCAAACTTATATCTTAATTCGTATACTAGCCTATATGAAAATAAAAAGATGAACTTTTTAATCAAATAAACAATAAGATTAAGCAAAATCAATGCTTAATCCAAACCACAATCAAATCAAAGACAAGAAAAGTAGGATGAGAATGATAAAGAAAATCTTGATTAAAAGAAAATAAAGACTAAACAACAAAATTAAAAACACTTACTTGAATTAAAGGAATTAAAGTGCAAGACAATTAATTAAAATGACATGAAAAATAAAGTTGCAAGAAAATGAAAATTGTGGAAGAGCTAATTTGTCAAGTTAGCCAACAACCTCAAAATTACACAAATGATCTAAATATATAGGGGAGGAGGAGGATTAGTGGAAGGAAGCTTCCTCCCCTCTTTCTTCTTTCTTTAATTATCATTAATTCGTTAATCTTCCAATTCTTCGACTTTTGTCTCGGGATTAATAACTCGTCTTGTAATTTCTTCAATAAATTAGACTTGAGTTCTTCGGCTTTTAGTAAACTTCTGTCTTTTGACTTTTTCTTCGATAAATCTTCAGAATTGGTCTTGGACTTCCGTTCTTTTTGCACTTTTGATCTTTCGACTTCGTCTTTTGTCTTTTTTCTTCGATAAAAGCCCGTGAAAGCCGTGTTTTATCCACTTTTCACCTTTTTGTCCTAAATCACACCAAAAACACAAACCACGCATAATTCTGACATAAATGACATAAAATACACGTTTTGGCTCGGTTATTATTGTAATTAAGTGGTAAAAATGATGGGTGTTTACACACCTATCATCAGGCTCGTGACTCGGTTATAAAAAACAAGCGCTCCTCGGGAGGCAACCCGAGTATTTATCCTTTTCCGTTTTCACCTCCTAAGTGTAGGGGGACCTATATAGGTGTTTGTATTTGTGTGGTGATGTGATTACAAGGATAAGTGCACTTTTGAAACCTTTGAAGAACCGTGCTCCCGTTTTATCCGAAATCCGGTTCTATCTCTCAACTATCGTGATTCAATTTTCTTCATACTCACATTTGAAATTGATCACGTTAGTCGTCTCTTCCTTAACTTGATTTAACCAATGTGCACAATGTCATAAGTGTAGGGGAGACTTTTCCCACATGCTTAAAAATTGAGGACAATGTTTATCTTAAGTGTAGGGGGGACTTCTATCGAAGTTTTAAGTGGACTTTTCCATGAAAATGCCTTCATTTAACCGGAAAATCATCTTTTTCAACATTTTTCAATTTTTTATTAACTTCGGCCATTTAGTCGTAATTTTTAAATTTTTATCGTTGCTTTCATATGTATATATCCCGCAATAAGTCAAAAATATTAATAAAGTGGTGTAGCTAGTTTTGAAATCTTTGACATATTAGGCCCGTTGCATTATTTCCAAAATCGATATGAAGGATCAAGTCTCACGACGAAAAGCAATCAACTCCCATAACGATCATGGAGAATTCTATCCGAAAAGACCCTAACAAGGTATGAGGATAAATAGATCCAAGTCCGAAAAGGAGGCGGATCGTTGTATCTCAAAATCCCAATTAGAGATTGAAGAAATAATCATGAAGTCGTGGTCAACAAAGTTGGAGTACCCCTCAAAAGTCTCCAAGTGAAGAAACTCTATTACGAAGAGAAGACCATTATCTCAAGAACGTCTCTCAAGATATGAAGTATGAAGTACATGCCAAATATCGGCTCGAGAAAGGTCTCAAATCGTGAACCGAGTTATGCCAAGATATGAACTTTTTGATATCCCGAGAAGCAGTTTTAAGAGATTTTGTCCTTTAGCTAACTATTGATCAAATCGTCCTACTTTGCTTTCAGCCTAAATGAACTATCGAAATAAGTCCAAAAATGCATCTTCATGATCATTCTAAGACAAAAATAAAATATAAGAGATACACCTAGGAATGAGGGAGTTTAAGCATATAATTAAGCCATGTGTGTAAGTGTTTGTTTTGCTAACTTATAATAACAATGATCTCGTTTTTAAGCTTAGTTTGGGGAACGTGAAACTTGAGGGTGATGAATCTTCGCAGCACCAAAGCCCTAATGTAAGTCCTTGATCTCTTTGCAAGTTATTTCCATATAGCTATTTTCAAGTGAAAATGGTTTTCTATCCTTTTGTTTACTTTAAAGTTTTAATTTCTCTTAGTACTTTAATTTTTGTTTAGTAGTATTTTAATAAGGCCAAGGTTGATTGATTATGAGAAAAGTATAAATCTGCTTTATCACTAAGCATTGCATGAGGGCATGGCAATGGTTAAGTGTAGGGGATTTGATAGGTGTGAAAACACCCATCCTTTTACCACTTATTTCTGGCTAAAACGAGACCAAAACAAGTATTTAATATCATTTGTTTGGAATTATGCGTGGTTTTTGTGTTTATTATGTTTTCAGAGTCAACCGGATGAATATTGAAGAAAACATGGGATTGCACGGGTTTTATCGAAGAAAAAGTCTATTGTCCAAGAGATGCAAAAGATTTGAAGTCATTGGACCTATTCGAAGGTTTATCGAAGAAAAGGACCAAAGATGGAAGATTTATTATGTCGAAGAACTCGAGTCTAAATAAATGAAGAAATATTAAGACGAGTTTAATTAATCCCGAGACGACATCGAGGAAGACAAATGAATTAAATTGAGTCGAGAAGAAAAAAAGAAAGAAGAAAGCACCACACATGCACTTCCCAACTCCCTATAAATACCCTCCTAATCACATTAGGAGGGGAGTTAGTTTTTTTAGTTTTAGTTTCATTTTTCACTTTTCTTTCTAGTCTTAGAGAGAGAAAGTTCTCAACTTTCTCTCACTAAGTTTTTATCTTTCTTTCTTTTAAGCTTTCTAGATTAAACCTTTGTATTGTTGATTTCATTAATCAAGTTTAAGTTTAAGCTTTTAATCTTTCATCTCTTTCTATCTTTCTTTGATTTTTAGATTGATTTTGGTGCGAATTTCATTTGATCCGTGTTGTTCTTAATGATTTCGTGCTTAAAAAGTTACTCTTTTTATGCTTAGTTAAGTTTTCATACGAATAAGCTTTAAGATCTTTGTGCTTATTGGCTTATTTATATGTTTAGCTTATTTACTTTTTAAAAGTTTTCTTAAAAAGTTTATCTTTTTATGGTTTGATTTAAAAGTTTGCTTATTTTAAGTTTAGATAAGTTGTTATTTGTGCTTATTTAATCCGTTTCATATTAGATTCGTTCTAGTTTTGGTGATAAGCATATCGAAATAGCTTATTCTCTTGCTTAATTTTTGAATCCCTTATAAATCGGAAAAGGTATAAACCCTTTTCCGATTGGTATATTCCGATTAGCACCCCTCCCCTCATTCCGATCTATAGATCGGATTATAGTTTTAACCCATTCCGATTTGAGCATCTATATTCCGACGGTGGGAATTGTTAACATTCCGATTGTGTTTGTCTCTAAACATACCGATCGGAATCTTTTTCATGCATTCCGATTTGACTAGATTTTATGCTATTCCGATTGGCTTTGTTTTCTAGCGTTCCGATTACCTTATTCCAACATCAACATTTCGACCAGAATCTCTTTTTGCATATTCCGATCAGTGTCATTTTGTTTATTCCGATTACATCTTTCCGATGGACTTTCCGACAGCATATTCCGATCTGACTTCAAATTTAGCATTCCGATGGATTAGTTTCTTGTTTTTATAAAGTTTCCAAGTTTTAGATTTATTATGTGTTCAAGTATTTTTTCTAATATAGTCTTTAAGTTTTCAAGAATTTATTTTTAAACTAGTCTTTTTAGTTTAATCTTTAAAACTCTTTTCACCCAACGACATTTACATTTATTTACTATTAGCTTAAAATAGATAACAAACCAACCCCTTTTTAGTAACCAAGAACAAACTATTCCACTTTGAACCATGATCAATTCGAGAAGATTCCAAGAACTAAATCTGAACCCAATGAAAAACAATGTATCAGTGTTGCATGATGTTTTGAGTTATTTGATATGCTTAACTAAGTTGAATGATCATTGGCATTGAACTGAAATCTTAACTTGTGCATGTTTGACCTTAAAACTAGTCAAACATATCAGTTGTCCCCATTTATTTGTTTTGGACTTTAAGGTTGTTAGACTTAGATCACTTCTAGATTAGGGTATAAACTTAATCTGTTCTAGGTAATTTTTTATTTTTGTAGCTTATTATGACTTGTAGCTTAAGCCAAATTTGGCAAGTTTGAACCTAGGACTAAAACAAGTTGGTTATGTTTGCACTGTTAGTTTTTTGTTCTTTATTTCATTGCTTTTTAGTGTAATTTTGCCTAACTTGTGTTTGTATGTTTCTCATTTTGTGACCTTGTTGATTTTTAGATTATCATGTAGGATATTGTAAACCTATACTTAATCTAGAGAGAGAAAGAGATAGAAAGATGGTGAGAACACACACACACTTAGAGAGAGAAAGTGTAGAAAACACACTTTACTATGTGTAAAATAAAAGTGAACCACCACCCTCTCCAACTAAGGAGAGGGTTCATATACCCAAGCCCATAAGATGGGCTTAGGCTTACATTGTGCCGCCGGCCTCACACAAGTTATGGGCTCGGCGTGGGCTAGTTTGGATAATAAAGCAAAACTAAACTACGAGCTATTACTTAGACTATTGTTGGAGTGACCGATGCTTTCTAATACGTAAAACATATTTCCAACAATCTCCCCCTAAGGGAGGTCACTCCAAACAAGGGCGTTACCCAAGTTACAATAATAAAATAAACCTAACATTCTATGCTTGTCTTGAGCTCGTAGTCTTCGTCTTTCTTTTATTTTTCTTTTTCTGGTGAACATGTTAATGTGATCATAGATATCAATCATGAGCATTAATTTCTTGCCTTGATCTTGTGCATCCATCACTTGTGATATTCGCCTCTTCGTGACTTCATGTCCCACATACTTATACCTTCGTAATTCTTGAAAGCTTCAGAGTTCGATACAACGGAAGACTTGACTTTTAGACTTTCTTGAGTTAAATGAAGTATTAAGGGTATAAAGTATAAGCATGCGGGGACGACTTCTTCTCGGATTCCGCAACGCCACCATCTTCAAATGTAATAACATAAGTAGACACGAACGAAATGTCTTTGAACATTTCATTCTAATTCGGTAGCATTTTACCTCCAGTCGGTGAAGACCGTTGGACGATATTAAATGTCGTACTTGTGGCAGGTAGATTTAATAAAAAATCTCCTTGACAAGATTTCGCGGGTAAACACGTTCCCTTTACTCGACCGTCCAAAGCTGACTGTGAAAGTAAAGAGTGAATCATTTGGATAAAAGTATCCGCATGATTGAAGCCGTCAATTTCAATTCCTGGAACAAGTTTGATTCATTAAATAATGCACCATCGTTGCTTTCCAGTTGTCACGAGCTTGATTCATATTGAATCTTGCAAGTTACCTACTAAGTGCTGTTTGAAGTTAACACTAGAAGGATTTCCACTCATCACTGTGAACACTAAGGTGTCACTCTGAGTGTTCTGGCAAGATCACTAAGATATTGCGTAGAGGCCTGGAACGTGTTTAAATTCAATTAAGAATTAAACAACTATTGCTTTCCAGTTATCACAAGTTTGATTCGTAAAGAATCGCATAAGTCACCTTCCATGAGCTTTTTGATATTCGCTCAAGAAGGATTTCCATCTTCATTGTAAATACTTGCGTATTACTCGAATGTTCAGGCTAGATCAAGAAGATTTTGCGTAGGACTCTTTATATCTTTCTTACCTTTCACGGTGTGTGAAGAAGCAAGGAAATATGGAAGTGTGTCCTAATGAGATATTTGATGATCTCAAATGGCTCTAGACTCGATCGTGCATTTTGGATTTTTAGTGATCGGAGGCTGGAGAGGAGTGCCACCTTTTCAATATCAATATATTCGGAGTGAATAAATCGATAGATAATGTATTGTCTCCGTGTGAATAAAACAAATACCTTTTGAGAGATATATGAGTTAGCTGGGATGGGTTGTGCATTGCATCACTGGGTCCATGATGTCTATCTTCAATATCGAGCATCATTAAAATGATCTCAATAGCATATGTGTTGACCCGGTTTCTGCCTAAGGTTGTAAGGAGGGCTTATTTCTTTACACCATTTATCTTTACAATTCTTTTTCATTCTTCAACCCCTTCAATGCTTACCAATACGTCATAACTAGCACCTTGTTGTGATTGTTCCAGTGCTAACTTAAGTACTTGGTAGGCATTCAGCTACATTCACAATCTTTCTCCATCTTTCCTAAGGACTACTATTTCTAGCTATGGAACGTCCTTGGGAAGATTCCTTCGGTTCTAGAGGAATCATTGGACTTTAACCTATCCTACCATCCTTATGTCACCACAATCTTCACTGTCGTGAAATAAATGGGTTTAGGGTAAGTATATGTCACCATGAACTCCATTTTTGATGTGCAAATCCGTTTTGCTCCCCCTTAACATATGCCACGATATCCAAAAACATTTCGCACATGTCGGGATGAGCCATCACGTTAAGTCAAACCATTTTTGAATAATAATGTCCCATATTAAATCACATTTTCTCTCCCATATTTAAAAATATTAACCCAATCAATGTTTTTAATATTAATTGATTTAATGAAGTTTTAACAAATTTTTGGGAAGAAAAATGCAAGTCCGTATCATCTTCATGATACCAAATGTTGAGATATGATACCAATTAGTAAAATGATCACAGATTCACCATATTAGAATAAATTGACAAGGTTGGACCTGATTGAGGAGAATATTATATGATAAGATCAAATGGTTTTTGTCGGTAGATGTTGGTCGCATCGTCACGTCTGAAGTCATCTCTTGACACCACATGTACGATTGGTATTGTTGTCTTGACACCAATTTATGAACTTGGCATGTTCGACATCAAAGATTCTAAATGCTTGACAATTGCTCCCCCTCAATTATTGACCCGTGTTCTATTGAAAGAGTTGTAGTCGTCGTTTGAGTAGTCGCATCGTCGAGTATGTAGATACCAATTTTAGAGTGCTATGGTTGTAGAGATGATAACTTTATAAAAACAAGACATCTCTTATTTTAACAAATAAATGCACTGATGCGTACATAGATTTGTGTTAGACCAAGTTATAAAGTAAACTTGATCCCTTAAAAGGTTTTAAAGTAAACCTTGCCCCAGAAAATTAATTCCCGTTGAGAGCCAAAGCTTTCATAAGAAATACTTGACTTAAATATGAAAAGCGGGTTGCAGTCAGAAATAACTACAAGCCATGAGGGCATGTTTTATGAGATATTTACAACTTTTGTACGAACTCTATTTATGGTGCCGTGTCAATAATAATCAACATTTCTAAGGCCGTAAATATTATCGTACCAAAAGACATGCCTTTGAAAAATAAAGTAAAAATATCTTTGGATTTTTCTGAATTTTTCAATTTTTATGGTTTTTATATGGTTTTATATTTTTGTATTTTGCTTTTGTGGATAAAAATATAAACCATATATACAGATGATCACCAAGGATACGGAGAATAGTTTACCACCACTATTCTTTCGCTTCATCTGCGAGTTCCTTTAGAGTCTCGGGCGAGAATGTTCTCAAACCTAGCTTGTCGGCCAAAAATTCCATTCGAGCGCGATCTAAAGCCTTCGTGAAAATATTCGCCAATTGATACTTAGATCAGAAAAAGTAAAGCTCGATCCCATTTTCCACTTGCTCCTTGATAAAGTGATAGCGGATGTCAATATGCTTCGACCGGGAGAATTGAACATTGTTGCAGCATAAGGCAATTGCACTTTTGTTATCACAGTACATCAGAATTTTGTTGAAACCTAGACCATAGTCGGTTAATTGCGATCTCATCCAAAGAATTTGAGCACAGCAACCAGACATAGTTATGTATTCTTCTCCCGTACTTGAAATTGCAACGCTTTTATGCCTTTTCGATGCCCAACTGATTAGTCGATCTCCTTGTAGTTTCAAAGTTCCACTTGTGCTACGTCGTGTTTCTTGACAACTCCCGTGATCCGCATCTGCATATGCCATAAGGGAAATCGTAGAGTCCTTCAAATACCAAAGTCCCCGATTAATGGTTCCTTTAAGATACCGAAAGATCCGTTTAACAGTTGCTTAGTGTAACTCAGTAAGCCTAGTTTGATACCGAGCACACATACATATAGCAAAATAAAGATCAGGTCGACTAGCTGTGATATACAGAAGGGTGCCAATTATTCCACGATAAAGTGTCGGATCAACGTCAACTCCATGTGGGTCTACATCAAGCTTAGTTCGTTCCACCATTGGAGTATCCACGGGGTCGCAAGATTCCATCTTATATTTCTTAAGAGATTCAAGGGCGTACTTGGATTGATTGATAAAGATGCCTCTGGGACTCTGAGATATCTAAAGTCCTAAGAAGAATGATACCTTGCCCATCATTGACATCTTAAACTTGGAAGACATGAGTGTCCCAAACTCATCGGATAAGGTGTGGGTCGAGGCAGTAAATATAATATCATCAACATATATTTTTACCATTATCATATCTTTACCTTGTTTCAGAATGAACAGCGTGGGATCCACCTTCCCTTTAGCGAAGCCTTGCGTAATGAGGAATTGTGACAATTGATCATACCATGCGCGTGGAGCTTGCTTCAACCCATAGAGAGACTTCTTAAGCTTGTACACATGATTAGGATATTTAGAATTCACAAAACCATCCGGCTGTTGAACATAGACCTCTTCCTTGATTTCACCATTAAGAAATGCCGTCTTCACATCCATCTGATAGACGATAATATTCATGTGGGCTGCATAAGCAAGGAATAGTCTAATAGCTTCCAAAGGGCAACAGGTTCAAATAATTCCATAAAGTCGATGCCCAATAATTGCTTGTATCCACGAGCTACTAGTCGAGCTTTGTTCTTCAATATTCCGCCTAACTCGTCGAGTTTCACCTTGTAAACCCATTTCAAAGTGAGTAACTTCTCTTAATCCGGGCATGGGACAAGTTACCATACTTTAAGACGTACAAATTCATTAAGTTCTTCTTGCATGGCTTCTATCCAAAAATATTGGGTATATGCTTGTTGCCACGTTTTAGGTTCAACTTCACTGAGAAAAGCATCAAAATGACAAAACATTCCACATTATTGTAACTGACTTCATGTGGATACCGGGCTATTAGGGTCACCAATAATAGAATCTATAGGATGATCCTTTGTCCACTTGCTGTCATGTTCACGAATCCGTGGATTGGAGTAGACCGTAATAGGAGGTTCCTCTGAGGTGGACGACCCGGCTTGATTAGAGTCGGGAAATGGTACACCAAAGAATGGAAGTTCACGCATTTGAGCAAATTCCAAATCGTGATCATCATCATCCTCTTCATCATCAATAGGCATGACATGGGTAGTTGATTCGGGTGTTGGTTGAGAATTACTCGTTGAAGGTATATCTTGACCAATTGTAGGTGTAGACGTATCTGATTGTGCTTCGCTACAACTTCGGTAACCGGAGCTATTACTTCAGGTTCTGGAGCAACAATACTTGGAGGAGTAAATAATTCATCAAAGAACGGTTGAAACATCGTATCCCATTCATTCCTAGAAGGTGTTGTAAATAATGATGAAGTAGGGTTGTTTGGGACAAGACCAGAGCTAATGTTATTGGGTCCCATTTCATGAAGTGCGGGTTTAGAGCTGATTTGCTCAGAATCCATTGCCGTCAGCTCATCAAAATCAACATTCATAGTTTCGAGGATCTTACGAGAATTACGATTGTAGATTCGGTATGCCTTCTTTGTGGGTGCATACTCGATGAAAATACCAATATCGGCCTTGAAGTTTTCCCAAATTGTCAGCATCATTATTTGGATAGCAAAGAGAACCAAATACATGAAGATATGATAAATCTGGTACTTTTCCATGAAGAAGCTCATAAGGTGTTTTACCATGGCGTTTTCGAATTAGTGACCGATTTTGGATGAAAACTGTTGTAGAGAATGCTTCTGCCCATAAAAACAATGGAGCCTTTGCGTAAATTAACATCGTTCGAGCAGCTTCCATAAGTGTGCGATTTCGCCTTTCAACGACACCATTTTGTTCTGGAGTGCGAGCAACGGATGTTTCATGAGATATGCCAACTTCATCATAATAATCACGCAATATTTGATTCACAAATTCGGTTCCATTATCTGTACGAATGCATCGGACAGTAGCGTTGAGACGCACTTGAATCATCTTGAGAAATCCGATGATGAATTTAGGTGCCTCATTTTTTGTTGTAAGAAATTTCACCCATGTAAACCGAGAGTAATCATCGACAATGACGAGGATGTACTTTTTACCACTAAGACTTTCAACACGCATTGGCCCACAAAGATCCATATGCAACAAATAAAGTTTCTCTTGGTTGGTGTCTTCAGTCTTGGGTTTGTATGATTTCTTAGTGCTTTTACCCATTGTACATGTAGAACACAAATGGTCCTTGTGAAATGTAAGTTTTGGAAGACCACAAACAAGTTCGTTTTTCGCCAAATGATTAATAGCGTCAAAGTTAAGATGAGATAACCGGCGAAGCCATAACCATGACTTAGTCTTCGATACTTTGGAGAGAAGACATACGGGAGAAGCGACCATCATATCTTGTAGAGACAAAGTGTACAAATTATTCCCTCGAGTACCTTTCAATAAATCAACCCCTTCCAAATTACGGATGAAGCAGGTATGCTCTCGAAAAGAAACTTCTAGGTTAGCATCACAAAATTGTCCCACATAAAATAAATTGTGACCAAGACCTTCCACATAATACACTCTTGAAATTATAGCATTCCCAATATGATATTCACCGTAACCCATTATCTTGTAATATGATCATTTCCAAATCAAACCGTACCAAGAAACTTGCTGACGAAATTTCTGAGCTGAGAGCGATCTCCGGTCATATGCTTGGAGCAACTAGAGTCCAAATACCAGAGGAAAATTTGGACCACCTGTTTTCAGTAACAACAGTAGATAATGCATTGGAAACTTTTGGTTCCGATGTGTTAGCAGATACAGATATAAAATTATCAGAATTGCTAACATTTGTGTTGTCCTTATATTTCCTGCGTTTTCTAATGTGAGTTTTACCAGTAACAAGTTTTATTGTTCCAACTTTCTAAGGTTTTGGATTATTAGCGGGCACTAGAGTGGAAGTAGACCTATTTAAAGGGCACTTGGTTCCTACAGTAGTGTTGGTGTTCCTAGTTAAAGGACACTTGTGTTTTAGTAGCCTTGGTACTCCTAGTTAAAGGGCACTGATACTCGCATTTTCATTGGGTTCAAAATAATTCTCGGAATCTCCTCGAATTGATCTCATCTCTAAGTGGAATGATTTGTTCTTGGTTAATAAAAAGTGGTTGTTTTGTTTATCTATTTTAAACTAATGACAAGAAATTAAATGTCGAAGAGTAAAATTAAAGACTTAAATGATTAAAGTGAAAAGACGAGTTTAACATTAGATGTTTGAAAACTTTAAAGTTTATATTAGAAAAGTAAATGGACATTTAATAAAAACTAACACTTGGAAAACTTTGTAAAAATTTGAACTTAATTGAAAAGTACTAAAAGAAAGTAAGAACGGAACAAAGCAAAACAAGTGGATCGGAATAGGGAAAAATAGCACCAATCGGAATGTATTCCGATCGACTGATCGGAATGTAGGCAGTAGTGATGATCGGAATACAGGAAACTATGCCAATCGGAATGTTTAAAACTACACAAATCGGAATATTTGGAAAATGCAACGATCGGAATATGCTGATGGGTCTCAATCGGAATGTGTGCAACACAGGTTCAAATCGGAATATCCCCAAAACAAGGTACAATCGGAAAACCTAAACCCTTTTCCGATCGGTTGATCGGAAAGAGGGGAAGTTGCTGGTCGGAAAGCACGGTCGGAAAAGGGCTTTGCCCTTTCCGAAAATGGAGCAATTTCGAGAGAAAAGCCAAGGAAATAAGCTCATGGAATAAGCTAAAACCCAAAACTAACTCGAATCCAATAAAATACTGATCAAATAAGCACTAAAAAAACTTTCCTAAACTCAAAATAAACAACTTTTAAATCAAATCAATAAAAAGATGAACTTTTTATAAAACTTTAAAAAGTAAATAAGCTAAATCAACAAATAAGCCAATAAGAACAAGGATCTCAAAGCTTATTTATGTATAAACTTAAGGAAACATAAAAAGTAATCAACTTTTTAAGCACAAATCATTGATGAACAACACGGATCATATGAGATTTATACCAAAATCAATCAAAATCAAAGAAAGGAAGGATGAGATTAAAGATTAAAAAAATAAATAGAAACTTGATCTTGATTAATGAAAAGTAATACAAATGTTTTGATCTAGAAAGAGAAAAAGATGAAATCTAGTGAGAGAAAGTTTAGAACTTTCTCTCTCTAAAACTAAAAACTAACTAAAAGACTAAGTATGTGAAATTTGTGAAGTAAGGGCCTTTATATAGGCGTGTGTATGGTGGTGGGCTTTGTGATTGGGCTTTGGTTTGGGCTCCTTTTTCTTCTTTCTTCTTTAGTCTTCACGCATCTTTAAATAAACGTTTCCAACTTGGATTTGAGAAGTGTCGGTGAATTATTCCAACTCGTCTTATAATCTTTTGTTTTATAGACTCGAGTTCTTCGACATATATGAATTTTCCATCTTTGGCTCTATTCTTTGATAAATCTTCAAATAGGCACAATGACTTCAAATCTTTTGCATCTCTTGGACAATAGACTTCGTCTTGAGTCTTTTTCCTTGATAAAACCCGTGCAATCCCATGTTTTCTTTAGTATTCATCCGGTTGACTCTGAAAACACAATAAACACAAAAACCACGCATAATTCCAAACAAATGATATTAAATACGTGTTTTGGTCTTGTTTTAGCCAGAATTAAGTGGTAAAAGGATGGGTGTTTTCACACCTATCAAATCCCCTACACTTAACCATTGCCATGCCCTCATGCAGTGCTTAATGACAAAGCACATTTACACTTTTCTCATAATTAATCAACCTTGGCCTTATTAAAATACTACTAAACAAAAATTTAAGTACTAAGAGAAGTTAAAACTTTAAAGTAAACAAAAGGATAGAAAATAGCTATGTGGAAATAACTTGCAAAGAAATCGAGGACTTACATTAGGGCTTCGGTGCTGCAAAGATTTATCACCCTGAAGTTTCACGTTCCCCAAACTAAGCTTAAAAACGAGATCATTGTTATTATAAGTTAGCAATTCAAACACTCACACACATGGCTTAATTAAATGCTTAAACTCCCTTATTCCTAGGTGTATCTCTTATATTTTATTTTTGTCTTAGAATGATCATGAAGATGCATTTTTGGACTTACTTCGATAGTTTATTTAGGCTGAAAGCAAAGTAGGACGATTTGATCAATAGTTAGCTAAATGACAAAATCTCTTAAAACTGCTTCTCGGGATATCAAAAAGTTCATATCTTGGCATAACTTGGTTCGCGATTTGAGACCTTTCTCGGGCCGATATTTGGCATGTACTTCATACTTCACATCTTGAGAGACGTTCTTGAGATAATGGTCTTCTCATCGTAATAGAGTTTCTTCACTTGGAGACTTTTGAGGGGTACTCCAACTTTGTTGACCACGACTTCATGATTATTTCTTCAATCTCTAATTGGGATTTTGAGAAACAACGATCCGCCTCCTTTTCGGACTTGGATCTATTTATCCTCATACCTTGTTAGGGTCTTTTCGGATAGACTTCTCCATGATCTTTATGGGAGTTGATTACTTTTCGTCGTGAGTCTTGATCATTCATATTGATTTTGGGAATAATGCTTTTCACATCACCTTGGATCTTTAGCAATAAAATGGAATCCTCATGCCTTGTTAGGGCCTTTTCCGACTCGCCAATCTTCGCACCCCGCTTCATAAGTTATGCCTTGGCTATGAACTCTTATCATTACCGAGCAACTTTTAAACGATCTTGGGCTAGAAGCTAAGTAACCTTTCAAATCATACGACCTTACTTATTGCAGATAAATTATTAGCAAGTGATGGGAGACTAGGCAAATAATTACACCAAGTGAGCTTGCGCAAGAATACCGACTTATAATTGACTCTATCATCTCTCGTTCTCCACAATTTAAAATCTCAAGTAATGAGACTCGTGGATACTTAGCCTAATAAACCAATTAAGGTCTACATGGTTAAGGATACTAGCTAGAATAAACTTGGATAAGTCTATTCGGGTTGAGTCAAAATAAACGCAACGGACCTAATATGTCAAAGACTTCTAAACTAACTACACCACTTTATTAATATTTTTGACTTTATGCGGGATATATACATATGAAAGCAACGATAAAAATTTAAAAATTACGACTAAATGGCCAAAGTTAATAAAAAAATTTGAAAAATGTTGAAAAATATGATTTTCCGGTTAAATGAAGGCATTTTAATGGAAAAGTCCACTTAAAACTTTGATAGAAGTCCCCCCTACACTTAAGATAAACATTGTCCTCAATGTTGAAGCATGTGGGAAAAGTCTCTCCTACACTTATGACATTGTGCACGTTGGTTAAATCAAGTTAAGGAAGAGACGACTAAAGTGATCAATTTCAAATGTGAGTTATGAAGAAAATTGAATCACGATAGTTGAGAGATAGAACCGATTTTGGATAACACGGAAGCACGGTTCTTCAAAGGTCCCAAGAGTGCAATCTTCCCTGTAATCACATCACCACACAAAAACAAACACCTATACAGGTCCCCCTACACTTAGGAGGTAAAAACAGAAAAGGATAGATACTCGGGCTGCCTCCCGAGGAGCGCTTGTTTTTGATAACCGAGTCACGAGCCTGACTCGACCCAAAATTAGTTCATGGGGAACGTGGTGAGGGATGGAATCATCTCCTGAGAGATGTCCTCACCAAAGTACAGCTTCAGACGCTGGCCATTCACCTTGAAATTGGGCCCATATGGCTGAGAAAGCTCAATGGTCCCATACGGAAAGATTTTTGCGACGGTGAATGGACCAGACCAGCGGCTCTTCAACTTGCCAGAGAAGATCTTCAACCGAGAGTTAAAAAGTAAGACTTGATCACCAACGTGGAACTCTCGGTTCTTGATTTTTGTGTCATGAAGGATCTTCGTCTTCTCTTTGTAGATCAGCGAGTTCTCATAAGCTTCATTCCTCAGTTCGTTGAGCTTGTTGAGTTGAGTCTTGCGATGATCACCGGCTTTGTTGATGTCGAAGTTAGCCCACTTCAAGGCCCAGTGCGCCTTATGTTCCAACTCGATGGGAAGGTGGCATGCTTTCCCGTACACAAGACGATAAGGTGTACAACCGATCGGGGTCTTGTAAGCAGTACGGAAAGCCCACAGAGCATCATCTAACTTATCAGCCCACGCGACACGATGCTCTCCCACAGTACGCTCCAAAATTCGCTTTAATCCACGGTTGGATATCTCGGCCTGCCCATTGGTTTGGGGATGATAGGGCGGTGGAAAGACGGTGATTGACACCATACTTAGCCATGACTCTTGCAAATTGATCGTTGCAAAAATGAGTCCCGCGGTCACTGATAATAGCACGAGGAACGCCAAATCGAGCGAACAGCGATTTCAAAAAGTTACAAACCACCCTTGCATCATTAGTAGGTAAATCTTTGGCTTCAACCCACTTTGAAACGTAGTCAACGGCTACAAGGATGTATTTGTTTCCTTTAGATGAAGGGAATGGCCCCATAAAGTCGATACCCCAAACATCAAAGATTTCACATTCTTGTATGAAATTCTGAGGCATCTCGTCTTTATGTGTGATCATGCCTTGTTTTTGGCATGCATCACATCGTTTAACCATCTTGTGAGCATCACGATAGATGGTGGGCCAATAAAATCCCGAATCAAACACTTTTTTGGCGGTGTAGTTGGGACCAAAGTGACCACCAGTGGGTCCTTTGTGGCAAGCATCAAGGATTTCTAAAGCTGCCGGTCCATCAACACATCGACGAATAATCAAATCGGCACATTGTTTGAAAAGATACGGGTCATCCCAAAAGTAAGTCTTGATGTCTTTGAAGAACTTTTTCTTTTGCTGGGATGTTAACCCGTCAACGAGAGTTCCACCCGCCAAGTAGTTTGCAATGTCCGCAAACCACGGGGTTTCATCAGCAGTCGAGTTGATAGACATTAAGGTCTCTAGGGGAAAAGAATCATTGATTTCTTTGTTCGGATGATCCCCTTGGTAAGGATCCTCAAGTCTGCTGAGATGATCCGCGGCTAAATTTTCAGCTCCTTTTTTATCGCGAATTTCGATTTTAAATTCTTGGAGCAGCAAAACCCAGCGAAGAAGTCTTGGTTTGGAATCTTGCTTTGTCAACAAGTACTTCAGCGCGGAGTGATCGGTATACACAATTGTTGTAGAAAGGACAAGATAGGGGCGGAATTTTTCAAAAGCATAGACAACAGCTAAAAGCTCTTTTTCGGTTGTCGTATAATGCAATTGTGCCCCTGTCATTGTCTTGCTAGCGTAATGGATTGGTTGGAAGTGTTTATTCACTCTTTGTCCCAGAACCGCTCCAATAGCAAAATCACTAGCATCGCACATCAACTCAAAGGGAAGCTCCCAATTAGGGGTAACCAAGACGGGTGCCGTAGTTAGCTTATCCTTAAGCGTGTTGAAGGCTTCAAGACACTCTTTGGAAAATATAAAAGGAGTATCTTTTTCCAAGAGGTGGGTCATCGGGCGAGCGATTTGAGAAAAATCTTTGATGAATCGACGGTAGAAGCCCGCATGACCCAAAAAACTTCTCACACCCTTCACGGTTGAAAGTGGAGGCAACTTGGCGATAACATCGACTTTAGCACGGTCTACTTCAAGACCGACTTTGGAAATTTTGTGTCCCAGCACGATGCCTTCTTTTACCATAAAATGGCATTTTTCCCAATTTAGAACAAGGCGAGTGTCTTCGCACCTCTTAAGCATACGTTCCAAATTGGCAAGGCAAGAAGAGAAGGAATCCCCGAAGACCGAGAAATCATCCATGAAGACTTCCATGGTTTGTTCAACCATGTCATGGAAGATAGCTAACATGCACCTTTGGAAAGTCCCGGGCGCATTACATAAGCCAAAAGGCATTCTTTTGTAAGCAAATGTGCCATAGGGACAAGTGAATGTTGTCTTCTCTTGATCTTGGGGATTGATGGGTATTTGGAAATAACCCGAGAAACCATCAAGAAAGAAGTAATATTCATTACCCGCTAATCGTTCAAGCATTTGGTCCATAAAAGGTAGAGGGAAATGATCCTTTCTCGTGGCATCATTGAGTTTGCGGTAGTCTATACAAACTCTCCACCCAGTAACGAGACGAGTGGAAATCAACTCGTTGTGTTCATTGGGAACAACGGTTATTCCGCCCTTCTTGGGCACACAATGGATTGGACTAACCCATGGTGAATCCGAAATAGGGTAAATCATACCCGCATCAAGAAGTTTGATAACCTCTGTTTTGATGACTTCATGTATTTTTAGATTCACCCTTCGTTGGCTTTGAATTGTGGGCTTAAAGTCGTCCTCCATGAGAATTTTGTGTGTGCAGAAGTGAGGATCAATTCCACGAATATCAGAAATTTTCCAAGCAATCGCCTTTTCACGGCAATGAGGCGAGATTTTTCTTCTTCCTTCAAATCCTTAGCAATGATGACTGGCGACTTCTTCTCTTCATCAAGGAATACATATTCGAGATGGGGCGGCAACTCCTTGAGATCTAAATCCGGAGGATTGTCGACGGGAGGCGTATTCGAAGTCGGAGTATCGATAGCAATAAACGTGGGAGATGGAGGAGAAGGATTGTCTTCGTTGAGAAGATTGTCAAAGAAATTCATGTCTTCATCCCCATCGATAGGAGAATCATTAGTAGCTAAATTAACATCTCCCATGGTGTCTTCAAGATTGTTCCAAAACAAATCACTATCTCCAAATAGAGACAATGATAAATCGATAGAGGCAACGGTTTCAACATTGGGAAGAGAGGTAGGAATACTTTTGCAAGCATTTTGGAAGTGTTCTTCACAAGCCTCATCAAGAACGTCAATACAATTAACACTCTCGTTGGAATAAGGTTGTTTAGACAACTTTCCCATGTTGAAGACGATTTTATCGTCACCCACTCTCATGATAAGCTCACCGGCTTCAACATCTATGAGAGTGCGACCGGTCCTCAGGAATGGACGACCAACAATCAGTGGTACACGAGGGTCCATCTCGTAGTCGACGACGACGAAATCAGCAGGAAAAGTGAATTTGTCGACTCCTACAAAGACGTCTTCGGCTATCCCCACTGGATAAGCAACCGTACGGTTAGCAAATTCCAAAGTCATTTTGGTGGGGACTAGCTCAGGGAGAGATAATTGCTTCCAAACGCTTAGAGGCATGAGATTAATATTGGCACCTAGATCGGCTAGGGCCATGCAATTCTCTACTCCCGAGAAATTGCAAGGGATTAAGAAACGATCCGGATCACCAAGCTTGGTTGGCAATTTCCTTAAGAGCACTGGAGAGCAATTCTCATTAAGTTGGGTGTTGGCAATATCGAGAAGCTTTTCCTTGTCGCTCAGAAGATCTTTAATCATTTTTGCGTACTTAGGCATGTGAGCGAGAGCCTCAGCGAAGGAGATGTTAAAATTCAATTGTTTGAACATCTTAAGAAAGTTCGAAACCTGAATATCGTCCTTGCTTTTGAGCTTCTCTTTCCTCAACCTAGATGGATAAGGTATATTGGAAGAAGAGGAAGGCTTTGGAAGAATAGGATCACTCACATCCTTGGGTGGAGGAGGGGTAGAAGGAAGAGGTGGAGGAATTGGGGAAGGAGAAGGATGAGGAATAGGAGCAGGGGACTCGTTCTCCTTAGTCACAACCACCGGTGGAGGTATAGGAAGCTCGGGTTCCTTGGTACCTTTACCACTGCAAGTGGTGATTGCTTTCATCTCCCCTCTTGGATTCGCAACGGTGTTACTCGGAAGAGTTCCCGAAGAAGAGGGTTGATTACCGTGGAAGAAACTAGCCATCATGTTTCTTAAGTCATTCGTTTGACTATTCATAGTGTTTTTCATATCAGCTCTCAGATCATTCCCGTGTTTCATCAGGTCTGCTTTCAAGTTGCGCACTTCCTGTTGGAGATTATCCACGATCACATCGTTAGTCCTCATGTAGGTTCCAATGTCTTGATGTGATGCGGGGGTTTGGTTGGAAGGAGCAGTGTATGCGGGTGGTTGATAAGCAGGTTGCTGGTAAACTTGGTTGTTTCGTTGAGGTGGTTGTTGCTGCTTGTGAGGAGGTATGTATGGTCCACGAGATTTTTGTTGTTGTTGAGGAGGTCGGTTGAGGTTTTGTTGTTGGTTTGGGTTGTTAGGATTAAAACCAGGTGGTGAGAGATAGTTGTTGGAACGGTAGCTAAGCAAATTACGGTCACCTTGAGGTTTTGCTTGATAAGCAGGTTGAGGATAGGTACCGTATGCTGCATTCACATTCTCAGAAGGGTAGTCTTGGGTGGCAGTACAAGTGGTGTAAGAGTGAGGACCACCGCATATCTCACAAGGTTGGCTGACAGCGTTAACTTGAGCGTTTTTAGCGTTGCTGCTGTTGTTGTTGCTGACGGTGTGAGTGACAAGAAATTCAAGAAGCGTAGTGATTTTGTCCAATCGCTTGTCGCTGTCACTAGTGCTAGCACTAGCGACATTGGTCCGAACACTCTTGGTTTGCACACGAGACTTATTCTCAATGATATCCCAAGCAGCATTGGAAGTCTTAGCCAAAAGATTACCCCCCGAGGCACTGTTTAGTGAATCTTGGTCACTCATGCTTAAACCATTGTAAAAAGTATTAATTTGATGTACTTTGGTAAAACCATGTTGTGGGCATTTTCTTAAAAGATCTTTAAAACGATCCCAAGATTCACTGAACGACTCATCGTACTTTTGTTCAAAATTTATGATTTCATTCCGCAAAGCGGTAGTACGAGAGGGTGGGAAAAAGTAATTGATGAACTTGGTTTCCAAATCCGTCCACGAGAGAATACTCTGTGGCGGTTCCTTAGCAAGCCAATGCCGGGCTTGTCCCTCTAAAGAAAAGGGAAACAGTTGTAACCTGATAACCTCTTGTGGAACACCATTGAATTTGACCGTGTTGGTGAGTTGCAAGAATCTCTTGATATGGTCATGTGGGTCATCAATGGTACGTCCCAAGAATGGTTGAGCGGAGACCATCTGGATAAAGCCTGATTTTAGCTCAAAGTTGTTGGCGGCAATTGGAGGTATGACAATTGGGTCAGTGTTGCCATCTACATGAGCTTGCAGCAATTCAATCATCGGGCGATTATCCGGTTGAGGCTCGTTGTTGTTGTTATTCATGTTGTTGAAAGGTGGGTTGTTGTTGTTACTATTGTTTGGAGGTGGTACACCGGCCATGTCTAAGTGATCGAGAGGCTCGGGCTCTTGATAAGACGTGGATCGAGTGCGCATACACCTGCAAAAGAACGAACAAAGAAAAGCAAAGCAAAAATATTTTTGGGTTTTATGTTTTTTACTTTTTAGGATTTTTTGAAAATTTTATATTTTTTATGATTTTTTGAAAATTTTTATGAAAAAGTAACGTTCACGGGGAACGGATCCCAAAATCCAAGTTCTCACAAAAAAATTTTGATCTTAACGAGAAGAGCCGGCAGCGGCGCCATTTAATACTCGCATTTTCATTGGGTTCAAAATAATTCTCGGAATCTCCTCGAATTGATCTCAGCTCTAAGTGGAATGATTTGTTCTTGGTTAATAAAAAGTGGTTGGTTTGTATATCTATTTTAAACTAATGACAAGAAATTAAATGTCGAAGAGTAAAATTAAAGACTTAAATGATTAAAGTGAAAAGACGAGTTTAACATTAGATGTTTGAAAACTTTAATGTTTATATTAGAAAAGTAAATGGACATTTAATAAAAACTAACACTTGGAAAACTTTGTAAAAATTTGAACTTAATTGAAAAGTACTAAAAGAAAGTAAGAACGGAAAAAAGCAAAACAAGTGGATCGGAATAGGGAAAAATAGCACCAATCGGAATGTATTCCGATCGACTGATCGGAATGTAGGCAGTAGTGATGATCGGAATACAGGAAACTACGCCAATCGGAATGTTTAAAACTACACAAATCGGAATATTTGGAAAATGCAACGATCGGAATATGCTGATGGGTCTTAATCGGAATGTGTGCAACACAGGTTCAAATCGGAATATCCCCAAAACAAGGTACAATCGGAAAAACTAAACCCTTTTCCGATCGGTTGATCGGAAAGAGGGGATGTTGCTGGTCGGAAAGCACGGTCGGAAAAGGGCTTTGCCCTTTCCGAAAATGGAGCAATTTCGAGAGAAAATCCAAGGAAATAAGCTCATGGAATAAGCTAAAACCCAAAACTAACTCGAATCCAATAAAATACTTATCAAATAAGCACTAAAAACAACTTTCCTAAACTCAAAATAAACAACTTTTAAATCAAATCAATAAAAAGATGAACTTTTTATAAAACTTTAAAAAGTAAATAAGCTAAATCAACAAATAAGCCAATAAGAACAAGGATCTCAAAGCTTATTTATGTATAAACTTAAGGAAACATAAAAAGTAATCAACTTTTTAAGCACAAATCATTGATGAACAACACGGATCATATGAGATTTGTACCAAAATCAATCAAAATCAAAGAAAGGAAGGATGAGATTAAAGATAAAAAAAATAGAAACTTGATCTTGATTAATGAAAAGTAATACAAATGTTTTGATCTATAAAGAGAAAAAGATGAAATCTAGTGAGAGAAAGTTTAGAACTTTCTCTCTCTAAAACTAAAAACTAACTAAAAGACTAAGTGTGTGAAATTTGTGAAGTAAGGGCCTTTATATAGGCGTGTGTATGGTGGTGGGCTTTGTGATTGGGCTTTGGTTTGGGCTCCTTTTTCTTCTTTCTTCTTTAGTCTTCACGCATCTTTAAATAAACGTTTCCAACTTGGATTTGAGAAGTGTCGGTGAATTATTCCAACTCGTCTTATAATCTTTTGTTTTATAGACTCGAGTTCTTCGACATATATGAATTTTCCATCTTTGGCTCTATTCTTTGATAAATCTTCAAATAGGCACAATGACTTCAAATCTTTTGCATCTCTTGGACAATAGACTTCGTCTTGAGTCTTTTTCCTTGATAAAACCCGTGCAATCCCATGTTTTCTTTAGTATTCATCCGGTTGACTCTGAAAACACAATAAACACAAAAACCACGCATAATTCCAAACAAATGATATTAAATACGTGTTTTGGTCTTGTTTTAGCCAGAATTAAGTGGTAAAAGGATGGGTGTTTTCACACCTATCAGGTACGCTTTCTTCGCTTTAGTAGGAGTGATCCTAGTTAACGGGCACGCATTTCCTACTATAGTGAAAGTTCTACCAGTGGGGCGCCACATCCAACCAACTTGGGTTAACACTTTCCTAGTCGGTTTCCATTCTAATCTATTTTTCTGGGCATTCATCTCATTCACATGGTCAATAAGGCAAGAATCATGACGACTAGAAAACACACATTCATTGCAATTCCAACATTTCAAATTAGAATTGACAGTAGGCTTAGAACGCTTCACAACCACATAGCCTTTAAGTTTAGCTACATGATTCTTTTTATTCAGAACCGAAATAACATTCCTAGGGTGGGCTTCTACTTTCTTCTTCACTTGACTACTAGATGAGGGCAAGATCCTATCATTCTTCTTGTTCCTTTTATGCTTAGATCTTTGATCCTTAGTAGTGGTGTTTACTCCTGTAGAAGGCAACACGGGAATATTAGAAACTGGTTTTGATTTTGCCTTATCTTTAGTGAACAATGTTTGAGATGGTTTAGTCCTAGGGCCCTTGTTAAGTGGTGTGACGGTGATGAGGTTCCTTTTGATTGCACTAGAGGACGATGCTGAGACAGTGGTTGCGTTATCCACAACATTCTTACCTTTTAGGGTACGAAGTGTTTCCTTTAACTCAGCCATAGCCAATTTTTTATCATAAATTTGTTCCCTCAAATCAGATATTTCCACCGACTTTCGATTCAATAATTCAATCAATGATTGATTATGTGTAGTGGTATTAGCACATGCGGGCTTTACTAAATCGAAGAGTTGTGTATTTTTCTATTTTAAGTTATCAACTTTGGACAAAATCTTGGAAACTCGATTATCTAGATCAAGCTTAATATTCTCAGCCGCCTCAAGTAAGTTCACAAAGGTAATCTCCTTAGATTTCTCTATGTCTATCAGCAATGATTTAGCAACCTTGTCACTTGGCTGACGCTGTTTTGATTCTAAATTCAATCAAAAATTCTTATGAAAATTTGAATCATCTATATTAACACCTTTGAATGACGTTTCAAAAATATCTTGAAGAAATTGTTGTGTGCATTCAAGCGAAATACAATGTTTTTGAATCTCATCAAACCGTTTTGAAAGTGAAGAATAAGAATCTTGAATCTTTAAAAATTCAGCGTCAGATTTGTGACAAGTACTATCTACCACATTATCCACAGAGTCAACATTATGCACAATAGAATCATTATCTACACTTTTATTCACACAGACGGAAACAATATCATGCGACATCACTTGTTTCAGAAGTTGATCATTTTGGCGTGAAATTCGTTCTATTTTTGAAGTAAATTGTTTTCATAAGCATCATCCATTTCATTGAAAACACGTTCAACTTCTTCTATTTGCAAAAGAAAATCTTAATAAACATTGCTAAGACAAGCTTTAATATTGTTTACAAATGGAACAATTTCGTCTCGAAACGCAGCTCTAGTGTGCTCAAAATTCCATTCACCTTCCGTTATGGCCGAAGCCGTCATACGTTTCGTAATGACCTTGTCAAAATCGGCAAAGTATTGGTGCACCTCATTTAAGCTATTTGACACCTTACTTACCGGTGGAATTAACTTACTTAAATCCTTTTTGACAAGTGTAGGAGACGTACTAGGAAGGTTTTCCTTTGACAAACTTTAGGGCACAAAAGCTGATAATTGAGCTAATTCCTTTTGTAATTGAATAGGGGTCTTTGTATTAAATTGATCTTTATTATGCTTATCATAATCAAGCTTATGGAATTTTGAAAGCATTTTAGATCGAGTTTCTTCCGCAAATGACATTGTCTCCTCAGTACTACGAACATAAGGTGCTTCTTTCGATTTGCCAATTAGGGTCACATCATAAAGACAAGGAATATATTCCTGAGCTTGTTTTGCATAACCAGGATTAGGTGGTAAATCTTGAAGACGCATATGTTCGAGTTCTTTAAACGATTTAGTTAAAATATGAACCTTTTCTGTGGAAGCATATTGTTTTAAAAGTTGTTGTTCCTTGAATTTAAGAAGTTTGGTAGCATTAATTTCTGATTCAAACTTTTTAGACTCGAGAGTTTCAAAATCCATTATAAGTTTCTAAAAATCATTTACAACCGACTCTTTTTCTTTTAATTCATTGGAGAGATTAGCTTTTAATGATTCTATTTCTTTTAAGTGTTCAATCTTTTTAAAACGAAATTGGTCAAATTCAGAATAAGTTATTTTTTCTGCTTGAGGAACCATTTCAAAAGTTTTGACCTTTTCCTCATACAGCGCAAGCTCAGTGGTTAGGTTGGCATTCATATCTATCGTTTGTCGAACAGCCACATTATGTTATCAATAATATGTTTAGGCACCATTACCAAATCACGTTGATCATAAGATTCCATACCCGTCGTAGCATTTGGTTGAGGTTCTCTCAAATGTGTTCGATTGAATACCACATCATTTGAGTTACTAGTTCTCGAATGCTGTCCGAGGTTGTCATTTTCATGGTCAACATGATGTAGATTTTCATGAACATTATTAGATGTGGTTGGTACCTCACTAACGAAATCAGAACCGTAGTGAGAGAGATTAGCAACGAGAGCAGCTTGGTCTAAGTGAATGTCATCACAACCTGAATCATATGCGTCAAGAACATCTGCTTGATATGCTGCATTAGAAGTAGAGACGACTTCCATGCCTTCATTATCAGCTGCCCCTGGGTCTGCAAGAAATGCTAATTCCTCTGAATCTAAAATCTTTCCTTTAGATTGAGCATCGACCAAATACATCTTCTCATGAAACCACGTTGCATCCCTTCTCCTTTTTGGCTGAGTGCATTCCCTAGCCATACGACATTGTCCTCGGCAATTGTAGCAAGTCACAACCTTTTGAGGACCAATAGGGCTTCCATTTCCACTAGCTTGAGAAGTCATAGCTTGAGCGTTCACGGTCCTTGTAGTCGGTCCATATGAATTTTGCCTTCCCTGAATGGATTGCACCGTCACTTAACCATCTTGAATAGTGGCTTGTTATCGAGTATTTGAAGAAGTGCGGAGCTGATTGTTTGTTGGTGGAAAACCTCTTGTAGCAACAAGTTTTGACAAGTAGGCAGTTAGATAGTTTAAGACATCAGTAGGCGTATCATTTGGAGTAAAGACCGATGCTTGAATTGGTGGAAGTTCATTCGAGTAGAAGGCTTGTGCTTGTGGTGCTTCAATTGGAAAATATCCTTGCTGAGGAGTATAGCTCATTGGAGAAGTGATAGCTTGTGATGGTGATGCCTGATGTGCTGGTTGCTGTGGATAAGGCTGTTGAAGAACACTTTGTTGAAATACTTGTTGTGGCATCATTAGTGGTTGATAAGATGGTTGCTGCGGTTGCTGATATGTGTGTTGTTGTGGCTGCTGCAAGTATGATGGTTGTTGATAAGTGAAAGCCATGTTTTGTTGGGGAGTCATTTATTGAGAAGCATACATGGCAAGTAGATCATGAACTTGAGGTGTAGACAACCGAGCCTCAATCACGTGTCATTCGTGTTGTTGAAGAAAAGCTTGAAGTTTATCCACATTAGTTTGATGAAAATCCTTAGCTAATTTAACAACCGTCACGTACTTGCTCCATTCATAAGGGAGAATGTTCAAATACTTGGTCTTTAATTGAAACGTAGGAATTGCCAGGCCATAGATGTTAAGTTCATTCATCAAAAGAGTGAATCTCAAATAGTAATCATTGAGAGTCTCCCCGGGGACATAGGCAAACTTATCAAATGTATCATATAGCTTACACTCTCGTTCTTATTTAGTTAACCAGGTGCCTTGCATTAGAACATGAATTCTATCCCATAACTCTTTGGCAACTTTATGTTTACTGATGAGTTTGTAGACATCTGGAGGAAGGGCTTGGAGAATGATGTTTGTTGCTTGTTTATCACACTTGTATTGAATCTTAGCATCTCCAGTTAATTCACCCGTTGTGCGAGGACGAGTAACAGTACCTTCCGTCACAGTACCATATACCAACGGTCCATTGAGCACCGATGCCCAAATGAGATGTCCGTTTTCTTTGTTCAACATATAAAGTTCCATTCGGGAAGCCCAATCCTCGTACATAGTCTTCACCGACATTGGTGGACGATTATCCGTACCCGAAAGGATGGACTTATCCGTAAGAGATTTGTACTCCATTTCGATAAGTTAAGATTTAAAAAAGTTGATCGAACAATGATAGAAAGTAAATGTGTTTGTTGTTGTGTGTAGAAGTCGAGAAATAATATTGAAATCCCCTAAAGTATGTTCTTGATGACCAAAAAATTACAAAACGAACAAAAACTCACATGAATAATTTTGGGATCTTCGGAATATTGAGCGGAATATCTGATCGGAATGTCTAGAGGAATATCTGATCGGAATGTCTATCGGAATATCAGATCGGAATAACCTGTCGGAATATCCTATCAGAATAACCTGTCGGAATACCTATCGGAATAACCTGTCGGAATAACCTATCGGAATAACCTGTCGGAATAACCTATCGGAATAACCTGTCGAAATAACCTATCGGAATAACCTGTCGGAATAACCTATTAGAATAACATGTCGGAATAACCTATCGGAATTACCTATTGGAATAATCTGTCGGAATAACGTATCGGAATAACCTGTCGGAATAACCTATCGGAATAACCTGTCGGAATAACCTATCGGAATAACCTGTTGGAATATCACTATCGGAATACTTATCGGAATGTAGAAACCCTTAAGCATTCCGATGGAATTCAGTAAATTTCTGTCGGAATAGTACCACAATGATTAAAAATTACACTTTCTCGGACAAAAACCAACCAATTAGAGATTTTAAGCCAAAAAATGATCAAAACACTAAAAAAAATTGTGTTTATAGCCAAAGTAAATATACCAAATCTCTACCACAACTATGTAGAAGATGTGTATCAAGAAAAAACCAAAAAAACACAAAAAACATAAATTGGTTCGAATGATTTAGATCAAAATAGGCACAAAAATCAAGAACAAAAACACATAAACAATATAATCATCACATGGCTCTTGATACCATTTGTAGGATATTGTAAATCTATGCTTAATCTAGAGAGAGAAGAAGATAGAAAGACGGTGGGAACACACACAAACTTAGAGAGAGAAAGTGTAGAAAACATACTTTACTATGTGTAAAATGAAAGTGAACCACCACCCTCTCTAACTAAGGAGAGGGTTTATATACCCAAGCCCATGAGATGGGCTTGTGCTTACATTGGGCCGCCGGCCTCACACAAGTTGTTGGCTCGGCTTGGGCTAGTATGGATAATAAAGTAAACTAAACTACGAGCTATTACTTAGACTGTTGTTGTAGTGACCGATCCTTTCTAATACTTAAAACGTATTTCCAACATATGATAAACCCCAATAAGCATCAATAGTGCTTACTCAGCTTAACTGCCAAAAGAAAAGCAAACCGCTCAACATAGCAGTCTTGGTTCTTGACCTCAAGACCACCCAAACAACTCACAAATATCTTTTCCAAGCTTATTCAGTTCTCCTTTTTTCATTTTCTTAGTTCTTTTTACAAGTTTGACTTTTTGGTCAAACTGCTAAAGACAAGGAAAACACATTTTCTTTCTAAAAACTTTTGGAACCAATAACTTTGCAAAGGAAAATTAAAGAGAAGTAAAGTAACTTCAACATATAGCCTTCACAACAACTTGAGTGTCAATCAAATTTCCATGATCGGATTATATATCAAAGGGTCTTAAATTTACTTAACCAAAAATAAGTTGAAAACATAAATTTGTTAACTGAAAATTAAAGGTGCACTTAAAACAAACAAAAAGAATTTAAAAGATAACTTAAATGAAATGTAACACAAAATTTGCAAGGTTCAAATCTTCCTTTAACTAGTCAAGAAAAGAAGTTTAGAAAATTCTGAAAAAATACAAGTTCTGCTATAGCTAAGTATTTATACTACTAAAATGAAATACAATGTGAAAGAAACCATAAACCCTAATGTTGTTGAAGTTCCTCATTTGCCCTTGTAATATTCTTCAAAGATGCTATGTAGATCCGAATTTGAATTGGGTCAAGACTAGTGCCATGTGATTCTGCCAAACCTATGTGATGAATGTAGTGGAATATTGAATCATAAGCTTTTATTTTGTTGTGATGAGCAAGAAAAACCATCTAAACCCTTTAATCTCTACCAATTTTTGTTTTCTTGTAAACCCGTGTAGCAGGGATGTCCATGTGATGACCTTGGGTGACGTGGTGGGTTGGTTGAGCAGATGGGTGAGTTTAGAGGATGTGGAAATGATGATCTGGAGGTAATTAGGGAAAAGCCCCATGGTTTAAAAGATTATAGGATTAGGGTTCTTGGGGTAACAGTTGTGGGTTTGATCGATTTTAGGGGTTAAGATAGTGTTTAGTGCCACTTTTATTATTAATTATGTTTTAAATCGTGGGCTTGGTCGGGTTGATGGTTTGGGCTGGATATGGATTGGGTTAAACCGGTTCACAAGTTATAATATAACTTTAGCAAATGTACACAACTTAATTTTGAGCAAACAACAGTTTTGGCCCTTGGATTCTTTTGCAAGTTAAGTCCTTGTTACAAACTTAGTCCTATGTAGCAATTGCAAAGTTAGTCCTCATGTTATAAAAAGGACTTGCAATGAATTTCTTCAAACTTTGAGGGGTATTTCTGAATAGTTGAAGGGTATAAAGTGTCATTTCTTGAAACTTAGAGGACCATTCTTGTAAATTTTATTCTTTAAGGGTATTTTTGGAAATTCCACATCCGAATCCGGTTCTTTTGCACAACTTCATTTCCCGTGTTCATATTTGCTTGATTTATGTGCCTGTGAACATACAAAGAACAATATACCAGGGTTTTTTGCACATTTTTGATGATATTTTATTCGTTTTTAGTCCGTTTTAAGGTACGAAAACATGTCATATATCAGATTTCTTCTTCGTATTCGTGAAAGAATTGATCAGTGAATTCATCAATCTATTAATGTGATTTGTTAATAAAATTTCAGGATTTTGTGTTTGACATGATGTAAAATAACCAGGGTTGGGATCGAAACTCCAAAGATTGAGGTTCGTTACAAGAATCTCTCGATCGAAGGAGATGTTTTCATAGGATCAAGGGCACTTCCAACTTTGTTTAATGCAACCCTAAATGCCATAGAGGGTTGTCAGCTGCTTTTCATAAGTTTCATTAATATAGACTAAACTTGTGATTTATTTATTTTATGCTACTCTAATATATTTGGTTACTTTATTATCATTTAATAGGGATTTCATCAAATTATCAGATGTTCCATCAAACAAACAAGTTCAAAAAGTATTGCAAGATGTGAGTGGAATCGTGAAACCATCAAGGTAATTTTCGAACTCCGGCTAGCAGACTTAGGGAGCCTGGATTTCTTTTTAATAATTTTTTAAGGTAACTTATGCACGACTCGACCCACTAGCCACTAACATTTGCCATTCTAAAAAAACTTATGCATAAACATATTTTGATGATGATCTGTTTCAGATATCTGACATGCTATTATTAACTTATTACAACTTTAAACAACAAAGCATATCAAATAAGAAAATCCTGTTTTATTTTATTATAGCTTAAGCTTATGTGGTTTGATTAAACAACACAACCATTTAAAAGATACTGATAAACATTAAGTTACTGTGAAAACTAAGTCAAAAGGGTGTCGGTTTTCAGGATGACACTACTTCTTGGACCTCCGAGCTCTGGGAAACGACCTTCTTGAAGAAACTTGTTGGAGTGTTGGAAAAGGATCTGAAAGTAACAGGAGAAGTTACTTACTGTGGTCATAAAATGTATGAGTTCATTCCTCAAAGAACTTGTGCATATATCAGCCCACATGATGTTTACCATGGTGAAATGCCTGTTCGGGAGACATTAGATTTTTTTGGACGCTGTCTTGGTGTAGGAACAAGATACGACCTTCTAGAAGAACTGTGGAGACGCGAGAGAGTAGCCAGGATCACACCAAATCCTGACATAGACGCTTTCATGAAAGCTACAGCAATGGCTCGACAAGAATCTATTTTGGCTATAGACTATGTTCTCAAGGTTTCATTCTTTATCTAGCTTATTTGATAAAGCCATTGTCAAATAAGCAATCTTAAGCCTTGTCAAATATATGCTAAGTAACTTACTAGTAGAGAAATATAGTTTCAATGAACTTATTGAAACCATGAAAGAATTGACTATAAGAGTGATGGAGGAACATAAAAAATAAACTGGTTATTTAGTTTAATTTGTGGTATCTTTTATTTAGTAATCTTATTTTGTGTTTTTAAGAATAATTTTTATCTTTTTTCCCAAGTTTAGTTTTCCTATAAAATTAGGAATTTGTTCATTGCATTAATTATTGAGATATGAATAAAAAACACAGACTTGTAGTCTTTTGTTACAACTTAAATCCAGGTTAGGGTTTATTGTTCGATTTCATCCAAATAGTCGGGTATTCGTTGAATCAACGATTGTTGGAGTTTACCTGATTATCGGTATTCTTTTTGAATCAACGATAGTTGGAAGGATTGTGTCTGGCATTCTTATGTAGCGAAAAACTAGGATGGGGAACACGAATAAACTGGTTGATATCTTTTATTTAGTTTTTTTATTTTGTGGTATCTTTTATTTAATTTTCTTATTTTGTGTTTTTTTCGGAAGAATGTTGTTTTCTTTTTTCCCAAGTTTAGTTTTTCTATATAATTAGGACTTTTTGTATTGAATTATTATTGAAGTTATGAATAAAAAACAGACTTTTAGTCTTTGTTAATTGACTTGAATCCAGGTTAGGGGTTATTGTTCAATTTTCTCTTAATAATTGGGTATTCTTTGAATCAACGATTGTTGGAGTTTGCCTGATTATCGATATTCTTTTGAATTAACGATAGTTGAAAGAGTTGTTTCTGGTATTCCTTGATAATCAACAAATTCAATTTGTCTATTCTAGTTTTTCGCTACATCAAAGAGTGATGATATTTCAGTTGTATAGTGATGAAGGGGGATATTTGGGATTGCTTTTTAAAAGTACGCATTTGCTTTAGACCTAGAATTTTCGGGAAGGTGTTGCACACATTTTTTTAGAGGGTCTTGCATATAATTTTCTTTATCATAATTAATAAATTTTGAACCATATATAATTCTTAGGCTAACCTATTTTCGGGTGTCACATGTAAGAAACTGACACATTTCAAAAAGTTACACTTATTAGAAAATCTGGTGTGTCCCGTGCCATACTCTTCTCCCACGTGGGATGCCTGTGATCTGCTTATTACATTTTAGCACAACTAGTAAGAGCATCAGGTATCACGGCTAGGTAAACACTTCTTCACTGCGCCACATCAGCGCCCTGTCATACCAACTAATCTCTCTCCTCTTCTCCAAAAACACCCCCTTTATCACAACTAGTCTCTCTCCTCTTCACTTGGGTCCCACCACTCACCATTTTATTTAATTTTTCAATTTTCACACAAAATAAAAATTCATTTCATAAAATTAAAAATTACAAAATACTAAAAAATAAAATACAAATACGAGAAATAAAATTACGCTACGAATATAAAAATACGGAAAAAAAAAGACAATACGAAATACAATAGGAAATAAAACTTGAGAATACTTAAATACAATAGGAAATGCAATACGATACTAAAAATAAAATTACATAATACGATATTAAAAATAAAATTACATAATACGATTAGTCAGTTCCCGGATCCGAATCCGATAACAGACCACAAGGAAACTCCCAACGCAATGTTTCTTCTTCATCTTCTTCGGCCATAATTTGCGCCTCCCGCTCCCTTCTTTCCCTTTCTTCTTCTTCCTGAGTTTGTCTCAACACTTTTTGATCTAGGTATTCTTGATACACCTCAATGTCAGTCATTCTGCCATCTGTGAGGTTTGGAATTGGAAAGGGTAGATCGGGCGACTCATTTCTTATTCGGTGTTGTTGCGACGAAGGACCGATATGTGTTGTTTGATATCGGGACGAAGAACCAAAGTTATTCAACCATTTAGTATTTTCTTCAATTCTGGCCTCAAATTTTGTCGCCTTTCTTGCGCAAGATCTCCGGAGGCTGAAATCCAATTCAGCTTGCTTACTAAGATATGTGTCGATAAACTGACGCTCCTGTGGGGAGAGATCACGGCATTTCTTACATGCTGAGCTCAATTCCCTATTCTCTTCGGACGCAGCATCGAAATCATCACCTAACTTCGTAAGCTGCTCGTAACGGCGTTGTTGTTGAAGTATTTGTCTGTTAACTATAGCCTTAATCTCGGCTTCGGTATGTGGGAATAAACATGCCATTTTTGATTTTTGAATGTGTGTGTGAAAAAACAGAGTTGTGTGTTGAGTTGTGTGTGAAAAAACTGTGTGTGAAAATATGGTATTTATAAAGAAAAAATATTGATTTTAAAAAAAAAATTTTTTTTTTTTTACTAGCCGTTAGAAAACGGTAATAAAAAAGTGGGCCCCACTTTATTTACCAACGAGCAATGTCACTTTGTGACATTTGACATCCGGCGAGGGGGGGTCGGTGTAACGGCGAACGGCGGCGAGAGGCGGCGAGCATGCCACCTAGGCACGGCGAGCCAGCCTCTTTGCCACACCGTTCCCTCTAAGTATTTTGAAGGTGTTTGAGATCACTTATTCATTCTTCTTATTCATAACAACGTACAATTTTCTAAAAGGAATAATCAGAAATTAAAGCAGTTCTTATAAGCAATCTCAATATCCGTAAAAAATTATGCACATGTTTTTCTTTTCCTATTCTATCTGATGATATAAAATTGGTGAAAATTTACGGCCTAATGAAGTATTTAGGAAATTAACCACAAGTAGTGAGAATACTTGGGGAGTTGCATATTAACACACGACCTAGTAAATAGTTAAGGCCACATTACTAATAAATGCCTTACAACAGATACTTGGATTAGATATATGTGCGAATATCATGGTGGGTAACGAGATGCGAAGAGGAATCTCAGGTTGATAGAAGAAACGTGTAACTACTGGTATACATTACACAAATCCCACTTATACCGGCTATACTAAACATTTTGGCATGCTGCTGGATCCAAAGATCACTATCTTATGTGATGATCTCAGGGGAAATTTTGGCAGGACCTGTGAAAGTATTCTTCATCGATGAAATTTCAAATGGTTTAGATAGTTCAACTACTTACCAAATCATTAATTATATGAAATAAATGGTTCATATTATGGATGCAACTATTGTTATTTCCCTTCTACAACCTGCTCCTGAAACATTTGGGTTATTCGATGACATTATACTTCTATCCGAAAGGTAATATAGCCCGTGAGTAAATGTTCTTGACTTCTTTGAAAACTTGGGATTTAAATGTCCAAAAAGAAAAGGAGTTGCGGATTTTTTACAAGAAGTTACTTCAAGAAAAGATCAAGAGCAATACTGGTTCATAAAAGATAAACCATACCGATTCATCAGTGCACATGAGTTCGCAGAGTGGTTTTAAAGCTCAGAAATCGATCAACGTCATTGTAATGATCTTGTTAATCCTTATGATAAAACTAACGTTCATCCTCCTGCTTTGGCAAAAGAAAAATATGACATATTAAAATTAGACCTTTTAAAAGTAAACATTTCAATAGAATGGTTGCTAATGAAGCGTAATGCGTTCTTGTACATATATAAGACGACTCAAATTACAATAATGTCAGTTATAGGATTCTCTGTCTTCTTTAGAACAACTATGAAAAGTGGTGAGTTAAAAGATGGTGGCAAATATATGGGTGCATTGTTTTTTAGTCTTCTTAATGTGATGTTTAATGGTGCTGTGGAGCTGGCTTTAACTGTAATGAGGCTTCCTATGTTTTATAAAAAAAAAGATTCTTTGTTCTACCCTGCATGGGCATGTGCAATCCCTATATAGCTTCTGAAGATCCCTATATCGGTTGTTGAATCTGTTATATGGATACTTGCAACGTATTATATTATTGGGTTTACGCCTTCGGTTTGTAGGTTTTTAAACAACTTTTGGCATATGTATGTGTGCACCAAATGACATTGTGTCTCTTCCGATTTATTTCTGCAATTGGGAGAACAATGGTGGTTGCTAGTGCTCTTAGTACCTTTACGTTGTTAATAGTCTTTGTGCTAGGTGGATTCATTGTCACGAAAGGTTTGTACCTCGTAAAGTGATTCTTGGTTAGTCTACCGTTTACATAGTAATTAAAAACTTATATGACCAAGAAATTTTTCTTAGTATCTCAAATGTTGTTCAGAGATATAACTTTTCACTACATAAAATTTGTGTTGTAGATATCAACTTTCTAGAAACTATAATCAAAAAATTTCTTTTTAGATCTTACGGTTCTCTACATAAGTGGACGTGCATATCTTTTCACGTTTATATATTTGACGATGACAAGTTTTACACATTTTCTTAAGCCTAGTAGATAACAGTGTGTGTTGTAAACATGTTTTTATTGCTTGTAGATGACATTGATCCATGGATGTGATATGAATCGTTGGGAATGTAGATGACATTGATCCATGGATGTGATATGAATCGTTGGGAAGTCTACAACAAGGGTTGAGGGGGCTAAATGCTATTAACTATTCGTTAATGGTTATTATGTGATTTCTGGTTTATTTTTGGTATTGTTTTGAGGAATAAGTAATCTGTTCTTATATTAGGAGGGGATCACCTTAGGGTTTATAGGGGGAAATAGTATTTTACTTTTATTATTATTTGTAGGTTTATTTTCTTTATCATTTTTCCTTCAAGCAACCGACTATGGTTGCTAATTGTTATCAATAAAGTGTTATCAGTTTGGTGCATATCAAATTGTGTAGGATATGTAAATCTTGTTTATGTTTTAGAGATAGAAAGAGATAGAGAGATGGTGGATTTTACAAAATTCTAGAGAGAGAAAATGAAGGATAACTATGTGTAAATTATGAAGAACCACACCCTCTCCAACTAAGGAGAGGGTTTATATACCCAAGCCTTGTAATGGGCTTGGGCTTACATGTTTGGGCCGACCATAAAAGCATGGACCGGGCCTTTCCTTGTTTGATATATTAAAAAATATCTAGACTACGAGCTACTACTTAATATATTGTCGGAGTGACCGAATCTTCCTAAATACGTAAAAACGTATTTCCAACAATCTCCCCCTAAGGGAGGTCACTCCAAACAAGGGCGTTACCCAAGTTACAATAATAAAATAAACCTAGCATACTATGCTTGTCTTGAGCTCGTAGTCTTCGTCTTTCTTTTCTTTTTCTTTTCTGGTGAACATGCTGATGTGATCTTTGATATCAATCTTTATCATTAATCTCTTGCCTTGATCTTGTGCATCCTTCACTTGTGATCTTCGCCTCTTCGTGACCTCTCGTCCCACATACTTATACCTTTGTAATTCTTCAAAGCTTCAGAGTTCGATACAGCAGAAGACTTAACTTTTAGGCTTTCTTGAATTATATGAGGCATTAAGTGCATAAAGTATAAGCATGTGGGGACGACTTCTTCTCGGATTACGCAACGCCACCGTCTTCAAATGCCGCAACATAAGTAGACACGAACGAAATGGCTTTGAACATTTCATTCTAATTCGGTAGCATTTTACCTCCGGTCGGTGAAGACCGTTGGACGATATAAAATATCGTACTTGTGACAGGTAGATTTATTTAAAAATCTCCTTGACAAGATTTCGCGGGTAAACCCGTTCTCTTTACTCGACCGTCCAAAGCTGACTGTGAACGTAAAGAGTGAATCATTTGGATAAAATTATCCGCATGATTGAAGCCGTCAATTCTGATTCCTGGAACAAGTTTGATTCATTAAAGAATGCACCATCGTTGCTTTCCAGTTGTCACGAGCTTGATTCATATTGAATCTTGCAAGTTACCTACCAAGTGCTGTTTGATGTTAACACTAGAAGGATTTCCACTCATCACTGTGAACACTAAGGTATCACTCTGAGTGTTCTGGCAAGATCACTAAGATATTGCGTAGAGGCCTGGAACGTGTTTAAATTCAGTTAAGAATTAAACCACTGTTGCCTTCCAGTTATCACAAGCTTGATTCATAAAGAATCACACAAGTCACCTACCATGAGATTTTTGATATTCGCTCAAGAAGGATTTCCATCTTCATCGTAAACACTTTCGTATTACTCGGATGTTCAGGCAAGATCATGAAGATTTTATGTAGGACTCTTAAAATCTTTCTTACTTTTCACAGTGTGTGAAGAAGCAAGGAAATATGGAAGTGTGTCCTAATGAGATATTTGATGATCTCAAATGGCTCTAGACTCGATCGTGCACTTTGGATTTTAGTGATCGGAGGCTGGAGAGGAGTGCCACCATTTCAATACCGATTTATTCGGAGTGAATAAATCAATAGATAATGCGTTGTCTCCGTGTGATTAAAACAAATATCTTTTAAGAGATATCTTAGTTAGCTGGGATGGGTTGTGCATTGCATCACTGGGTCCATGATGTCTATCTTAAATATCGAGCATCATTAAAATGATCTCAATAGCATATGTGTTGACCCGGTTTCTGCCTAAAGTTATAAGGAGGGCTTCTTTCGTTACACCCTTTATCTTTACAATTCTTTTTCATTCTTCAACCCCTTTAATGCTTACCAATACGTCATAACTAGCACCTTGTTGTGATTGTTCCAGTGCTAACTTAAGTACTTGGTCGGCATTCAACTACATTCACAATCTTTTCTCCAACTTTCCTAAGGACTACTATTTCTAGCTATGGAATGTCCTTGGGAAGATTCCTCCGGTTCTGGAAGAGTCATAGGACTTAACCTATCCTACCATCCTTATGTCACCACAATCTTCATCGTCGTGAAATAAATGGGTTTTGGGTAAGTATATGTCACCATGAAAATCCATTTTGATATACAAATCCGTTGTGCTCCCCCTTAACATATGCCACGATATTCGAAAACATTTCGCATATGTCGGGATAAGCCAGCACATTAAGTCGAACCATTTGTGATAATTTCCCATATTAAATCACATTTTCTGCCCCATATAAAAATATTAACCCAATCGATGTTTTTAATATCAATTGATTTAATGAAGTTTTAACAAAGGTTTTGGGAAGAAAAATGCAAGTCCGTTTTATCTTCATGATACCAAATGTATGAGATATGATACCGATTTGTAACAGGATCACATATTCACCATATTAGAAAAAATTGACAAGGTTGGACCTGATTGAAGAGAACATCATATGATAAGATCAAATGGTTCTTGTCAGCATATGTTGGTCGCCTCGTCACGTCTAAAGTCATCTCTTGACACCATGTGTACGATTGGTATTGTTGTCTTGACACCAACTTGTGAAATTGGCATTTTCGGCATCGAAGATTCTGAATGCTTGACAATTGCTCCCCCTCAATTGTTGACCCGTGTTCTATCGAAAGAGATGTAGTCGTCGGTTGAGTAGTTGCATCGTCGAGTATGTAGATACCAATTGTAGATAGCTATGGTTGTAGAGATGATTGCTTCATAAAAAACAAGACTTCTCCTGTTTGAACAAATAAATGCACTGAAACGTACATAGATTTGTGTTAGACCAAGTTATAGAGTAAACTTGATCCCTTACAAGGTTTTAAAGTAAACCTTCCCCAGAAAATTAATTCCCGTTGTGAGCCAAAGCTTTCATAAGAAATACTTGACTTTAATGTGAAAACCGGGTTGCAGTCTGAAATAACTACAAGCCATATAGGCATGTTTTATGAAATATTTACAACTTTTGTACGAACTCTATTTATGGCGCCGTGTCATTATTAATCAATATTTCTAAGGCCGTAAATATTATCGTACTAAAAGACATGCGCTTGAAAAATAAAGTAAAAATATTTTTGGATTTTTCTAGATTTTTCAATTTTTATGGTTTTATATTTTTGTATTTTGCTTTTGTGGATAAAAATATAAACAATATATACAGATGATCACCAAGGATACGGAGAATAGCTTACCACCGCTATTCTTTCGCTTCATCTGCCAGTTCCTTTAGAGTCTCAGGCGAGAAAGTTTTCATTCCTAGCTTGTCGGCCAAAAGTTCCATTCGAGCGCGATCTAAAGCCTTCGTGAAAATATCCGCCAATTGATACTCAGATCGGACAAAGTAAAGCTCGATTACTCCATTTTCCACTTGCTCCTTAATGAAGTGGTAGCGAATGTCAATGTGCTTCGACCGGGAGAATTGAACGTTGTTGCAGCATAGGGCAATTGCACTCTTGTTGTCACAGTACATCGGAATTTTGTTGAAACCTAGACCATAGTCGGCTAATTGCGATCTCATCCAAATAATTTGAGCACAACAACCGGACATAGCTATGTATTTTTCTTCCGTACTTGAAATTGCAGCGCTTTTCTGCCTTTTCGATGCCCAACTGATTAGTCGATCTCCTAGTAGTTGCAAAGTTCCACTCATGCTACGCCTTGTATCTTGACAACCCGCGTGATCCGCATCTGCATATGCCATAAGTGCAATCGAAGAGTCCTTCGAATACCAAATCCCTCGATTAATGGTTCCTTTAAGATATCAAAAGATCCGTTTCACAGTGGCCAAGTGTAACTCAGTAGGTCGAGTTTGATACCGAGCACACATACATATAGAAAACTGAATATCAGGTCGACTAGATGTGATATACAGAAGAGTACCGATCATTCCACGATACAGTGTCGGATCAACGGCAACTCCATGTGGATCTGCATCAAGCTTAGATCGTTCCACCATTGTAGTATCCACGGGATCACAAGATTCCATCTTATATTTCTTAAGTGATTCAAGGGCATACTTAGATTGATTGATAAAGATGCCTCTGGGACTCTGAGATATTTGAAGACCTAAGAAGAATGATACCTTGCCCATCATTGACATCTTAAACTTGGAAGACATGAGTTTCCCAAATTCGTCGAATAAGGTTTGGGTCGAGGCTGCAAATATAATATCATCAACATATATTTGTACCATAATCATATCTTTACCTCGTTTCTGAATGAACAGCGTGGGATCCACCTTGCCTTTGTCGAAGCCTTGCGTAATGAGGAATTGTGATAATAGATCATACCATGCGTGTGGAGCTTGCTTCAACCCATAGAGAGCCTTCTTAAGCTTGTACACATGATTAGGATATTTAGGATTCACAAAACCATCCGGCTGTTGAACATAGACCTCTTCCTTGATTTCACCTTTCAGAAATGCCGTCTTCACATCCATCTGATAGACGATCATATTCATGTGGGCTGCATAAGCAAGGAATAGTCTAATAGCTTCCAAACGGGCAACAGGTGCAAAGGATTCCATAAAGTCGATGCCCAATAATTGCTTGTATCCACGAGCTACTAGTCGAGGTTTGTTCTTCAATATTCCGCCTAACTCATCGAGTTTTACCTTGTAAACCCATTTCAAAGTGAGTAACTGCACTTGATCCGGGCATGGGACAAGTTCCCATACTTCAAGACGTATAAATTCATTAAGTTCTTCTTGCATAGCTTCTATCCAACAGGATTGAGTAAAAGCTTCTTGCCATGTCTTAGGTTCAACTTCAGTGAGAAAAGCATCAAAATGACAAAACATTGCACTTTCTTGTAACTGACTTCGTGTGGATACCGGACGATTAGGGTCACCAATAATAGAATCTATAGGATTATCCTTTGTCCACTTGCTGTCATGTTCACGAATCCGTGGATTGGATTAAATCGTAGTAGGAGCTTCCTCTGAGGTGGACGACCCGACTTGATTAGGGTCGGGAATTGGTACACCAAAGAATGGAAGTTCATGCATTTGAGCGAATTTCAAATCATGATCATCATCATCCTCTTCATCATCAATAGGCATGACATGGGTAGTTGAAGCAGGTGTTGGTTGAGAATTACTTGTTGATGGTATATCTAGACCAATTGTAGGTGCAGACGTATCTGATTGTGCAACGGTTGTTGGAGCGACAACTTCGGTTACCGGAGCTATTACCTCAGGTTCTGGAGCAACAATACTTGGAGGAGTAAAGAATTCATCAAAGAACGGTTGAAACAACGTATCCCATTCAGTCCTAGAAGGTGGCGTAAATGATGATGAAGTAGGGTTGTTTGGGACAAGGCCAGAACTAATCTTACTAGGTCCCATTTGATGAAGTGCGGGTTCAGAGTTGCTTTGCTCAGAAGCCATTACTGTCAGCTCATCAAAATCAACATTCATAGTTTCGAGGATCTTACGAGACTTACGGTTGTAGATTCGGTATGACTTATTTGCGGGTGCGTAACCAATGAAAATACCAAATTGTCATCTTCATTATTTGGATAGCAAAGAGAACCAAATACATGAAGATATGATAAATCTGGTACTTTTCCATGGAGAAGTTCATAAGGTGTTTTGCCATGGCGTTTATGAATTAGTGACCGGTTTTGGGTGTACACTGCTGTCGATACTGCTTCTGCCCATAAAAACAATGGATCCTTTGCGTAAATTAACATCGTTCGAGCAGCTTCCATAAGTGTGCGATTTCGCCTTTCAGCGACACCGTTTTGTTGTGGAGTGCGTGCAATGGATGTTTCATGAGATATGCCAACTTCTTCATAATAATCACGGAAGATTTGATTCACAAATTCGGTTCCATTATCTGTACGAATGCGTCAGACAGTAGTGTTGAGACGCACTTGAATCATCTTGAGAAATCCGATGATGAATTTAGGTGCCTCATTTTTTGTTGTAAGAAATTTCACCCATGTAAACCGAGAGTAATCATCGAAAATGACGAGGATGTACTTTTTACCACTAAGACATTCAACACGCATTGGCCCACAAAGATCCATATGCAACAGATAAAGTTTCTCTTGGTTGGTGTCTTCAGTCTTGGGTTTGTATGATTTCTTAGTGCTTTTCCCCATTGTACACGCGGAACACAAATGATCCTTGTGAAATGAAAGTTTAGGAAGACCACCAACAAGATCGTTTTTCGCCAAATGATTAATAGCGTCAAAGTTACGATGAGATAACCGTCGATGCCATAACCATGACTTAGTCTTCGATGCTTTGGAGAGAAGACATACGGGAGAAGCGGCCATCATGTCTTGAAGAGACAAAGTGTACAAATTATTCCCTCGAGTACCTTTCAATAAATCAACCCCTTCCAAATTACGAATGAAGCAGGTATGCTCTCGAAAAGCGACTTTGAGGTTTGCATCACAAAATTGTCCCATAGAAAATAAGTTGTGACCGAGACCTTCCACATAATACACTCTTGAAATTATAACATTCCCAATATGATATTCACCATAACCCATTATCTTTGCAATATGATCATTTCCAAATCGAACCGTACCAAGAAACTTGCTGACGAAATTTCTGAGCTGAGAGTGATCTCCGGTCATATGCTTGGAGCAACCAGAGTCCAAATACCAGAGAACAATTTGGACCACCTGTTTTCAATAACAACAGTAGACAATGCATTGGAAACTATTGTTTCCTGAGTGTTAGCAGAAACAGATATAAGATTATCAGAAGTGCTAACATTTGTGTGACCCTTAGATGTCCTGCGTTTTCTAATGTGAGTTTTAGCACTAACAGGTTTTACTTTTCCAACTTTCTTAGGTTTTGGATTATTAGCGGGCACTACAGTGGGAATAGACCTATTTAAAGGGCACTTGGTTCCTACAGTAGTGTCGGTTTTCCTAGTTAAAGGACACACTTGTGTTTTGGTAGCCTTGGTACTCCTAGTTAAAGGGCACGCTTTCTTCGCTGTAGTGGGAGTGATCCTAGTCAAAGGGCACGTATTTCCTACTATAGTGAAAGTTCTACCAGTGGGGCGCCACATCCAACCAACTTGGGTTAACACTTTCCCAGTCGGTTTCCATTCTAATCCATTTTTTCGGGCATACATCTCATTCACATGGTCTATAAGGCAAGAATCATGACGACTAGAAAACATACATTCATTGCAATTCCAACATTTCAAATTAGAATTCACACTAGGCTTAGAACGCTGCACAACCGCAGAGCCTTTAGGTTTAGCTACATGATTCTTTTTATTCAAAACAGTAATAACATTCCTAGGATGGGCTTCTACTTTCATCTTCACTTGACTACTAGATGGAGGCAAGATCCTATCATTCTTCTTGTTTCTTTTAATCTTAGATCTTTGAGCCTTAGTAGTGGTGCTTACTCCTGTAGAAGGCAAAACAGGAATATTAGAAGCTGGTTTTGATTCCGCCTTATCTTTAGTGACCAAAGTTTGAGATGGTTTAGTCCTAGGGCCCTTGTTAAGTGGTGTGACGGCTATAAGGTTCCTTTTGATTGCATTAGAGGACGATGCTGAGACAGTGGCTGAGTTATCGACAACATTCTTTCCTTTTAGAGTACGAAGTGTCTTCTTTAACTCAGCCAAGACCAATTTTTTATCACAAATTTGTTCCCATCAAATCAGATATTTCCACCGACTTTCGATTCAATTGTTTAATCAATGATTGATTCTGTGCAGTGGTTTTAGCACATGTGGGCTTTACTGAATCGAAGAGTCGTGTATCTTTTTGTTTTAAGTTATCAACTTTGGACAAAATCTTGGAAACTCGATTATCTAGATCAAGTTTAAAATTCTCAGCGGCCTCAAGTACGTTCACATAGTTAAGCTCCTTAGATTTCTCTATGTCTATCAGCAAAGATTTAGCAACTTTGTCACTTGGCTGACGCTGTTTTGATTGTAAATACAATCGAAAATTATTTTCAAAGTTTGCATCATCGATATTAACTCCTTCGAATGACGTTTCAAAGATTTCTTGAATAAATTGTTGCTTGCATTCAAGCGAAATACAATGTGTTTGAATCTCATCAAAACGTTTTGAAAGCGAAGAATATGAATCTTGAAGCTTTAAAAATTCAGTGTCAGATTCGTGACAAGTACTATCTACCACATTATCCACAGATTCAACATTATGCACAACAGAATCATTATCAACACTTTTATTCACACAGACGGAAACTATATCATGAGACATCACTTGTTTCAGAAGCTGATCATTTTGGCGAGAAACCCGTTCTATTTCAAGTAAACTGTTTTCATAAGCATCATCCATTTCATTGAAAACACGTTTAACTTCTTCTATTTCCAAATGCAAATCTTGATCAAGATTACTAAGAAAAGCTTTAACATTCTTTACAAACAGAACAATTTCGTCTCGGAACGCAGCTCTAGTGTGCTCAAAGTTCCATTCACCTTCCGTTATGGCCGTGGCCGTCGTACGTTCCAAAATGACCTTGTCAAAATCGGCTAAGTGTTGGTGAACCGTATTTAAGTTAACGGACGCCTTACTTACCGGTGGAAGTAACTTCGTTAAATCCCTTTTGACGAGTGTAGGAGACGTACTAGGAGGGTTTTCATTTTACAAACTTGGGGGCACAAGAACTGTTAGTTCAGCTAATTCTTTTTGTAAGCGAATTCGTGTCTTTTTGGAAAGTTGATCTTTATTATGCTTATCATAATCAATCGTATGGAATTTTGAAAGCATTTTAGAATGAGTTTCTTCCGCAAGTGACTGTGTCTCCTCAGTACTACGAACAAAAGGTGCTTCTTTCGATTTGCCAATTATGGTCATATCATAAAGACTTGGAATATATTCCTGACCTTGTTTTGCATAACCGGGATTAGGTGGTAAATCTTGAAGACGCTTAAGTTCGAGTTCTTTAAATGATTTAGTTAAAAGATTAACCTTTTCTGTGGAAGCGTATTGTTTTAAAAGCTGTTGTTCTTTGAATTTAAGAAGTTTGGTAGCATTAATTTCCGATTCAAACTTTTTAGACTCGAGAGTTTCGAAATCCATTTTAAGTTTCTGAAAATCATTGACAACCGACTCTTTTTCTTTTAATTCATTGGAAAGATTAGCTTTTAATGATTCTATTTCTTTCAAGTGTTCAATCTTTTCAAAACGAAATTGGTCAAATTCAGAACATGTCATTTTTTCTGCTTGAGGGACCATTTCAAAAGTTTTGACCTTTTCTTTATGCAACGCGAGCTCAGCGGTTAGGGTGGAATTCGTATCTACGGATTGTCTGAGAGCCATATGCATTTGATCAATAATATTTTTAGGCACCATGACCAAATCATGTTGAGCATAAGATTCCATACCCATCGTAGCATTTGGTTGAGGTTCACTCAAATGTGTAGGATTGGGTACCACATCATTTGAGTTACTAGTTCCCGTATGCTGTTCGAGGTTGTCATTTTCATGCCCAACTTGATGTGGGTTATCATCATTACCAAGATTGGTTGTGGTGGGTACCTCACTGACGACATCAGAATCGTAGTGAGAGAGATTAGCAACGAAAGTAGCTTGGGCAGAGTGAATGTCATCACAATTCGAATCATATGCGTCAAGATCATCTGCTTGATAAGCTGCATTAGAAGTGGAAACGACTACAATGCCTTCAGTATTTGCTGCCCATGGGTCTGCAAGAAATGCTAACTCCTATGAATCCAAAATCTTTCCCTTAGACTGAGCATCGACCAAATACATTTTCTCACGAAACCACGCTTCATCCCTTCTCCTTTTCGGCTGAGTGCATTGCCTAGCCATATGACCTTGTCCTCGACAATTGTAGCAAGTCACAACCTTTTGAGGACCAATGGGACTTCTATTTCCATTAGCTTGTGAATTCATAGCTTGAGCATTCACCGTCCTTGTAGGAGGTCCATATGTATTTTGCCTTCCCTGAATAGATTGCACTGTTACTTGAACATCTTGAACAGTAGCTTGTTGTCGAGGATTTGAAGAGGTGCGAAGCTGATTGTTTGTTGGTGGAAATCCTCTAGTTGCAACAAGTTTTGACAAGTAGGCAGAGAGATAGTTTAGAACATCAGCTGGCGTATCATTTGAAGTAAAGACCGGTGCTTGGATTGGTGGAAGTTCATTAGAGTAGAAAGCTTGTGCTGGTTTGTGCTTCTATTGGAAAATATCCTTGGTGAGGAGTATAGCCAATTGGAGAAGTGTTGGCTTGTGATGGTGATGTCTGATATGGTGGTTGCTGTGGAAAAGATTGTTGATGAACACTTTGTTGAAATGCTTGTTGTGGCATCATTGGTGGTGGATAAGATGGTTGCTGATAGGTGTGTGGTGGTGGCTGCTGCAAGTATGATGGTTGTTGATAAGTATAAGCCATGTTTTGTTGAGAAGCATACATGGCAAGTGGATCATGAACTTGAGGTTTAGATAACCGAGCCTCGATCACATGGCATTCGTGTTGTTGAAGAAAAGCTTGAAGTTGATCCACATTGGTGTTATGCAAGTCCTTAGCCAATTTAACATCCGTCACGTATTTTTTCCATTCTGAAGGAAGAGTGTTCAAATACTTGGTGTTCAATTGAAAGGTAGGAATTGCCATGCCATAGATATTGAGCTCATTCAACAATAGGGTAAATCTCAGATAGTAGTCATTGAGAGTCTCCCCTGGCAAATAGGCAAACTTATCAAAAGTATCATAAAGCTTACACTCTCGTTCTTGTTTAGTTAACGAGGTGCCTTGCATTAGAACACGAATTCTATCCCATAACTCTTTGGCAACTTTATGTTTGCTGACGAGTTTGTAGACATCTGGAGGAAGGGCTTGGAGAATGATATTTGTAGCTTGTTTATCACACCTGTCTTGTATCTTAGCATCTCCAGTTAGTTCACCCGTAGTGCGAGGACGAGTAACAACACCTTTCGTCACAGTACCATATACCAACGGTCCATTGACCACCGATGCCCAAATTAGATGTCCATTCTCCTTGTTCAACATATAAAGTTCCATTCGGGAAGCCCATTCCTCATACATAGTCTTCACCAACATTGGTGGACGATTATCCGTACCCGAGAGGATGGACTTATCCGTAAGAGATGTTACTCCATTTCAATAAGTTAAGATTTACAAAGTTGATCGATCAATGAGAGAAAGTAAATGTATTTGTTGTTGTATGTAGAAGCCGAGAAATAATGTTAAAATCCCCTAAATTATGTTCTCGATAAACCAAAAATTCCAAGATGAAATTGCACACGGTTAAAAATTTTCAAAAACACGTTTTTGAAAAATCTTGAAATACTTGTTGTTCTATCGCAATGCCTAAAAGGAATGTTGTAGCAATGTCTAAATGAATGTTGTCGCAATGTCTAAAACGAATGCTGTCGCACTGCTGTATCGCAATGTGTCCAATCGCAATAAATCCTATCGCAATACTTCCAATCGCAATACTCCAATCGCAATACTCAAATCGCAATACTGTCGCAATACCCTGTCGTAATACCCCTGTCGCAATGCCCTGTCGCAATACCCTGTCGCAATACCCTATCGCAATATTAGAAAAACAATCCTGTCGCAATGTGAATCACAATACGGATCGCAATGTCACAAGAGGAAATCCAATCGCAATACCAGTCGCAATATGGATCGTAATCCAAAACCCTAGATATCATGATGGATAAGTTGTCGCAATAATACAAGCAGTATGCTATTTTTCCACTTTTCTCGGACAAAACACACCAAATTCGAGATTTTAAGCCAAAAAATGATCCAAACACCCAAAAATTTTGTGTTTTTAGCCAAAGTAAGTATACCAAATCTCTACCACAACTATGTAGAAGATTTTTATCAAGAAAAAACCATAAAAAACACAAAAAAAAATTGGACGTAGGTTTAAATAGATCAAAAGCAACTAAAATCAAGAACACAAACACATAAACAATACAATCATCCCATGGCTCTTGATACCATTTGTAGGATATGTAAATCTTGCTTATGTTTTAGAGAGAGAAAGAGATAGAGAGATGGTGGATTTCACACAATTCTAGAGAGAGAAAATGAAGGATAACTATGTGTAAATTATGAAGAACCACATCCTCTCCAACTAAGGAGAGGTTTTATATACCCAAGCCTTGTAATGGGCTTGGGCTTACATGTTTGGGCCGGCCAAACAAGCATGGACCAACCTTTCCTTGTTTGATATATTAAAAGATATCTAGACTACGAGCTACTACTTAATATATTGTCGAAGTGACCGAATCTTCCTAAATACGTAAAAACGTATTTCAACAAATTGGTATCAGAGCCTCCTACTACATGTGGGAATCTTTGGTTCACAATGACAAAAATTACAGATTTGGAAGCAAGTTTTGAAGCAAGTTTGAACAATACAAAAATTACAGATTTTTTGTTGGGGTGTACTGGTGGAATGTATACGGGGTCGGTTCAGAGCACACCCCTGCGTAATTATGGGCCTAATTACGGGTCTAATTATGGGTCAAACCGTGGATGGGGCTTTAGAACAGACTACTGTCGGAGAAAACTTAATATGCCTTTGTTTAACCGGGATGACTTATATGAATGGGTTTATCAAGCTGAGAGATTTTTTGACATCCAAGGGCTCTTGACATCAGGAGAGCGACTCAAGGCTTCCATGATATGTTTAGAGGGTCCAGCCTTGTCTTAGTTTCGATGGAGTGACGACATGGAACCATTCTGAAATTGGGAAGAGTTGAAGCGGCGGATTCTAGTTCGTTTACATTTTTCACAAGGGGGTATCTTACACGAATAGTTCTTCGCAATTGGCCAGAGCGAGAGCGCTCGAGATTATATCACTATGTTTGAGAAGATGGAAGCACTATTACCAAGGTTGCCAGAGGAGGTACTCGAGGAGGTTTTCATGAAGGGGTTAAAACAAGAGCTACGTACGGTGGTGCGAACTCAAAAATCCACCGGACTGAGTCATGCCATAGAGTTAACATTAATCATTGATAAGACTGGTAAGGAGATAACCCCTAAGCCTGTAAACTGAACCAGTGGTGATAACTCTCAGCCTCCAGCCATGGCTCCAGCGGTATGACCGAATCAGAGTTCGCGGATAAGAGAGCTAAGGGGCGCTGCTATCGATGTGAAGAGAAGTATTTTTGTGACAACTCGGGTTTTGACGAGTTAGTTCACACCTGTTGACTTCTATTTATGTGTTAGATTGTCTGAACAATGTGTTGTATGTTTTTTTATGTGTGACATTGTGAAATTGTATGAATGATATGAGGTACATGATGTGTAAATCATGGTACAAGTCAGAAATGAAATTTAATGAAATGAGTTCAGAAATGAACTGCGGGAATGTCCAGATATCGTTTTATAAAGGCTTCATGTACGTATCGTATGTTTTATGTATGTAATAAGTATATATATATTATATTTATTAGATAAGTTTAATAGTTTCTTTCCATATTTAGAAACTTTTAGAAATGAAGGCTAATTAGAAAATCGCGTAAAAGTAAAAAATTAACGTAAGGCTTTCAGGTTTTGGCCCGGAAGTAACCCGATGGTACCATTTCGATTAGTAATGAACTAATATCAGTATAGGGGTAAGAGAGTCTTCCTAAGAGGTTTGAGCTTGGTTTTGGGTCAACTAAGGCTTAATGTTGGGAAGGGGAAACCCATTTTGAGTCCAAATAAGAAGCCTTTTAGTTTTAACCATATATAAGACTCCCCTATACCCAAAAAACGATTTTTAACCCCTTACACCAACTCATCTCAGTCGTTTCTTTTAATATAGGATCGAAGAATTCCCAATAATTCAATTACGGTTTAAGGTATGCACCAAAACTATGTTTAATTAACGTTCAATTTACGTATGTAACCTAGTATGATGGATTAAGGTTTAGGATTTACAATTTTTGATTAGGGCTTCAATTTATTGATGATTATTTCTGTAATTAATAATATTAGGTTTCTTAATATTCAGTTAATTAGGTTATTATGGGGTTTAATGATGATTAATTAGATTAATTATGTTGAAATCGTTTTTGAAATTAGGGCAGAATTTTCGGTCACTTGTTTTGGTCATAACTTGCGTTTGGAAAACAATTAGAAGTTGAATTTAGTGCCCAAAAAAGGTAATTGAATAATCCTTTGAATGAAAAAACGAGAACTCGATTGGAGGTTGGGAAGTGGGGCAAAAGTGGGTTACAACAGTCATGATCAAAACTGATTTTGGATCAGCCTATTTACAAATAATGTTTTAAAATGGTTAAGGTACTTAGGGATGGGTTAAGGCTCTCATATTGTTGTGAGGTCTTTTTTAGATGTTAAATAGAAGCTCCAATTAAGGGCTAAGCAATTGGAATAGTCTAAAACCATCAAGTGTTAGTAAACTTTTGACATGTAAAAACTAGAGAACTCTGGATATGCAAAAGTGTATATATATATATATATATATATATATATATATATATATATATATATATATATATATATATATATATATATATATATATATATATATATATATATATATATATATATATATATATATATATATATATATATATATATATATATATATATATATATATATATATATATATATATATATATATATATATATATATATATATATATATATATATATATATATATATATATATATATATATATATAAGAGGAGGGATATGCCACATAAGCACCCCATTAATCCACGTCATCATTTTTTCGTCAATGTCATGATGGAAAAAATTCAGAACAAAAATGTCCATGGTTTTTTAAAGATAGAGACAACGACTCTACCACTGTGCCACTGTCGAACTTTTAATATCATTTGCAAAACAAACTAAATAAACTCTAATATCCATAGGTTTATACGATTTTATCTGAAGTTAATATATGTTGTTGATTTAATCACATATTCATTCACATTAAATTTTCTTCGTCAAAAACCCTAATATCATAATCAGTAATATAATATAATCATATAGCTAATCTTTCTAATTGTGATTATGTATTATTACTATGGATACCACTTCTGATTGTAATATTGTGGCCACCATATACTAGCATGTAAATCCACCAAAACACCTAAGGATGTTATGGCTAAGCGGTGTTGAAAATCCTTTTGCATACAGCCTGTTGCATTATCAGCTACTACAAGTATACTTGTGATTATAAGTGAAGTATACCCATCATAGGGTTTTGCTTACCTGTACAAGGGAACATGGCAAAAAAGTTCAGGTTATAGCTTATACCATGGATCCATGTAAATAGTTGAAGTAATTTCTACACATCATAATCATGGTTTTATTTTATTTTATTTACTTTAATTCAAAGATGATTGTATGTAATTCATATGTATTTTGATATTTTATTTTTCAGCATTTGAGATCAGAAGTTTGTTTTTGTAAAGTAATAAGAATTAAAGGAACCATGGCTTTTGGGAGCGAATCCATCATCTTTATATGAGATTATGCGATTCACCATGCCATTATCTATGAGATCATGCTCATTTTTTTATTGGTTTTGTTTTTGTGTAGGCTACATGGCACATTTCATCATCCTCATCAAGGTGGATATTTTATCATCAATGGGAATGAAAAGGTTCTGATTGCTCAAGAGAAGAGGAGCACCAATCATGTCTATGTTTTTAAGAGGAGGAACCCAAACTAATATGCTTATGATGGAAAGTTTGTCCCGTGGCAAACTTCCAAAATATGGCATTAAGTACCAGATTTGTGCGAATGCTTGCTAGGACCAGTGCCAAACCGGGTATAAGATATTTTTTAGGATATTTGATCATGCACCACAATTTGGTTTCCTTAAATTTATCTGGCATATTCAATAGTTACAGGGTTCCTCTTGACAATATATTCGTGCTACACTTCCATATATCCGTGCTACACTTCCATATATCCGATTTGAGATTCCTAACATTATTGTTTTTTAGGCACTCAAATTTATGGCTGATACTCTAATAATGGAGTTGCTTCGGCCTTCATTGGAAGAAGCATTTGTGATAGGCAATCAGCAAGTCTGCTTCTGCATCCTCCTTTTGTGTAAATACAAGTATTTTTGATGATCTTTATATAGATAAATTAGATCTATGGCTTGTTATTTTCAATGAAATCTTGGAATGTTTTATTTTTTGACAATATGTTAAATTTCTTTGAGCAATTTGAAACTATTTCCGACATCTATGAATTATATAGTAACCTATATCGAGAAGTTCATTTTGCTAATGATTAACAGAGCCCTTGACGTAAAATGAGGGATGTAATTCATAATTTCATTAAAGATAAAGGTATAAATGATAATCAGTATGTCATATCTATATATATATATATATATATATATATATATATATATATATATATATATATATATATATATATATATATATATATATATATATATATATATATATATATATATATATATATATATATATATATATATATATATATGAGTTCTTTTGCCAAACCCTTTAATATGCAATGGTCTTATTCAGGGGAATGAATGCTCTTTAATGCTAAAAGTGTACTGGAAGCTGTTACCTGGTACCCTTATATATATTTTAGTTCAGTCTAATGTGAAACTGGTGGATAATTTCTCTATTATGGTCCTGAACAGCTCTACATTTCCAATTTTTATAGTATTGGTCTGCTCAAAGTATGTTCTCAAGGGCTTTTTTTGGGTAAAAGGGACTCACCCCGGTAAAATATATTACACCAAAAAATCATTTTGGGTATGTTCTCAAGGGCTTCTCCGTGCCTTTTTGCATAAAAACAGTTCATTTAGGAATCACAACCCACTTATTGCTCTGAACTTGAAATCCAGGAGCAACGACATGTACTTTACAAGAAGATTGAACAAGATATTATTTTACGTCTATATACTCCAGCTAGATAGTCCTCATTTTCCCAGGAAAAACAGGTAGCGGAAAAACTGATGATTTGATTGGGCTTCAAAACGTGGTTTCTTTGACTTCAGCTTTTTGGCTTTATCATACAAATTGTAATGTACGAATTATCAGTAAAAACGAAAACCATTCAAATCTGTTTTATAACTTTAATTTTTTTGTGAGTTTTTTGGGTCCTAATTTTAAAGATACACAAGAAACAACGTTAAATGCAGGTGGTAATGAAGCTGAAGCAAAAGCAAGTGAGATCCATACTACCACCCAAGAGGAGCCTCAACTGATTTCTACAATAATTACGCATTTGAAAAGGAGAAATTATATGTAAGTGTACTGATGTTTTTGTTTATAATTTTCTTTTGATTGTTATATAAGTCAATGTATCGATGTCTTTTATAATTTGATTTTTTTAATGAAATTTCAGCTTTAGGGTTGACTTTATAACATGGGGTATTTGTTGTTCAGTTCTTCGTTTTGGATAAACAAGTTTTACAGTAGAAATCAGAGATGAACATTCAGTCACCTGTTTAATCCTCACGTTTTAAAGTAGACAAGTTTTAACATCTGCAACTTGCCATATGACTATTTTTTGGTGGCCAAGCTCAGATCTTTGATGATATCCTTCTTTAGTGTCTCTTCATTCTCTTCCTTCTCATCACTGTTGTCATCGCTATCAGTAATATTATTGTATTTTGATACTAATAATAATATATTCAATTGATAATCTTGTAATAAATGGTTGTCATAAACAGGACTTGCTGTTGTGGAGTTGCCCTCTACTTTCAGTTTGTGGAGCTTAAAGCCAGATCTTGTGTTTAATAATGTGGCAACTCATACTTCTCTTTCAGTGATTTTAACATCCGGTTAAAAGTAGATATAAGAATAGTGTGTGGGCGATCCTTGCGAGTATCTAAGGATTGCTTAAGCATGAGACATGCTGCTAAATTCTTTTACTAAAATTATATATATTGTTATGGTAAGGTAGGTGTTCTAATGTTCTTTATCTTCAAAAATCTTGGTTAATTGTGCTCAACATTCCTGTCCCGAAAAGACCATTATAGCCTTTATCTAAGCTGCTTCATTTTTCATTGTTATAGTTGGCAAAATGATGTATTTTTGGTTGTAAAACTAGGAGAACTTGCTGAGAAGTTTCTATAGAATGTCAAATATAGTCTGCTATCAATGGTAAAAGGCCGACACAGAAAATACATGTCAGCAATTTCCAACATCTCAAGCATTTCTCAAGTGGTTGCTTGTCGAACACCCAATTATGTTTATGTAGTTTATGCTCGTCACTTATTTGATTATTTTCCCAAAATAATTTAGTAACTATTTATATCTTTATGATTGATGAAGGTCATGGAAGACGATCAATAAATTGGAGCTTACATGTTCCGTAGGACTGTCCATCTATGCACTTAACTCCCGAAGATGTTCGTTGGATGGTAAGCTTTTGGACATTCTACTTATTTGATTATTTTCCCAAAACAATTTAGTAACTATTTGTATCTTTATGATTGATGAAGGTCATGGAAGACGATCAATAAATTGGAGCTTACATGTTCCATAGGACTGTCCGTCTATTCACTTAACTCCCGAAGATGTTCGTTGGATGGTAAACTTTTAGACATTCTACTCGGTTTGTAGTCCGTTTTATTTTTGCTTAATTAATCTAATTCACGCCACATATGCGTCTCACTGTCTAAAATTATGAAGGTTGGTGCTTGGAGGGATAAGATCATTATATCCACATAGCTTATATGGTCCATCACCTAAAACCGAATCTAGACTTTGCTAGTTCCTTTAATAAATTGTTGCCTTTCTAAAAAAAGAAAAAGGTTTCTAGATTCTGGTGCTAAAGGTGTTATATGCCCATCATTAGAAACCTAAGAAATGCAACTGACTACATTTCATGGGTCAACCGATTTCAATGATATGGAGAACAGGAAGTTTGAAAATTGGTGTAGATGAAGGAGATGATGAATACACAGAACCTACAAGCCCAACCAGTGATTGGGAAGATAGTGAGACTGATAAAGGTACTACTAAGGGTAGATATAAAGGGATGCTTGTTTGGAATAATAATGAAGAGGATTTGTCTAGATTTCGTGTGTCAGCTGTATGATTCCATATTTACAAGAGTAGCTCGAGTCAATGTTGCTTTAAAACAAGCTCTTGCATCTCACCTAACCATAAGGTATGTGTATCATTTCCCCCATGACCATAAACTCGTAATTTAAATAGAAGATACAAAATTTAAATAGAAGATACAAATTTAAATAGAATCTGTATTATGAATTTTTGTTGGTCTCTAGCATCTTGCTAGAGCTTTTTTAATATATATGGACGTTCAAAATTAAACAAAGTATATATAGAGGAGCTATAGATACAAATTGATATTGTGGAGTCAGTATCACGGCCTATCATTTTCAAAGAGGGTAACACGATGACCAGATCCGGGTGGCCTTCTTGTCGACATACTGCTAGGCTCGCCCATATGAAGTAAAAGATAAGAAATTTTAGTCATTTTAACACATCAGCTATTCTTATAAGTTCAAATGTGGGACATTATTGTTGGCCAACCCACACAGCCTACATAAAACCTACCCATTTTGACATGAACCAAACAATAAAGGTGTAAGTATTCACAATTGTAAGTGGTAAACTTGAATTTTGTTGCACCTAAATATTGTTTTGATTACACAAGAATGATTAGGCTCGAATAGGACTCGAAAGATTGCATATTTTCTTAGAAACTGAGCCAATAATGATTTCAAGTTTTGGGGATGTTCTGATATAGACTTTAGATTTATGGGCCCTGTTTTGGCAACTGACCACACGGATAATTTTAAAGGATGCAAATCCATAAGAAAAGATAAGGGAACTCTTTCTCAGAAACTTCTCACATATGAAACCTTTATAAATGAACAGTACGTGGAGGAAATGAAAGGAAGCGAGCTATATTAGGAGGATTGAGTACCAGCATAGCAAAGGTAATGAATGTTTTCTACAACACTTTTACAAGCCTGCAATATATTCTATGTACCTAACTTGACATACCGTTATAATGTTGTCTAAAACCTCAGGGGTATAGTTCATGAAATGAGAAAAATCTATGCTATAAATCTATGTTAGAGTTGATTATATAGTTAGTAATTATTTCCAGTAACATGAGCAGTTTTACACAATAAAGTGTCCTACGCACCAGCTGGGAGTGTCTCGAATGGAAGCCTATGATTTTGTTTAAATTGTTTGAGACCAGCAGCTTATATTTTACTTTTCGAATAAATGCAGCAATATACGCAAGGTATGTGCTTGCTATTTCAAGATATCTTAGCAATGCACACCTTCTTTTTATTTAAATTATTAGAATGCGGAATATAATTTAGAGTTTCCACGTCTGGGTGAAAATCGATATTCTTATGCATATACGATAACACAATGCGTAACCACAACTTCTCACTCCTACTATAGGTGGTTGCCAGTACCATTTTTATGTTTGTGTGCAATATATACACCACACATTGTAAATTCTCCTTTGTGTCGTTGATTATCGCCTTTCAGTAGTTGTACACAAGCTATATCTCTAACAATATGTCGTTAAGATGTATGATTAAGTATTGCATTAAATTCAGTTTTATTCTAATTTTTTACCATGTGACTAATGTGGGTATGGTAAATATATGGAAAAAAGTTTGATGAATGGGATGTCGGTGCTTGGGATTTAAAATGGGTATACTAATGGAGGATCTTTGTTGATGTTGGTGTTCTGTCCACGATTATAGAAATTGGCCTTTTGTCGTAATTGTAACTAGAATCAAGGCTAGACGATGTGGGCTGCTGCAGTGTGTAACTTGTATCACTTGAATGAATTTGTTTTTATATATTGTCCAAATAGTCACTGAAGTGTTTAGTTTGCATGTACATTATGTAATTTTCAAACTTATAAAAAGAGTGCATATTTGAACAAGGTACTATACATAGTTTTTATAGAATGACGGGGGAATTTAGGAATGCGCTTTATAAACTCTAGTGTTTGGAGCGGGTATTTCAGGATCGGGTTTATATGCAAATCTACTTAAAATTCTACTTTATCACATTTATATGATTAAACAACTTAAAATTATAGTGAAACTAACTGAGCTTTAATGTAAACATCTTTCTGATCACAGTTTCTTGACTCATGCATCATCAAAATCTAATACAATAATAAAATGATTTAGTGACGGAAATCTTTTGATTATTCAAGAAGTCAGTAACTAAATAATCGATAACTGATTATTACCAAATAGGAAAATGCATTTAAGTTTCATTGTGTGGAAATTTGTTTTTTTGCTTCATTGAATTTTCAAACCCCTTTAATGGTTGTTATATTTTTTTAACTTTTTTTGCAAGCGAGAATGTCGTCTGTTTTTACAGCTTCAACTGGAAATATAGTTAAAAAAGCAACGAAGTTGGTTAATAGAGTAGCCATTTAACGATACGGAGAAAAAGTGTGGTCTACAAATGTAACACCCCATTTTGGTAAATGGAATGTCACGCGTGACTATGGCGTCTCATCAAAGAATACAAGGTAAATGTCTTAAAAACATTAAATGATCATGAAAAGGAATACCGGAAACAAACATCGGTACCCTAAGTATAAGCTCATCACACACAAACATAAGTACTGCAAGGAAAAGGTCTAAAAAATATCCATAGAAGTAGCAAATGTATGATGAAATGCATAAAGTAGAGAAGGCTAGATAGCTTCCTATCCATATACACGTACGCTTAAAGTTTACGAGCGCCCTTGAGTACCTGCCGTTCGGGAACATGAAAGGAAAACGACTGAGCATAACGCTCATTGCACGGATATACATGTATGACATGGAATAACGTAAGCATATTAATAACTAGGTTTTTGCCTAGTAAGAAAATTTTATCGTCCGAATCTTTTCGAATTGATTATCGATTGAAAGTGCGACTCTGTTGTTCTTGGTGGAATAATAAATGGGGAAAAGTTATCTATTTTAAACTAAAAATGAAAATGTCGTTGAGTAAATAAAGATGAAAGCTTTAAAAATTAAAACTAAAAATGAAGACTTTAAAAATTGAAAAGTAAATGATTAAAACTTATTAAAATGTAAACTTTAAATATTTAAACTAGAATAAGACAAGTTAGAATAAAGCTAACTAAAAAGGCGGGAAAAGTAAAATTCAAGAATTGTAAAAACAAACCCTTATCCGGAATCCTATCCGGATTCTTGTCCGGAATGAAGAACTGAGGCCAATCCGGGAAAATAAAATGCAGCTTATCCGGAATAAGGTAATGACACCTTATCCGGAATCGGGTTATGATGCTTATCCGGAATAAACTTGGGAGCTTATCTGGACACTTGTGACCTGAATACTATCCGGAATAACAATCCAGAATAAATTGAACTATCCGGAGAACTCTTGTCAAGAAGCTTATCCGGAATAACCTTAGACGCTTAACCGGAATCCTGGCTTGATCTTCCTTATCCGGAATCTGCAGCTATCCGGAATAAAGTACTTGGTGTGCTTATCCGGAAAAACATAACAAAAACTCTTATCCGCAATACTGGTTGGGCTTCTTATCCGGAATAAGGTGAAGGAGCTTATCCGAAATAAAATGCTAAGGGTTTATCCTGAATGATGAAAAGGGATCTATCCGGAATAAATTGAATGGTGGCTTATTCGGAATACTGATGAAGGTGCATATCCGGAGTAAAAAGATGAGTGCTATCCGGAAAAATGACAATGGAGGCTTATCCCGAATACTCTGAAGTGGCTTATCCTGAATACTAGGGCTATGAAAATAATCCGGACTACTCAAACTTAGCAATAAGCAAAATTAAGCCAAAAGTCAATAAGCATTTTTACCAAAAACTTAACCAAAAGGATTTTAAGAAAAAGTAAATAAGCTAGAGTTGAAAAACTTTTAAAACTCTAAATAAGCTAGAAATCAAAAAGCACTTTTTTATAAAAACTTTTAAGATTACCAATTTAATAAACATAATCAAATAGGCTACATAATCAAATCATCAACAAGATTAAGATAAAACTACATGATTATCAAGATTAAGTAAAAGATTAAGAAAGGTAGAATGAGAATTAAGAAAATAAGCTTGATTGATTAAAGATGAATGTAAAAAGATTACAAGATTAATGGAAAGATTAACACGTTTGAAAGAAAAACTAAAGAGAAAAATAAAACATATTAGGAGGGTATTTATAGGTGGTGAGGAGACTACATGCTTAAGCTATCTAATTTCTTTCTTCTCGACTCGACTCGACTTAATCTTTGTCTTTCTCGACGTCGTCTCGGGATTTGTCGATATTAGTTGAACTTGTCTTATAATTTTCTTCTAAAATTAGACTTGAGTTCTTCGACTTCATTAAACTTCCGTCTTTAGACTTTTTCTTCGATAAATCTTCAAAATTGGCCTTGGACTTCCGTTCTTTTTGCATTCTCGATCTTTTAACTTCATCTTTAGTCTTTTTCTTCGATAAAAGCCCGTGATAGCCCATGTTTTCTTCCTTTTGCATCCTTTGGTCCTAAAACACAATAAAAACACAAACCACACATAATTCCGACTTTTACGACATAAAATACACGTTTTGGTCTTGTTATTATTGGAAATAAGTGGTAAAAGGATAAGTGTTTTCACACTTATTAAATCCCCTACACTTGACCATTGCAATGTCCTCATGAATGCACTAATTTCAAAGCACGGTTTACATTTTTCAATATAGATAACCCACCTTGGCCTTTATTAAATACTAAACACTAAGAAAACTTAAAAGAAAAAAATAAGCAAGAAATCAAAGACTTACATTGGGGTTTTAGGATGTCATGAATATTCATCATTCTCAAGTTTCACGTTCCCCATACCAAGCTTAAAGACGAGATCATTGTTATTATAAGTTAACAAACTAACACGAACTCATGTGGCCCAATTATTCACTTAGACTCCCTTATTCCTAGGTGTATATCTTATATTTTATTTTTGTCTTGAATGATCACGAAGATGCATTGTTTGACTTATTTCGATAGTTATTTAGGCTGAAAATAAAGTGGGACGATTTAATCAATAGTTACCTAAAGGACAAAATCTTTTAAAACTGCTTCTCGGGACCTTTCAAAGTTCATATCTTGGCATAACTCGTTTCACGATTTGAGACCTTTCTCGGACCGATATTTGGCAGCGACTTCATACTTCAAATCTTTAAGAGACGTTCTTGAAATTATGGTCTTCTCTTCATAATAGGAATTTCTTCACTTGAAGTTTTGAGAGATTCTTCATATTTGGACCACGACTTCTTCATTTTTCTCCAATCTTTATTTTGGACTTTGATATACAACGATCCACCTCCTTTAAGACTTGGATCTATTTATCCTCATACCTTGTTAGGGTCTTTTCGGATAGACTTCTCCATGATCTTTAGGGGATTATTTGCTTTTCGTCGTGTGTCTCGATCCTTCATATTGATCTTTGATAAATGATTCTTCACATCACTTTTGGATCTTTAGCAACAAAATGTAGCCCTCATGCCTTGTTAGGGCCTTTTCGGACTCGCCAATCTTCGCATCCCGCTTCAATAAGTTATGCCTTGGCTATGAACTCAAATTAATATCGAGCAACTTTTAAACGATCTTGTGCTAGAAGCTAAGTAACTTTTCAAATCGTACAACCTTATTTATTGCAGATAAATTTATTAGCAAGCGATGGGAGAATAGGCTTATAATTAACTCACATAAATTCACGAAAGAATACCAAACTTATAATTGACTCTATCATCTCTCGTTCTCCACAGTTTAAAATCTCAAGGAATGAGACTCGTGGATGCTTAGCCAACTAAATCAAAGTTTTGGGTTTTCGAGTCATCTATAGGATCTTGCAAATTCTTCGACTTTTTCAAGTTTAGAAATCGCATTTTAAAGTTCCCTTGATAAACGACTCTCTAGGATCAATTATAGGAACTTGCGAAAAGTTCTTGTTCTTAACCCGTGAGAGTTAAGACTTTCGTGTTTTAAAGCTCCCTATATAAAAGCCTAGCAAAACTTGACTTAAACACGTTAAGGGTACTAGCTAGAGTAAACTTAGATAAGTAAACTCGGGTTGAGTCAAAATATTCACGACTTTCAAAAATTTAAAACCACTTTATTGAAAATTTATTCTAGCAAGGAAAGAAAATAACGAAAACAAAGGAAAATACTACTATACAACTAGGTCAAAATAGATTAAAAAATTTTGAAAAATGTCGAAAAATCAAATTTTCCGTTTAAAATGAGGACAAATTCATGGAAAAGACCACTTACTTTGATAGAAGTCCCCCCCTACACTTGATATAAACATTGTCCTCAATGTTTAAGCATATGGGAGTAAACTCCCCTACACTTAGGACATTGTGCACGTTGTTTAAATCTTGCTAAGGAAAGGACAACTATAGTGATTTCAATGTGAACATATAAGATATGAAATATTGAATCACGACAGTTTTAGGATAGAACCGGGAAGACAGGAACACGGGATCACGGTTCGTCAAGAGTTATCGAGAATGGATCTTTGAAGCTTTAATCCCTGCACAGAAGAAGAAACAAGATAACAAACACATACGAGGCTCCCCCTACACTTATTATGAAAACGGTAAAGGATAGATCAACGGGTTGCCTCCCGAGAAGCGCTTATTTGTTCACCGAGTCACGAGCCTGACTCGACCCAAAACTAGTTCATGGGAAACGTGGTGAGGGATGGAATCATCTCATGAGAGATGTCCTCACCAAAGTACAACTTCACACACTGGCCATTCACCTTAAAATTGGGCCCATTTGGCTGAGAAAGCTCAATGATGCCATAGGGAAAGACTTTGGCGACGGTGAATGGACCAGACCAGCGGCTCTTCAACTTTCCCGAGAAGATCTTCAACTGAGAGTTAAAAAGTAAGACATGATCACCAACGTGGAACTCTCGGTTCTTAATCCTTGCATCATGGATGATCTTGGTCTTCTCCTTGTAGATCAATGAGTTCTCGTAAGCTTCATTCCTCAATTCATTAAGCTCGTTGAGTTGAATCTTCCGAAGATCACCGGCTTTGTTGATGTCGAAGTTAGCCCACTTCAAGGCCCAGTATGCCTTATGTTCCAGCTCGATAGGGAGGTGGCATGCTTTCCCGTACACAAGACGATAAGGTGTGCAACCAATCAGGGTCTTATAAGCAGTACGGAAAGCCCACAAAGCATCATCTAACTTGTCGGCCCACGAGGCACGATGCTCTCCCACAATACGTTCTAGAATTCGCTTCAATCCACGGTTGAAAATCTCGGCTTGACCATTGGTTTGAGGGTGATAAGCGGTGGAAAGACGGTGATTGACACCATACTTAGCCATGACTCTTGCAAATTGATCATTGTAAAAATGAGTCCCGCGGTCACTGATGATAGCACGAGGAACACCGAATCGAGCAAAAAGTTGCTTCAAAAATTTCACAACCACCCTCGCATCGTTCGTAGGGAGAGCCTTAGCTTCAACCTATTTAGAAACGTAGTCAATGGCTATGAGGATGTACTTGTTCCCTTTAGATGATGGAAATGGCCCCATAAAGTCGATGCCCCATACATCAAAGATTTCACATTCTTGTATGAAATTTTGAGACATCTCATCCTTATGTGTGATTTTGCCTTGTCTTTGGCAAGCATCACAATGTTTAACCATATCGTGAGCGTCACGATAAATGGTGGGCCAATAAAATCCAGAGTCGAATACTTTCTTCGCGGTGAAATTGGGACTAAAGTGACCACCAGTGGGTCCTTTATGGCAAGCATCAAGGATTTATACCGCTGCCAGCCCATCAACACATCGACGAATGACAAAATCCGCACATTGTTTGAAAAGGTAAGGGTCGTCCCATAAATAATGTTCAATATCTTTAAAGAACTTTTTCTTTTGTTGGGACGTTAACCCTTCATTGAGAATTCTACTCGCTAAGTAGTTTGCAATGTCCGCAAACTACAGGGTGTCATCAAGATTGGAGTTGATAGACATTAAGGCCTCAAGGGGAAAAGAGTCATTGATCTCTTGATTCGGATGATCCCCTTGATAAGGATCCTCAAGTCTACTTAGATGATCCGCGGCTAGGTTTTCCGCACCCTTCTTGTCATGAATTTCGATTTTAAATTCTTGAAGGAGCAAAACCCAACGAAGAAGTCTTAGCTTAGAATCTTGCTTAGTCAACAAGTACTTCAACGCGGAATGATCGGTATACACGATGGTGTTAGAAAGGACAAGATAGGGGCGGAATTTTTCAAAAGCATACACTACAGCTAAAAGCTCTTTTTCGGTAGTGGTATAATGCAATTGAGCCCCCGTCATTGTCTTGCTAGCATAGTGGATTGGTTGGAAGTGTTTGTTCACTCTTTGGCCCAAAACCGCTCCAATAGCAAAGTCGCTAGCACCACACATGAACTCAAAAGGTAGCTCCCAATTAGGGGTAACCAAGACCGGTGCCTTAGTTAGCTTATCCTTAAGAAGATTGAAGGATTCAAGACACTCTATGGAAAAGATGAAGGGAGTATCTTTTTCCAAGAGGTGGGTCATCGGGCGAGCGATTTTAAAAAAATCTTGAATGAATCGACGATAGAAGCCCGCATGACCAAGGAAACTTCTCACACCCTTCACGGTTGTAGATGGAGGTAATTTGGCTATGACATCCACTTTAGCACGGTCCACTTCAAGACCGGCTTTTGAGATTTTATGTCCAAGCACAATGCCTTCTTTTACCATGAAATGGCATTTTTCCCAATTTAGAACAAGGCGAGTGTCTTCGCACCGCTTAAGCATGCGTTCCAAATTGGCAAGGCAATGAGAGAAAGAATCACCATAAACCGAGAAATCATCCATGAAGACTTCCATAGTTTCTTCAACCATGTCATGGAAGATAGCCATCATACACCTTTGGAAAGTCCCAGGAGCATTGCATAAGCCAAAAGGCATTCTTTTATAAGCAAATGTTCCGTAAGGACAAGTGAATGTGGTTTTCTCTTGGTCTTTGGGATAGATGGGAATTTGAAAATACCCATAGAAACCGTCTAAAAAGCAGTAATCGTCATTACCCGCTAGACGTTCAAGCATTTGGTCCATGAAAGGGAGGGGAAAATGATCCTTTCTCGTAGCATCATTGAGTTTGCGATAGTCTATACAAACTCTCCACCCTGTAACGAGACGAGTAGGAATCAACTCGTTGTTTTCATTGGGCACAACGGTGATTCCACCTTTCTTAGGCACACAATAGGCGGGACTAACCCATGGTGAATCCGAGATAGGATAGATCATTCCCGCATCAAGAAGTTTGATAACCTCTTTTTTTATTACGTCATGGATCTTAGGATTCACCCTTCTTTGGCTTTGAATAGTGGGTTTAAAGTCGTCCTCCATGAGAATTTTATGTGTGCAAAAGTGAGGATCAATTCAACGAATATCGGAGATTTTCCAAGAGATCGCTTTCTTGTGATTCTTCAGCACGGCGATAAGTCGGGATTTTTCTTCCTCTTTCAAGTCCTTAGCGATGATGACGGGTGACTTCTTGTTGTCTTCAAGTAAAACGTACTCGAGATGAGACGGTAGGTCCTTAAGCTCTAAATCCGGAGGATATTCGATGGAAGGCGTAGTCAAATTCGGTTCATCGATAGAGATGTCCTTAGGAGATGGTGGAGAAATATGGTCCTCATTGAGAAGTTTCTCAATGGTACGAATGTCTTCATCCCAATTGGAGGGAGAATCATCATATTGCAAGTCCACATCTCCCAAAGTCGCTTCAAATTCTTTCAAGATGAAATCGCTTTCTCCAAATAGAGTTAGTGATGGAGCAATAGAGGCAACGGTCTCAACAATGGGTAGAGAAGAAGAACCTCTTTTACAAGCGTCTTTGAAATGTTCTTCACAAGCCTCATCAAGAACATCAATAAAATTAACACTCTCATTTTCCAAAGGCTGCTTAGAAAGTTTACCCATGTTGAAGACGATTTTATCGTCACCAACTCTCATGATTAATTCGCCAGCGGCTACATCAATGAGAGTGCGAACGGTCCTCAGGAATGAACGTCCAACGATTAATGGAACACGGGGATCCATCTCGTAGTCAACGACAACAAAATCCGCGGGGAAGGTGAATTTTTCGACACCAACGAAGACGTCTTTGGCTATCCCCACCAGATAAGCAACCGTACGGTTAGCTAATTTCAAAGTCATTTGTGTGGGGACTAGCTCGGGTAGAGACAATTGTTTCCAAACGCTTAAAGGCATTAAGTTTATACTAGCACCTAGATCGGCTAGGGCCATGCAATTCTCTACTCCCGGGAAGTTGCAAGGAATCAAGAAACGACCCGGATCACCAAGTTTGGTTGGTAATTTCCTTAAGAGCACTGCGGAGCAATTCTCATTAAGTTGGATCTGAGCAATATCGAGAAGTTTCTCCTTATCACTGAGAAGATCTTTAAACATTTTAGCATATTTTGGCATGTGAGCGAGAGCCTCAGCAAAGGAGATATTGAAATTCAGTTGTTTAAACATCTTGAGAAAGTTAGAAACCTGAATATAATCCTTGTTTTTCAATTTCTCTTTCCTCAACCTTGAAGGATAAGGTATATTGGGTTGAGGTGAAGGATTTGGAATGGAATTCTCACTCACATCCTTGGGTGGTGGAGGGGTAGAAGTAGAAGGTGGTGGAATTGGAGAAGTAGAAGTAGGAGGAATAGAAGATGGAGGATTCGGAGAAGGAGACTCGTTTTCCTTTGTCACAATCATCGGTGTAGGTGTAGGAAGCTCGGGTTCCTTTAAACCTTTTCCACTGTGAGTGGTGATTGCTTTCATCTCCCCTCTTGGATTAGCAACAGTGTTATTCAGAAGAGAACCCGATCCAGAGGCTTGATTACTTGGGAAGAAACTAGCCATCATGTTCCTCAAGTCATTCGTTTGACTTTCCAAAGTGTTTCGCATATCAACTCGAAGATCATTCCCTTGCTTCACCATATCTGCTTTCATGTTGTCCATTTCCCGCTGAAGATTTTGCACGATCACATCATTAGTCCTCATGTAGGTTTCAACATCTTGGTGTAATGCGGTGGGTTGGTTGGGAGGAGGAGCATGGTAGGCGAGTGGTTGATAAGCAGGTTGTTGGTAAACTTGGTTGTTTCTTTGAGGTGGATATGGGTTTCTTTGGTTTTGATATGGAGCTGGAGCACGTGGTTGGTTTTGATTGTTGCGATTGAGGTTGTTTGGGTTTTGTGGGGGAAAACCGGGTAGTGAAAGAAAGTTGTTTGAGCGATAGCTGAGCAAGTTGCGGTCACCTTGAGGACGTGCTTGATAGCCTCCCGTGGAGTAGTTACCGTTGGCGGCATACACATTTTCCGGATTATCATGAGTCGAAGGACAATCGGTGTATGAGTGAGATCCCCTGCATATATCACATGATTGAGTCAAAGCACTAGCTTGGGCAATGATAGCTTTGGTATTATTGGCGGCTTGGAGAGCAAGTGATTCAACAAGCGAAGTAAGCTTATCAAGTCTCTTGTCGCTCTCATTAGTGCTAGCACTAGCCACATTGGTCCGAACACTCTTGGTTTGCACTCTATACTTGTTCTCAATAATATCCCAAGCGACATTAGAAGACTCAACCAAAATATTACCCCCCGAGGAACAATTTAGTGAATCTTGGTCAGTCATGCTTAAACCATTGTAAAAAGTATTAATTTGGTGAACTTTGGTGAACCATGTTGTGGGCACATTCTTAAAAGTTCTTTAAAAAGGTCCCAAGATTCACTAAAAGTCTCATCGTACTTTTGTTCAAAAGTAATGATTTCATTCCGCAAAGCGGTAGTACGAGAGGGTGGGAAAAAGTAGTTTATGAATTTGGTCTCTAAATCCGTCCACGTAAGAATACTTTGTGGCGGTTCCTTATCAAGCCAATGTCGGGCTTGTCCTTCTAAGGAGAAAGGAAAAAGTTACAAGCGAATTACCTCTTGTGAAACCCCATTATACTTAACCGTATTAGTGAGTTGAAGAAACCTCTTAATATGGTCATGAGGATCATCAATTGAACGCCCCAAGAATGGTTGAGTAGAGACCATTTGAATGAAGCCGGATTTAAGCTCAAAGTTGTTGGCTCCAATCGCGGGTATGAAAATAGCATCGTGGTTGCCCTCTACATGTGCTTGCAAAAGTTCGATCATTGGACGATTGTCCGGTAGAGGTTCATTGTTGTCATTATTCATGTTGGGTTGAGGTGGATTATTATTATTTTTGTGTACACCGGCCATGTCTAAGTTATCGAGAGTCTCGGGCTCGGGATAAGACGTTGATCGAGTGCGCATACACCTACAAAAGAAATAACACAGCAAAAATATTTTTGGGTTTTTATGTTTTTTTAATTTTTTTGTATTTATAAAATTTTATATTTTTTTGGATTTTTGAAAATTTTAAAACAAGGAAAATAACGTTCAAAGATGAACGGATCCCAAAATCCAACGCGTCTCTCACTAAAAACCGTTAATCTTAACCCAAAGAACCGGCAGCGGCGCCATTTAATAACTAGGTTTTTGCCTAGTAAGAAAATTTTGTCGTCCGAATCTTTTCGAATTGATTATCGATTGAAAGTGCGACTCAGTTGTTCTTGGTGGAATAATAAATGGGGAAAAGTTATCTATTTTAAACTAAAAATGAAAATGTCGTTGAGTAAATAAAGATGAAAGCTTTAAAAATTAAAACTAAAAATGAAGACTTTAAAAATTGAAAAGTAAATGATTAAAACTTATTAAAATGTAAACTTTAAATATTTAAACTAGAATAAGACAAGTTAGAATAAAGCTAAGCAAAAAGGCGGGAAAAGTAAAATTCAAGAATTGTAAAAACAAACCCTTATCCGGAATCCTATCCGGATTCTTGTCCGGAATGAAGAACTGAGGCCAATCCGGGAAAATAAAATGCAGCTTATCCGGAATAAGGTAATGACACCTTATCCGGAATCGGGTTATGATGCTTATTCGGAATAAACTTGGGAGCTTATCCGGAATCTTGTGACCTGAATACTATCCGGAATAACTATCCGGAATAAATTGAACTATCCGGAGAACTCTTGGCAAGAAGCTTATCCGGAATAACCTTAGACGCTTAACCGGAATCCTGGCTTGATCTTCCTTATCCGGAATCTGCAGCTATTCGGAATAAAGTACTTGGTGTGCTTATCCGAAAAACATAACAAAAACTCTTATCCGCAATACTGGTTGGGCTTCTTATCCGGAATAAGGTGAAGGAGCTTATCCGGAATAAAATGCTAAGGGTTTATCCTGAATGATGAAAAGGGATCTATCCGGAATAAATTGAATGGTGGCTTATTCGGAATACTGATGAAGGTGCATATCCGGAGTAAAAAGATGAGTGCTATCCGGAAAAATTACAATGGAGGCTTATCCCGAATACTCTGAAGTGGCTTATCCTGAATACTAGGGTTATGAAAATAATCCGGACTACTCAAACTTAGCAATAAGCAAAATTAAGCCAAAAGTCAATAAGCATTTTTACCAAAAACTTAACCAAAAGGATTTTAAGAAAAAGTAAATAAGCTAGAGTTGAAAAACTTTTAAAACTCTAAATATGCTAGAAATCAAAAAGCACTTTTTTATAAAAACTTTTAAGATTACCAATTTAATAAACACAATCAAATAAGCTACATAATCAAATCATCAACAAGATTAAGATAAAACTACATGATTATCAAGATTAAGTAAAAGACTAAGAAAGGTAGAATGAGAATTAAGAAAATAAGCTTGATTGATTAAAGATGAATGTAAAAATATTACAAGATTAATGGAAAGATTAACAAGTTTGAAAGAAAAAATAGAGAGAAAAATAAAACATACTTAAAAATTACACTACACCTATTGAAAACTAAAACACCTAACACCCTCCTAATGACATATTAGGAGGGTATTTATAGGAGGTGAGGAGACTACATGCTTAAGCTATCTAATTTCTTTCTTCTCGACTCGACTCAACTTAATCTTTGACTTTCTCGACGTCGTCTCGGGATTTGTCGATATTAGTTGAACTTGTCTTATAATTTTCTTCTAAAATTAGACTTGAGTTCTTCGACTTCGTCTTTAGACTTTTTCTTCGATAAATCTTCAGAATTGGCCTTGGACTTCCGTTCTTTTTGCATTCTCGATCTTTTGACTTCGTCTTTAGTCTTTTTCTTCGATAAAAGCCCGTGATAGCCCATGTTTTCTTCCTTTTGCATCCTTTGGTCCTAAAATACAATAAAAACACAAACCACGCATAATTCTGACTTTTACGACATAAAATACACGTTTTGGTCTTGTTATTATTGGAAATAAGTGGTAAAAGGATAAGTGTTTTCACACTTATTACATATAAGACTAGTAGTAGCAGAATAACATAAGTTCTAAGATCTCTGGATTTATGTTTATAAAACTGGTTTTATAGTTTGAAAAGACTTATGTTTCTATGAAAATCTATTTATTTAGCCAAATATCCCATATAGGTCATGAGGTTCCACCGTGCATGAATACTTGGAGGGGAGACCTCGTCATGCAATTAGAGGGGTTGCCTCTAATTAAATAGTCTGGGTAGGAGGGATCAACTCCTAGTGAAGGATGCAAGGCACACATCGCATTCACTCTGATATTACTGGTAAACATGTAACTAGGATGCACCCATACGCCCCACATGATAATATAATATAATGGCCAAAGCTGAAAAAGGGACGCCACGAGCAATCACTTCGCCGTGGGGAAGTCATAACACTGGTACCTCCAATGTAATGGTTATGGTACTTCCATAACTAGGTGACACTGGTCATGCATGTATATGGCTTAGGCTCTTATTCTAACATAAGTATCAAACATATTAAACAAATATTGGGAAAACAGTTGGCTGCAAACGAGGAATCCTAATAAGGAAAGAATGCCCATACTGAAAGGACGGGAAATCCGTACCTTATATCCAGTAAACGAAGAAGACGAACGAAAAGAAGTCCTACTTTGATCTCACTAATGCTACATAAATAGTATACATGTGTAAGTATTCTATTTACCGAGTACTTAACTGATTCTATATCGTGTCTTAGCTTGTTTTATATGTTCATGTCTTGTCTTACTGATTTTAACGTTATGTTGTGGTTATCATGTATTATGTATATTCTGATTAAGTATTACTTGTATTTCTTGTATTATTATACTTGTTGTGTAATAATAAGTAACTTTCTAAAAATAGTAGGTTTCCTAAAATAGAAAGTTTCCAAAAATAGGAAATTTCTAAAAATAGAAAGTTTCCAAAAATAGATTAACTTTTTAAAATAGTTCAATTTCTAAAAATAGAAAGTTTCCAAAAATAGTAAGTTTCCTGAATTAGAAAGTTTACATATTTAGATTTAAGCTGAAATAAATATCATAAGTCTTGTGATTATAGTATAGTTTATTAATAATAACATGTTAATTAAATAAACTATAGGTTATATGATTTAATTAAATATAAGCATGATTTAATTAAATTAAAGTGTATAAAATATTTAGGTTAAAACATGTATTAATATTATATTAATAATAACCTAAGCCATGTTTATTAATTAATTATATTTCATGTCTTAATAATTAATAAATATTATAGTCTAAATTAAATAATTAAATACTTAGGTTAAAACCCCTATTATTTACTAATTAATAATTAACCTAAGCCCATGATTAAATAAATTAATTACATGTCATGTTTTAATTAATTTAATATCTTGTTAGAATAAATTCTTGTAAAAATAAAATACTTGTACATATTTTAGTCATGAACCGGACAAATGAATTTAATTTAGACATATCATGAACCGGACCCGGAACCCCTTGAACCGGTCCGAACCAAACACCCCTTAATAGTGGCAAACCGGCTTGGCCGGTTGCCACTGCCTTAACTTAGGCTGCCACCGGCTTAAGCCGGTGGTTCCTTGTCACTCGGTTAGCCGCTGCCAACAGCAGTGGGTTCCCACCGGCTGTGTGTCGGTGGTCCACCTTTTGCGCCTTGCGCGCTGCGTTCCCCCTGCTTGACCCACTCTGACACCAGCTGTGTGCCGGTGGTGGGGTTGTTTGCTGCCGAGAGCCAACCAAACCACAAGGAGACCCCGACGCATGTCGGGGTTCCTTGTCCCTGCTGTCGACCGAACCAAACACCACCGAGATCATAGATCTCGGTTGGTGGCGTGATTACAAACACACCGAGAGCCTAGGGCTCTCGGTTTGTGTGTCGGATGAGCAAAACAAACCCGAACAAACCCTTAATTTTACCTCCCATGATCACGTGACATGTTTAATCCTTGTTTTTATATAATTCATGTTCATATGCTAATTAATTAGATAAAAAGAATAACATAAAAGGGTTTACAGATTAACAAATTCGAGTAACGATTAGAGGACAATAACACGAACACGATCTTGGATTCAATTAGAAAAAAATCAAACTAACACCCCTTTGGTGTTGATGCTTGCCGCCGGCCACAAGAGAGAGCAAAGAGATAGCAGGGTTTTTGATTTCTTGAAAATTCTATAAAGTGAAAAAGGTTTCTTCCTTTTTTGTTTATTACTAAAAATCAAATGGGCTTGTCCCGTTTCCTTCTCTTGGTGCCACGGCTAATAGGGCCCACAAGGGAAACCCAGAGTTTTCCCGTGTTCTAATTTTACATGCTCGTGTGTTCGTATATTCGTGTAATAATAGTTCGTGTTATATTTAAATACTTGTACATAACGATATTAATCGTATAATATTAATTAAGTACGTAGTTACGTGTTCGTGATTTTTACGTTCATGATTTCATGTTCGTGATTATAATTATTATTGTTAATAATTATCGTGTACAAACACGTACTTAATACTTATCGTGTAGTTATACGTACATAACTTCCGTAATTACTAATTGTTACAAGTGTTCGTGCTATAAAAGGAAAGTTTTAATATGTACGTACGTTTACTAAGTGTACTGTTCATGGTAAAAGCATGCGGGTTTTACAACTCTTTCCCTAAAAAGAATAATTCATCCCCGAATTATAGATAAAATAAACTAAAAGAGGAACATACCCGAATTCAAAATATGAAATGAGGGTAAGAAGCACGGATAGACTCCTCTGTTTCCCAAGTGGCTTCCCGCTCAGTATGGCCCCTCCAAAGGATTTTGACGAATGGAATCGTCTTCTTCCTCTTGACTCGTTCTTGCCTATCAAGAACTCGTTCGGGTTCCTCTATGAAAGTAAGATCTTCACGAATCTGTTCCAGTGGATACTGAACCATGTGAAGGGGATGATAATTGTACCCTCTAAGTAAGGACACATGGAAAACGGCATGAACATGAGAAAGCTGCAGAGGTAACGCTAAGCGATAAGATACTTCACTGACTCGCTCGATGACATCAAACGGTCTCATGAATCGAGGACTTAGTTTACCTTTGATTCCAAAACGTCTAACACCACGTGTCGGTGATACCTTAAGAAATACGTGATCTCCTCGTTGAAGTGTAAGACCCTATGATGCTTGTCGGCATAACTCTTCTAACGTGAACGAGCTTCTTGAAATTTCTGCTTAGCTATAGCGACCTTCTCGCTGGTCAACTTTATCATCTCCGGTCCTTCAAGTGTTCGCTCACCAACCTAATCCCAGCAGATTGGGGCGCGACACTTCCTGCCATACAGCATCTCGAATGGTGCACACTTAATGCTGGCGTGCCAACTTTTGTTGTATGCAAACTCTACTAAACATATGTAGTCATCCCAGTCTCCTGTCCACTCCAATACACATGCTCGGAGCATGTCTTCCAATGTCTGAATCATCCGCTCCGATTGTCCGTCTGTTTGAGGATAAAAAGCGGTGCTAAGCTTATGTTTTGTACCGCAAGCTTTCTACAGACTCCTCTAAAATCGCGAAGTGAACCGAGGATCTCTGTCCGAGACGATACTGGATGGAGCACCATGAAGTCTCATGATCTTCTTCTTGTAAGTATCAGCGAGTTTGCTGATCAGATCATCCTTGCTGATCGGTAAGAAATGAGCTGACTTAGTAAGTCGATCAACGATAACCCAAATCGCATCATGCCTCCTTTTTGTCTGCGAAAGACCGGTAACAAAATCCATGGTGATCTTGTACCACTTCCATTATGGAATGTCTAACGGTTGTAGTAGACCACTAGACCGTTTATGCTCGATCTTAACCTGCTGGCAGGTAAGACATTTGGAGACATAAGTAGCAACATCCTGTTTCATACCACTCCACAAAAAGTATTGCATGATGTCGTGGTAAATCTTGGTCGAACTAGGATGAATGGAGAATGGGGAGCTATGAGCTTCAGCTAATAACTCTTCCCTGGGTGTAAGATCATCAGAACACAAAGTATAGTGCCGTACCATAAGATGCCATCATCATCCAACCAAAACTCTGTCTGCTGGTCTATGTTCTGAATGATCGCCCAAATTTCACCATCATCCTTCTGAGCTTCCTTGATCCTAAAGAGTAACTCAGGTTCCACTCTAAGATTAGCCCAGTAACCGTGCTGTCCACGTACCATGATCTCAATATCTAGTCGCTCTAAGTCTCTTATAATCCCTTCCTCAATTTTAATTTCGTTTATCATACCGGACTTTCTACTAGGTGCATCTGCCACTACATTCGCCTTGCCGGGATGATACTGCAGATTAATGTCATAATCCTTCAATAGCTCTAACCATCTTCTATGTCTCATGTTCAACTAAAGTTGAGTGAAGATGTACTTCAGACTCTTGTGATCTGTGAAGACATCACATGATTCTCCATACAAGTAGTGCCTCTATATCTTCAATGCAAACACGACTGCTGCAAGTTCCAAGCCATGTGTAGTTAATTCTCCTCATAAGACATAAGCTACCGTGAAGCATACAGAATCACTTTCCCATGTTGCATGAGAACACAGCCAAGTCCCTTCCCTAAAGCACCACTATAGATTTGAAATCCACCTGTACCAGATGGGAGAGTAAGAATCGGTGCAGATACTAACTTCTCCTTTAGGTCTTTAAAGCTCTTCTCTTTTTCTTCAGTCCAAACGAATTTCTCCCCTTTCTGCATCAGTTTGATCAGTGGCAGTGCTAAACGGGAAAAGTTCTCTACGAACCTACGGTAGTAACCAGCTAAGCCTAGGAAACTACGAACTTCGGTCGCTGATGTCGGTCTTGGCCACTTGGTAATACCCTCAACCTTGGATGGATCCATGGTGATTCCTTCTGCTGATACAATGTGGCCTAGGAACGTCACCTTGTCTAACTAGAACTCACACTTGGAGAATTTGGCATACAACTGCTTCTGGCGAAGTATCTGTAGTACAATACGAAGATGGTCTTCGTGTTCCTCTTTTGACTTAAAAAAAATAAGAATGTCGTCAATGAAGACAATGACAAACTTGTCCAGGAACTCATGGAAGATACGGTTCATCAGATCCATGAAGACAGTTGGAGCATTGGTAAGGCCAAATGGCATGACTACGAATTCGTAGTGCCCATAACGTGTACGGAAAGCAGTCTTGGCGATGTCTTGCTCATTAACCCGTAACTGATGATAGTCCGACCTCAAATCAATCTTGGAGAAATCTTTGGCCCCTTGGAGTTGGTCAAACAGGTTGTCAATGCATAGCAGCGGATATCTATTTTTGATGGTGATCTTGTTGAGCTCACGATAATATATGCACAGACGCATGTTGCTTTCCTTCTTCTTTACGAACAGAACAGGTGCGCCCCATGGAGAAGCACTAGGTCGAATGAAACCGCATTCCAATAATTCCTGTAGTTGTTCCTTTAACTCCTTCAGCTCTATGGGAGCCATGTGATAAGGAGCCTTAGATATTGGCTCCGCTCTTGGGACGAGCTCAATATTAAACTCCACTTCACGAGCAGGTGGTATGCCCGGAAGTTCTTCTAGGAACACGCCTGGGAATTCTGACACGATCAGCTAATTCTGGATAGATGGAGATTCAGCCTCCAAATCATGAACATTAGCAAGATATCCCTCACAACCATGTGACAGTAATGCACGTGCTTGTAAGGTAGAAATCATTTATACAGACCTTCTGGGTATGAACCCGTTGTGAATTTACTCTAGTGCATTTACATCACCGAAGATGACCCGATATGTATGGCAGTCTATGGTGGCATGATGTTTGGATAGCCAATCCCTGCCCAATATCATGTCAAAATCGCACATATCCAAAGGAAGTGCGTCAACAAAACGAATCTTGTCGTCAAACTCTAGGGGAAGGCTCTTATGCCCATGGGTTATGCGTAGAGAGTCTCTTAAAGGCGTGGAAATGTTTAATACATTCTCTAAAGGCATAGGGGATATTCTAACATTCTTGGCATAAGCAGTAAAAATGACCAAGTGAGTAGCACCTGTGTCAAATAAAACACATGCAGCTTGACCATACATATACAAGATTTCGGTGATGGTACCTGTAGACTTGTTGGCCTGATCGCGAGAATTCGTGTACACACGTCCACTAGTAGGAGGTAGCTTGGAATAAGCATGTCTAGATGTGCCCTTCATCTCGCCCTTGCGGCAGTCCTTCATGGGATGGCCAGTAAGGCTACAACTGAAGCAAGTGTCGCTGTCGCGACGACATACTCCTGGGTACCTACGGTCGCAGGTAGTGCAGAGAGGGTGATTATACCCTCCAGCAGGTGCCCTTGTTGGCTGGGAGCCTGTTGGAAGAGTACACATGAGACATGGTTTATACGTACAAAAGGACGATGCGGAAAATCGTACGATTTAATACCAGTGATAGCTGGACGGTTAGGCTGTAAACCTCTTCAGTCCTGCTCCCTCTCGTTACCATGATTCCTGATAGAAGATTGCTAATGTGTCAGAATTATGAATCATAAACGTATATCATAAGAAATGAGTTAAATGTAGGGACTTGCTGCTGTTGGAGTTCCAGCGTTGTTACAGTAATTATCATTACCGCCACGCCTATCCGTAGCAGAACGGTCTTGAGTCTGACCATTACCCTTGGGCTGAGTAGGCTATTGCTGAGTAGCCGACTGAGACTGGTCCCTAGTCTTCTGCTTGAAAGATTCAGTTAAAGAGAAAGATGAATATTGGATAGTAATGAATGAATTTAAAATTATCACCGCTGAATGACGAATAAATACCTCTTCTCGGGTCTCTCTGCTTCCCCGAATTCCTCTCTCTCCTGCATCATCTCCAGCTTACGCGCTGCATCGGTAACTTGTCCCACCGTGTTGAAGGTAACACACACCAAGTTTTTGGCGACCGATGTACGAAGAGCCCACCGAATGTGGTATGGTTGCTCTTCGGCAGTACCTGCTGTTGCGCTAAGAAAACCAGCCAAACGAAGAAAGCGCTGCATGAACTCGCTGCTGTTCTCCCTAGCTCTTTGCCTGATTCTGTGGTACTCCCTCTTCAACTTGTCTTGCTCGGCCTTGGGGAAAAACTGTCCCATCACTAACTCCCTAAACTAAGCCCAAGTCAAACCAGCCACCCAATTATCACCTCTTTCAGACTACTTCACTTCCTTCCACCATCCCAGTACGTCGCCTTCGAACTTGTAACCGGCCAACCTCGACTTGAAGACGGGGTCGCAGCCCATTGCATCGAATATCTTCTCGATATGAGCCAACCAGCTTTCAACTTCACTGGGGCTGTCAGTTCTTTCGAAGGATCGAGGACGTTGCTTGTTGAATCTCTCCAGCCATGTGATCAATGTTGTTGGAGGATGAGGAGGAGGAACCGGGTGCTGTTGCTGATTGTTGGCAGCTTGCACCTCAGCCCTGAATTTGTTCCTCAGCTGAGGAAGCAAAGCTTGCATCGCAGCTTAGACTGCTGCATTGAGTTGTTCCTGCTCACGTGTGAGAACCATCTGACAGTATAAAACAAAATACATGATTAAACTGATCAAACATAAAATAAATACATGAAAAAAAATTTATGTCAATAAATCATGAGAAAAATTTTATGAAGGTAAACTGTGCATGAATGCATGATGCAGTTTATGAGAAATTTTATATGCGTGAGGGTAAACGCCTAAGGTCAGTTCACCCAAAACAAAAGACATGGCAAGGGAACGCCAATGGGTCGGTCCCAAAGTTAAAAGTTTCGATAAAAGCAAATGCGAGTAAATAGGGCTAGTCTTGTACCAACCATTACTTAGTCATAAACCTGCGGAAAATGACATATAACATGAATGCATGAAAACAATGAATGCATGAAAACTGACCGTCAGTTCTAGGAAGACCATAGTGACTACCCACTAATTACAGGTCGTGTTTTGCGAGCCTACAGGTTGAAGCCTTGGTTCTGATACCATAATTGTAACACCCCATTTTGGTAAATGGAATGTCACGCGTGATTATGGCGTGTCATCAAAGCATAGAAGGTAAATGTCTTAAAAACATTAAATGACCATGAAAAGGAATACCTTAAACAAACATCGATACCCTAAGTATAAGGTCATCACACACAAACACAAGTACTGTGAAAGAAAAGGACTAAACAATGTCCATAGAAATAAGTAGCAAAATGTATGATGAAATGCATAAAGTAGAGAAGGCTAGATAGCTTCCAATCCATATGCACGTACGCTTAAAGTCTACGAGCGCCCTTGAGTACCTGCCGTTTGGGAACATGAAAGGAAAACAGCTCAGCATAATGCTCAGTGCACGGATATACAAGTATGACATGGAATAACATAAGCATATAAGAGTAATAGCAGCAGAATAACAAAAGGTCTAAGATCTCTGGATTCATGTTCATAAAACTGGTTTTATAGTTTAAAAAGACATATATTTTTATGAAAATCTGTTTAATTAGCTAAATAGCCCATATAGGTCAAGATGTTCCACCGTGCATGAATACTGGCAGGGGAGACCTCATCATGCAGTTAGAGGGGTTGCCTCTATTTAAATAGTCTGGGTGCGAGGGAACAACTCCTAGTGAAGGATGCAAGGCACACATCGCATTCACTCTATATTACTGGTAAACATGTAACTAGGATGCACCCATACGCCCCACATGATAATATAATATAATGGACAAAGTTGAAAAAGGGACGCCACGAGCAACCACTTCACCGTGCGGAAGTCATAACACTAGTGCCTCCAGTGTTATGGTTATGGTACCTCCATAACTAGGTGACACTGGTCATGCATGTATATGGCTTAGGCTCTTATTCTAACATAAGTATCAAACATATAAAACAAATACTAGGAAAACAGTTGGCTGCAAACGGGGAATCCTAATAAGGAAAGAATGTCCATATTGAAAGGACGGGAAATCTGTACCTTATGTCCAGTGAACGAAGAAGACGAACGAAAGGAAGTCCTACTTCGATCTCACTAATGCTACATAAATAGTATACATGTATAAGTATTATGTTTACCGATTACTTAACTGATTTTATATTGTGTCTTAGCTTATATCTTCATGTCTTGTCTTACTGATTTTAACGTTATGTTGTGGTTATCATGTTTTCTGTATATGCCGATTAAGTATTACTTGTATTTCTTGTATTATTATACTTGTTGTGTAATAATAAGTAACTTTCTAAAAATAGCAGGTTTCCTAAAATATAAAGTTTCCAAAAAAATAAATTTCCGAAAATAGAAAGTTCCCAAAATAGATTAACTTCTTAAAATAGATCAGTTTCGAAAAATAGAAAGTTTCCAAAAATAGTAAGTTTCCTGAATTAGAAATTTTCTATAGTTAAAACTAAGCTGAAATAAATATAATAAGTCATGTGATTATAGTATAGTTTATTAATAATAACATGTTAATTAAATAAACTATAGGTTATATGATTTAATTAAATATAAGCATGATTAAATTAAATTAAAGTGTATAAAATACTTAGGTTCAAACATGTATTAATAGTATATTAATAATAACCTAAGTCATGTTTATTAATTAATTATATTTTATGTATTAATAATTAATTAATACTATAGTCTAAATTAAATAATTAAATACTTAGGTTAAAACATGTATTATTTACAAAATAATAATTAACCTAAGTCCATGATTAATTAAATTAATTACATGTCATGTTTTAATTAATTTAATATCTTGTTAAAATAAATACTTGTAAAAATAAAATACTTGTACATATTTTAGTCATGAACCGGACAAATGCATTTAATTTAGATATGTTGTGAACCGGACCCGGAACCCCTTGAACCGGTCCGAACCAAACACCACTTAACAGTGGCAAACCGGTTGGGCCGGTTGCCACTGCCTTTGCTTAGGCTACCACCGGCTTAAGCCGGTGGTTCCTTGTCTCTCGGCTAGCCACTACCAACAGTAGTGGGTTCCAACCGGTTGTGTGCCGGTGGTCCCCCTGCTGCGCGCTGCGTTCCCCCTGCTTGAACCACTCTGCCACCGGCTGTGTGCCGGTGGTGGGGTTGTTTGGTGCCGAGACCCAACCAAACCACAAGGACACCCCGACGCATGTCGGGGTTCCTTGTCCCTGCTGTCGACCGAACCAAACAGCACCGAGATCATAGATCTCTGTTGGTGGGGTGATTAGAAACACGCCGAGAGTCTAGGGCTCTCGGTTTATGTGTCGGCCGATCAAACCAAACCCGAACAGACCCTTAATTTTTACCCTCCCCCATGTTCACGTGACATGTTTAATCCTTGTTTTTATTTAATTTATGTTCATATGCTAATTAATTAAATAAAAAGAAAACCTAAAAGGGTTTACGGATTACCGAATACGTGTAAAGACTAGAGGACAATAACACGAACACGATCTTGGATTCAATTAGCTAAAAATCAACCTAACACCCCTTTGGTGTTGATGCTTGCCGCTGGCCACAAGAGAGAGCAAAGAGAGAGTAGGGTTTTTGATTTCTTGAAAATTCTATAAAGTGAAAAAGTTTTCTTCCTTTTTTTTATTACTAAAAATCAAATGAGCTTGGCCTATTTCCTTCTCTTGGTGTCGCGGATAATAGGGTCCACAAGGCAAATCTGGAGTTTTCCCGTGTTCTAATTTTACGTGCTCGTGTGTTCGTATATTCGTGTAATAATAATTCGTGTTATATTTAAATGCTTGTACATAACGATATTAATCGTGTAATATTAATTATGTACGTAGTTACGTGTTCGTGATTTTTAGGTTCATGATTTCATGTTCTTGATTATAATTATTATTGTTAATAATTATCGTTTGCTAACATGTACTTAATACTTATCGTGTAGTTATACGTACATAAATTCTGTAATTACTAATGGTGACACGTGTTCATGCTATAAAAGGAAAGTTTTAATATGTACGTACGTTTACTAAGTGTATTGTTCATGGTAAAAGCATGCGGGTTTTACGGCAAATAGGTTAGAGTAGTTGGCAGGAAAAGAATACAGCAAAGGAATATGGGGCCGTGGGAGACCGGAAAGGTGTAGGTAAATGAAGAGTGTAACAAGAAATTGTCGAGACACAAATATTGGAAACTTTCATTGGATGAAAATGAGGTGGTGGTGATGTCTAAAGGAACATATTTGGAACGTTCATCACCTTCCCATATTTGGTTGGAAGTGACAGTGGATGTACAGCAGTCGAGTAGGAAGTGATCGATTTTCACTTTACCAGATACAACTAATATGAATAAACATGTACTCAACAAAGTTACACCACTGTTAGTCTGAACCAACAACGATGGCCTCTGCGTATATGGGAGTCATCAATAATGTAATCAAGTATAAGAAAATATGCTTGAAGCTGCAAGTAGGAATGACGAGTAGAATAATTTTTATTTCGATGATAATTAAATTTCTTTCTTGTGCATAAAGTGATCCAATGCACAAACCAAGGACACACAAGAAAGACTTCACTGTCAACCAGTTATTCTCCTTTAGGTAATTGGTAACTTTCTACCACAGATAAGCGTCGGTACATCTTTCCTGCATACATCATTTTTGTTGTAAATATGTCCGTTAATTAGTACCCTTAAATTTCTTCAAGTTTAGGACATGGCATTCCTGCATGCCAACGATCAAAAAGGACAGTTTTTTACGATCGATGTCATAAAGGCCCTTTGTTGTATTACTTTCCTACTGAAAATGGGTAAATATTCTTTCATGTTGACACCATAACCCATTATTTGATCACTGCAAGCAATTGTAAATTATGCTTCACGGACCAATATTGACCCGTAAACAATCTTTAGATGCAGTAACGATCCTCAAGATGATGTTGCTGCTGACGTGGTTGTTTAAATGGGAAGGTTGCATTAGCTTCTTAAAAAACACTCTGTCACTTTTAGGTGAAAATCATAGGGAAAAGTTACAATAGTCAACCTTATATTCCAGCACACCCTAGTTGCTTATTTAAACTAAAATGAAGTGACGAGTATTTTATACGAGGGTGGAGTTAAATATATGGTCAAAATGATGACATTCTTAACTCGGACCAAAAAAACATGTCTAGCTCGGGTTAGAGGCATTAACCCAACCCAAATGAGTAGAATTTTTTTCTAATCTTTAATAAAAAATTTATATAATTTTTATTTTATAGAAAAAAACATTAAAATATAAAACTCATATTCGGGTTAACCGAAACTCAAAATGACTCAACCGAACAATTTGACACAAACCCGCTTAATTCAAGTTTAAATAGGGTCGGGTTTGAGTTTATTAATTAAAAACTTAAACCAAATTATACCAAACTATTTTTACCCAAACTCAATCAACCCACCTCAATTCTTACCCATATATGCAACTGATAAAAATATAGTAAAAATATAAAGAAACTTTATTAATACTATGTTGTTATAGTTTATAAATTGTTACTATATAACTAAAGGACAAAAAATAGATATATTATATAACAAGTAAAAGAACAAACTTTATTCAAATATTCTTAAAACGTAAGTGTTAAGGAAGAAAAATGATATTGTAAATTCATTAACACAGATTAAATAATCAACGTGAGACTTCGTTTACCTAAAATACACTAAAAACAAATTAATAACATAATTATCAAAAATATATTTAAAAATATAAGTTAAGCTTTTTAACATGAAAATAAACAAAACATTCTTGCTAAAAAAACAAAATTCTTTCATTAAACAAAAAACACAAACATTCACAAACTTGCTAAAAATACCCAACCTATGAGTTTGATAATCAGAATCGAAAATCGAACTTATACAAACAAATATTTACAAAATTAAAAAAAGTAAAACGATAATAAGAAGTCATACCGGTCCATCAGACGGGTTTTGCAACTAGTATATACATATATATATATATATATATATATATATATATATATATATATATATATATATATATATATATATATATATATATATATATATATATATATATATATATATATATATATATATATATATATGTATATATATATATATATGTATATCTTTACATTATATATAAGAGGAGGGATTTGCCACGTCATCAATCAGGGCACTAATCCCAGTCAGCACTTTTTTTGAAATCCACGAAAGTTCTAATTTTTGTAAAAAAATTGTCAGTTGTAGGATTCGAACTCGGGACACTGTGCCCATCATGCAATAGATTCAACCATCTGTGCAAGTCGACGGCTTTGACATATTATTCGAAATCAAATACAAAAACCCTCAAAATCATTCACCGCATCAAACATCCCTAATAACACGGTTTCAATCCATCAGTAGCCACAACAAAAGAAAACCCAATACAGAAAAGACGAAACCCTAATAACTCACGTGTGTCAATAGCAGATTCAATACCTCAATTTCATCATCACCTAGACCCTAGATAGTCTAATCATTCGAATCATGAAAAAAAATTGATGAAGGTTTCAGAAGCGACAATAATCAAGTCGAATCATTGGAATTATGAAGAATAAATTGATGAAGGTTTCAGAAGCGAAAATAATCACTGTCGTTAAAGGTTTTTTTTAAAGGTCCTGGTGGAAGGCTTCCATCAACCAGTTAAGAGAGAGAGTAAAAAAGAATACAGGTTCTCTCTATTACCATTACTTTTTTTTGTTATGAATCTATTTTTCTTATGAATACAGGTATGTTTAAATAGTAGGTAAATTTTTTATTTTGATAATCTAGAGATCTTATATCTCCATGCACCTACAACTGTGATTTGCAGACATGGTGCAACGACATGCTCTGGAGATCCTTACAATACATTTTTTGTTGCTAGACTTGTAAGTATAACCATCTTTTGCATTATTCGTTTATAGACTGAATTTTGTTTGTAATAACTTTGACGTTCTTTCACTTTGAGAAGTACGAGACAATATAGAGAAAAATTAAAAGGGAGTTTGAGGCATATTCTTCCTATTATATGAGTGCAATCACCGTACTTGCATCTTTCTGATTGAAGCTTGAAGTTTGCTGATCAAAAGCAAATTGTTTGGTCATAGAACAATGGTGCGTACATATATATAATTTTTGCAAGTATACAAAAGCTTATTGTAAATATCAAGTGAACACACTATTTTGTCTGAATATAGTATTGTTAGCTGAATGATTTTGTCTAGATTACTCAGATGAAATAATTCGATATATGTAGTAAAATCAAGCTCATAAAGATTTAAGTTAAAAGAGAAAAAAAATAGGTAGAGTTCATTTTTACTAGATGGGAAGATATTGCATGTTTTGTTTATGTATGACTTTAACTTTAATGAGGATAGGATATATGTTTTGGGTGTAATCATAAGTTATTACTAATGTCTTCATTTTTGGTTATCAAGGAAACTTAATGAGGATAAGATATATGTTTTGGGTGTAATCATAAGTTATTATATAATTTTTGACCCACACATGTGATCAGGCGAACCTTAGGGGATCTCAGTTTTTTAGTGTGTTAATGAAGCAAATCCTATCAAAGCAATGTTGGTCATAATTTTCTTTATTATATTTTCTGTAAACGAAAATAACAAGACATTCAGGTTTGTTCTCGAAGTTTTCAATTGATTTATCCAAAAACTTCCATTTGCACGTTATACCAACATTTTGCACATGTTTATGCTTCTTATATATCTCCATGGTATAGACAAATTTGGCTAGAAGCGTAGGTATCTATAGAATCTTATTTGTGGTTTTTTGCAGCTGTATATCATAAAGCCATGTAAACCAAAAAACCAGAAGAGTTGGTCATGGCTCATGCAATGGCTAAGGTATTTGTGATCTTTAAAGTGATATATAAATCCTAACATAGAGAATTGAAGCACTTGCGATTCTGTCATATAATAATGTCTTCTAGAAGCCTTACTTATAAATGATTGTTAATCTGTTACATAACATGTTATGAGAGGTATAGATGATATCCAACGTTTACCTCTTTATCGTTGAATAGATCCTGTTTGCATCCCCTCTGTGTTATAAGGACTTAATGTAAACTTAACTGTATGCTTTTGTCTACTTATTGGTATTGTAGGATTCTACCTATTGTAGTTGTGGTAAGTGGATCTTCTACTTCAAATAGCCAGTGTCAGGTTGTTTCTGGGAGGATTTGGTAAAGCAAAATAAAGGACTATCATGAGTTGATACAATTAGTAAGTATCATGCTCTTTTTAAGAGACCATAAGTTTCATATTTCATAACGTATGCTGGTTTCCGACTGCACAAATTGTTCATGGAGATTGTTTATCTCTTCAACCTTTAAAAGTATTGGTATCTCTTTAATATGTTTGTTGGAAGATTGAACGGGAAGACTATGTTCTGAAATTTTGGAAAAAGTTTTTGAATCCGCTGACCTGGATAAGGTGTTAGTTGCAGCTCGCTTTTGTTCAAACCTGTATTCTCATTATCAATTCTTTACTAATGTATATATGTTCGATGATGCTTTATTGGATATTAATCTATAGAATGTAACAAGCGTTTATGATCTTTGGCATTTGAGTCTGTTCGGCATCGTGGGAAAAAAATCATCATCTACAATCTATGGCTTGATAATGAAGGGAGAATGAAGCTTGATTTTGAGTCAGATCCTGAGGTTTTGATTTCTTTCTTTTGTGTTTCTCCTGTAGCTCGACATAAAAGTTATAGGTATTCGATATTAGAATAAGACTTCTGTTATATTTTTGTTGCAAATAATCATGTGTCCTGATGTGGTATAAGTAATTTTGAATTACCTACAAATATTACATTTGACCGCCCTTGATATTTACGGATGTTGGTTTGAAAGAAGTGACTTATCAGAGCTGACATTGACACGTTATATTGTCCTATTTTTATACAGGTATCTAAATAATTATATTGACACGTTATATTATGGGTATGTTAAAAATTCTATTTATATAGGTGCTGGCCGAAGTACATATTTTCAGAAATATTTTTATTTCAGGATTTTCCTATTTTTATTTCAGGTTATTACCTTCAGGGAAAGTAAGATGCATCATCAAAAGTAGCTAAAAGGATGATGACAGATTCTCATAAAATAATGGCTTTTATAATTTTAAAACTGGTCGGTACAACAGAGGAATTACAACCGTAAGAGTATTTGAGGACAACATAAAGACTCTTTCTGAAAAGTTATTAGCAGCTCTTTTCAAAGTCTCAAGGTACATTTACTACAGCAACACTCTAAAGTAGCAGCCGAACTCTTCCAAAATCTCCATTTCAGTATTTTAATCGATTAATTTTTTTTTACGTTCCCTAAAGTATTTAGGTCAAAATTTGGTCGAAGGCAATATGAGCAGGTGACTGGTCTAGATGACCAGTTTTGGTGGTCAACTCGAAAGGCTTTCTGTTAAGTTTGCTTAGATCTAATGAATTATTTTTAGCAAACATCAGTTCGGTTCAATATTTTTCAACTGATGTTTTTATCCATTTAACCAATTTAGTGAGCGGTTAGAGATGCTAAGTCCGGTTTGTCTGCATACTTGCATAGTGTTTTACAAATAGTTTCTAATATTTTTACCTCATATTTTGCTCTGTTACAGCACCACAAAGATTCAATGCACACGATATAGGAGTCCTGTAGTTTCATATGCTTTTTGACGTGGATTCACGCAAAATTGGGAGGCTTCGATCTTATGCCTCTCTTTTGTTAGGGGAACAGAAGAAAAAAATGCCGTACGGTACATAATTAATCACATATAAAAATCTATGTTTTGAAGTTTGAAACTTACATTTTATGTCACTTCTATTATTGTATGACCATGTTCTGCTTTATGTAAACTTAACCCTTATGTGTGTTTGGTATGTTATCATTAGAGTACTATTTTTCTTATCTATGTCGATTTAACGCCAACCGTAGGTACATATAGCTGAATTAGATTATTATGTTTATTCAAGGTCACATATCAGCCAAGATCACCACATTTGCATATTGTTTTTTCATTACCACATATCCGCCAGGACTTTGGTGGATAGAGAGCTGTCGGGCAGCGGGCTTTTTTGCTTCGAGTGAAGAAGCTAAAGCTCAATCTACAACTTCATAAGGTATACTTCCAACCTTTTCTACTAAAGTTGCGCATATTGGGAGAGGGGCTGCTCAGCCTCCTAATGGTGAAGGTGAATTATGGTTGATGGGACCTATGGTGATGAAGGGTTATTTGGGAAACGAGGTTGCGGCGAATACAACCATTGTTGATGACGACTGGTTGAGGACTGCTGATCTTTTTATGTTACTTTGATGAAGATGGAGACTGTACCCCTTTTCTCTATTCAGTAAGTGCACAAGACAAGCCCCGAAGTTTCAAATTTTTCTGATGCTCCAATATTGCTTTAGAGTAAATATAAATCATGGCAGTTGAATAAGTTTTGTTTACTTACATCCCACCCAATGTATCTGATGTTGATCCGTCTTCGTGAGAGGCTCAACAAGTCGACTGAAAATGTTACTGAAAAGGGAAAAAAATAGGCGAGTAGTTTAAAGCATACAAAAATTATGAATATGCGCCTCTCTTTTTTTATATCAGTACACAACATTGCTTTTTGATGGTTTCAGGATATCTAGCAACTGTTGTAATGCCACATAATTTCACATAAGCACCTACTACACTATTGCAGACAAAAAAATAAGATTGTGTTGCTTTATAGTTTTTATTTAACATATTTTGTTGATGCTACTGAATTTGGGAAAGTGGCCTCAAGTTTTGAAATCTTTAACTCCCGCTGAATTGTTGCAGCAGGCTCCAGTAAAAAAAAGGTGATGTCGTATTGGTGCCTCCTTATCGTGAACCTCTCAGTCGTTTTCTTCGTGCTAATGCTACCACTTTGATAGTCAAGTGCTAAATCTGAAGTGCTGCACTTGACGATGATTTGACCATCAAGGTAAATTTCTTTCAGTTTTTCTTGAAGATCCTCCTTTTTTTGAAGATCATCCTCCTTTGAGTCGAAAGAGACAACCTTAGCGATTGGATTACCCCCATGCCTGTTGAAGTTCCTAAAGGAGGAAACTATTTTTTGCACACTCAAGACGATAGATCGATAAGAATGGCTGCAATTTTGGACCAACATGGAGAAATCTTTCTCTTGGATGAACTCTCGTCTACTGTGTACTGGGCACACAAAATACAAGTGCTGTCTACAGTCTCTACTTATCGAAGGGGGTTGATAATTACATCGACTTTCATCCAGACAAGGAGCTTCTTTATCATCATCATAGGGGAGTACGAAAGAGCTGGTAAAACATTAATCTTTTTTTTGTAGATATTTGGATTTGGGCTCTGTTGGATCTCAAATGGGTCAATTAAAGGGATCTAACTAAAAGGGGAACGGGTCAAATATCTCAAGACTGTTTAACAATCGCCTAAATTTTATTTTAAATGCACACTCCATTTTTACTCAAAGTTTTGGATCAACACTCGAACAATAATTTCAGTAAGACATAGAAGATTTGAACTGTATACAGATCCTAATTTCGGTATGACCCACAAAAAGATAAAGCAGAAAGGGGTAATCAAGTGAATTGTACCTGAGGGGTTATTAGATATATGAATTTGGGACTTGGTGTTAGTAATGTTATCGTGCTGAAAAGGCGAAAGTCATAGTAGTTTCTGCTCAAGGCGCTTGCAATCATTGGGAACCTCTACCAATCCTCTTGATTTTACATAATTTTGTGTCTGTGAAATTACTTTCAGACAATGCCGGACTTTGGATTCCCTAGACACTATTTCAACATTGCTGCGTACATAACAAACTTCGATCAGGAGGCGATGTAAAACATGAAATACTCGCAGGTATTTGAAAGGTAGCATTTTCATTATGCATCGAATATAAAACCTAAAAATATACGTTCTCTTAACAGACTATATTGGACGCATCCAAAGAATTAGTTAGCCGATGGTACTATCAGGAGACCAGACCAAAAAAGAGTAATTAGATATATGATAGGAATCAAAAACATAGAGTTACTATATGTGGAATGAAATGGCACGGGAAATTTGATATGCAAATCATATGCCGCAATAGAAAAAGCATTGATCATTGCAGTCAGCCTATGCTACGTATCGTGTGTTGATAAACATCGATTAAGGTTCATGAAGTTTGAATGTTTATAATTTACTCGATTTTAAAGCTTGAACTCAATAGAGGTTGTGTCTACTGGTGTCGTGACATTATCATTAGGCAATGCCTATAGTATGCCCATGTAAATTGGTTAATGGGGCTGTTGGAATACTGTGATTGTCTGATGTGACGTAAGCAAACTCTTGATATTTTAACACCTCATGACAAGGTTGGAGTAAATATTTTTTGGGTAACACGTCTAAAATTATTAGATCGGGGGAGATGATAATTTTTTTCATCAATGAATACTTAGTTTTGAAGTAGTACGTGTAGTTTAATATATGGCTTGGAACATACACATCGTTATAATAATCGAGTGTCTATTCTTCTTGCATCTATATAAACCTTCTGATAGGAAATGAGCCGAAGCTATTTAGTATAGTTTACTTTTGTAGGTCAATTTATTATTGTACACCTTATGTGTTTGCTTTATTTGTAAAGTATTAAACGGCACAACTTTGGGCATAATTTCGTACATCATATACTATTGTATGGTAGTTGTCATATCCATGCAATTTCTGTTATGAGTTCTGATTGCACAAGGTTGTTTGAATTTTCTATAGGCCCAGACGGGTCAAATTGGTGACTTGCACAAGGTTGTTGATATGGTTAAGTATATCAATTTGTTCTTTAATCATCCAAACTACAATAGTGTTCTTTTGTACTTCCATGGAACGAACTCACGAACATACATTTTTATTTGTTTACACCTTAAATGTATTTTTGTCAAAAAAGGACACTATTTAATCTTTTTCGTCATGATAAAGAGACGTTACATTAGTTATTGGTGTTTCACAGTTTAACACTCTAGCAAGATCATTTTTAGAGGCCATATTTTTTTACCATTTTGCATAAAACAAATCATTTTGGATATCTCAAAACACATAAAATCCACTTGATATGCCAAGCAAGTGTTTCTTTACCTTGGTTGGTAAGAGTATATAAGCCAAATCAAGCCGAACATTTGCAAAGATCGACCTGACTCCTCCAATTTGGTACTCTCTCTAATGCCATATTGACACTTTGTGTTAATCAAATATCCAAAATAAAGTATATCCAATTTGGCACAAGATATTGTGAACTTGAGCATTATTAAAGTTCTCTTATACGTAATTTTTTAATTTAACCCTTTTAAATTAAGGTACCTGATAACGCCAACTTGGTACTAAAAGTTGTACAATAACAATTTCTTTTATATCGATCAATTTACCAACATTAAAGTTCAAACTTTAGAAATATTATTATAATAAATTTTGGATTAAAAAATTATTTTAGAAATATAAAAGATACATATACATAGAAATACATGCATACTTTACTATTGCTATTGCAACATATCTATATTAGAGTATCTAATCGAATATAAATTAACCACTTTTAGTATACACAAAGTTTCGTCAATTAAGGGCCATGAATTTTCTTTAGCACGGAGCTATGGAAAACTATGAAGCGGCCCTTAATATGAAGCGGCCCTTAATTCATATTTGAATACGCAACATCATTTTGTATTAACCAACAAGTTCATTTTCTTTTCGGTATTCAAATAACACAATTGGTTTATCAACCAACCAATACTTTGTAAGTACATATAATTTATTAGGTTTTATTTTCTCTATAGATAACCATTCATTTATTTTTCTTATTTATTCACTACAAAATATTTTACGATGTTCGTAATTCATTAACCAATAACTAATTTATTCATTAACCGTTACTTCATTTATTAACAACTGGTACTTAATTTAACAAAAATATTCAGCTCAATAAAAAAAATATAAACGATAATTAAAAGTCATCTCCGTCCATCAAACATGCTTAACCACTTTAGAAAAATAGAATCTTTTACAAGCAAACAATTTTTAACACAAGAAATTTGAAAAACGTAACAACTGTGTTTAAAAATATCTTCGTGAAATATACACTTTTTAACATCAATATTTAGCTAAACAGTCGTTTTTAGCTAAATATTATTTAGCTAAACACACATTTTTAACCCTTTTGTTTTTATTCCATAAAAATGTAATAGTAAGAAAAAATGTAACACCCATCAATCGCATATTACAAACAAATATTTGACAAAAAAAAGTAAAACGACAATCAGAAGTCATACCCGTCCATCGGACGGGTTTTGCCACTAGTATATATATATATATATATATATATATATATATATATATATATATATATATATATATATATATATATATATATATATATATATATATATATATATATATATATATATATATATATATATATATATATATATATATATATATATATATATATATATATATACATATATATATATATATATATATATATATATCAATAAAATAAAATAAAATAGCCTTATATAGGAAGGATGGTGAAACAATGCCTTAAATACAAAATTTTATAAAAATGACACATGTAATTCATTAAAAAGTTTCCATAAAATGCTTCAAAAATATATAAGGTCATAGAAGCTATAAAGTTGGTCAAACTCTGATATAGAGCTAACATATATAAGGTCATAGGGTTTACTTTACAGAAGCAATGGGTTAGCGTAAGGGGCAATTCGACCCACTTTGGTGAGAATAAAAAAGGGACTTTTTTGAGTAAAATGAGAACATGTTAGGATATGAACATAACTAAGATATGAAGCTCATAGAGGGCTGAAATGGGATTAATAAGTGTGAAAAAACTTATTCTTTTACCACTTTCCTAATAATAACAAGACCAAAACATGTATTTAATGTCGTAAAAGGTGAAATTATGCGTGGTTTGTGTTTTTATTGTGGTTTAGGACAAAAATATGAAAAAGGAAGAAAACACGGGCTTTCACGGGCTTTTATCGAAGAAAAAGACAAAAGACGAATTCAAAAGGTCAAAAGTGCAAGAAGAACGGAAGTCAAAGGCCTATTATGAAGATTTATCGAAGAAAAAGTCTAAAGACGGAAGTTTAACGAAGTCGAAGAACCAAGTCTACTAAAAGAAGAAAAATAGAAGACGAGTTCAAGTTACCATTCGACTAATCCCGAGACAAAGTCGAGAAAGACGAGTTACTTAAAAGACGAGAAGACAAGAAGAAAAGTGGAAGAAACAAACACCTTCCACTTCCTCTATATATAGTTTTCTAATGTGTCATTAGAAGAGAGTCATTATTTTTATTTTAGTAGGTAATTAGTGTGTTTTTATTCTTCTTCTCTCTAGTTTTTCTTTCAAGCTTTTTAATCTTTCTCCTTAATTTTGTAATCTTGACTCTTAATCTTTAATATAATCAAGCTTTTTAATAAATTCTCATTCTACCTTTCGTAATCATAATCTACTGTTTTGCTTAATTAATCATGTATTTGATTTCATCTTGTTGATTGTTTTATTGGTTTGCTTATTGGATTGTGCTTATTGAGTTGGTGTGTTTGAGGTTTTTAGATTATAGTGCTTATTGATTAATTTTTATGTTTGTTAATTTTTAAATAAGTTGATTTTGGTAGATTAATATTTTTATAAAAAGTTGATTTTAAATATTTTGATTATTTAGTGTTCTTAAAAGTTTTTGAATTGTGTCCTATTAGGTTTTACTAAAAATCAATTTGGTAAAAGTTTTGGTAAGTGCTTATTTGATTTTTTCTTATTGTGAGTTAATCCGGGTTTTCAAAACCCTTTTATCCCGAACTGAGTTTAAACCCCTTTATTCCGACTTATGTGCAAACACTTATATCCCGAATTAGTTAAAGTTCACCTTATTCCGACTTAACCTTCATTTTCCCTCCAAAACATAACTTCGTTTCCCAATTGTGTGCTAAGTCCAATTTCCCGAATTAGGTGGTGGATTGGCATCCCAAATTAAGTTCAAAGCATATATTATGAACTAGGTTTGGATTTGCATATTTCGGATTATATCCGGATTGATTATTCCGGATTAGGTCAGGAAAAACAGCATTCCGAATTAGATAGAGAATCACGGATTCCGGATTGGCTGTGGAATTTGGATTCCGATTTACAATCATCACACAGATTCCGTATTACGTGTAGCACCTTGTTTTCCGAATTACATTAAGGACACACATTCCCACTTGTGTGAGGGATTCTTTATTCCGAATTAGGTCTCAGATGTATATTTCGAATTAGGTACTGGTTGCTGATTCTGAATTGAATGCGTGATTTAGATTCCGAATTAGTTCTAAGATTGTGGATTCCGGATTAAGTAAAGGTGTGGATTCCGACTTATTTTCCAATCTTTTATTCCGGATTAGGTGAAAATCTTGCATTCCGACTTATTGTAATTTTGATTTCCCGACTTAGTTTTAAATCTTAATTTTTCCCGCCAATTTTTACCTAGTTTAAGTTTTAAACATTTTTACTTAGTTTAATTTGCAAGTTATTTTTATCAAGTTTACATTTTTATAAATTTATAAGTTTCAAATTTACTTTTAAAAATTTTTTTCATTTATTTTTAAGTCTTAATTTTTAGTTTAAATTTTAAAGTTTTCATTTTTACTCAACGACATTTACATTTTCACCTTCATTTTAAACTAGATAATTACCTTTAGTACTTTTCACCAAGTTCTACCATGCAACATTCATTCTGGAAAAGCAATCAAGGTTAGACATTCTTCTTTATTTTTAATAGCTTTTACGTTTATGTTATTTATAGACGTAGATAATCAAGCTCCCCCTTTTTAGTGACCAACACCAATAATTCCACCTTAAGCCGTGATCAATTCGATTAGATACCGAGAATGATTGAGTACACATCTGCAAAATCAAACTATCCAATGGCGCCGCTGCCGGCTCTTTTCGTAAAGATTAACGGTTTTTAGTAAGAAAAATTGGATTTTGGGATCCATTCTTTTGAGAACGTTATTTTCAAGCATAAATTTTTTTCAAAAATCCTTAAAAATATAAAATTTTCAAAAATCCAAAAAAATAAAAAAAAGATAAAAAACCAAAAATATTGTAATTCATTTTAGTGTATGCGTACTCGATCTTCGTCTTATTCTGAGCCCGAGACTCTTAGAGACTTAGATATGGCCGGTGTGCATAATAATAATAACAACCCACCTCACCCCAATGTGAATAATAACAACAACAACAACCATGTCCCTCAACCCGACCTTCGTACGATGGAGGAGCTTTGTCAACCAACTATGAACGGACGTGGAGGACCGATTGCGCCGATGCAAATAACGGCTCCTGAATTTTCGTTGAAGCATCACATGATCCAACAAGTTCAAAAAGCTTGTCCATTTCGCGGATTACCGGATGATGATGCCAACAAACATCTCGATAAATTCATAACCGTCACTCAAAGCATGAAATTTCCCGGTGTTTCCATGGATTTTCTTCCCCTTCATCTTTTTCCACACACTTTATCCCACCATGCCGAAAAATGGTTTGATCGTCTTCTAAAAAACTCAATTCATACATGGGACGAAATGACTCAAAAAATTTTGTCGCGCTACTTTCCCCCATCCATGGTCACTAGTCTTCGCAATCAAATCAGTGGTTTCACTCAAGAACCTGATGAGTCACTTTTTGATGCTTGGGAACGTTATAATGTCTTGATCGACCGTTTTCCGAACCATAATATGCTCCCCGTCACTTTGATTGATACTTTCTACAATGGTTTAACTTTTCGTGATCGTGATACGATTAATGCTGCCGCCGGTGGTACATTCATGAAGAGAAGACTTGAGGAGTGTAGAGAGCTTATAGAGAACATGACCACTCATCACAAAAATTGGGATTCATCCGCATCTTCAAGAAATAACCCGAGGGCCAATGTTTCTTCTACTTCATCAAACCCCGAGATAACCGAACATACCCGCCAAATAGCCGAGATGAACAAAAATTTCTTAACCATGGCTACGAACCAATTTCAACAAGTCAAAGCTGTAACACCTCCTTGTGAGATTTGTGGTGGTTCTCATTCATACACTGATTGTCCTTCTACTCATGACAATCCGGAAAATGTGTATACGGCTAACGGTAACTTTTCCACGGGAGGTTATCAAGCTCGTCCTCAAGGTGACCGTAATTTGCTAAGTTATCGTTCAAATAACTTCCTTTCACCACCCGGTTTTCCTCCTCAAAACCAAACCAACTTTAATCGCAACAATCAAAACCAACCTCGAGCTCCTAATCAATATCAAACCCAAAGAAACCCATATCCACCTCAAGGAAATAATAAAGTTTATCAACAAACCACTTATCAACCACCCGCTTACCAAGTTCCCCATCCCAACCAACCCACGACATACAATCAAGAGGTTGAAACATACATGAGGACTAATGATGCGCTGGTGAAAAATCTTCCGAGCCAAATTATCAACTTGAAAGGAGATATGGCGAAACAAGGGAAAGATCTTTGAGCCGAGATTAGGAATGACATGCGAAACTCTTTAAGTAGTCAAACGAATGACTTAAGGGATATGATGGCTAGTTTCTTCCCAAGTAGTCAACCCTCCGCTTCGGGTTCTCTTCCGAGTAACACCGTTGCCAATCCAAGAGGGGAGATGAAAGCAATCACCACCCGAAGTGGAAAAGGTTATAAGGAACCCTAGATTCCTACACCTACACCGGTGATTGTGACAAAGGAAAACGAACCCCCTTCACCGATTCCTCCACCTTCTATTTCTACCACTCCACTACCCAAGGATGTGAGTGAGAATTCCATTATAAAACCTTCGTCTCAACCCGATATAACTTATCCCTCAAGGTTGAGGAAAGAGAAGTCGAAAAATAAGGATGATATTCAAGTTTCAAACTTTCTTAAAATGTTTCAACAATTGAATTTCAACATCTCCTTTGCCAAGGCTCTCGCTCACATGCCTAAATATGTAAAATGTTTAAAGATCTTCTCAGTGATAAGGAAAGGCTCCTTGATATTGATCAAACCCAACTTAATGAGAATTGCTCCGCGGATCTCTTAAGGAAATTACCAACCAAACTTGGTGATCCGGGTCGCTTTCTCATTCCTTGCAACTTCCTCGGGGTAGAGAATTGTATGGCCCTAGCCGATCTAGGTGCTAGTATTAACTTAATGCCATTAAGTTTTTGGAAACATTTATCTCTACCCGAGCTAGTCCCCACACGAATGACATTGGAGTTAGCTAACCGTACGGTTGCTTATCCGGTGGGGATAGTCGAAGATGTCTTCGTCGGTGTCGACAAATTTACCTTTCCAGCGGATTTTATTGTCGTTGACTACGAGATGGATCCCCGTGTTCCATGAATCGTTGGACGTCCATTCTTGAGGACCGGACGCACACTCATTGATGTAGCCGCGGGCGAATTAATCATGAGAGTTGGTGACGACAAAATCGTCTTCAACATGGGTAAACTTTCTAAGCAACCTTCTGAACACGAGAGCGTTAATTTCATTGACGTACTTGATAAGGCTTGAGAAGAACATTTCAAAGACGCTTGTAAAAGTGGTTTTTCTTCTCCACCCATTGTTGAGACCGTTGCCTCTATTGCTCCCTCACTGACTCCATTTGGAGAAAGTGAGTTCCTTTTGAAAGAATTCCAAGCTTAGGGGATGTGGACTTAAAATATGACAATTCTCCCACCGATTGGGAAGAAGACATTCGTACCATTGAGAAACTTCTCAATGAGGACCATATTTCTCCACCTTCTCCTATGGAAATCATAAACGATGATCCGAATTTGACTACGCCTTCCATCGAAAATCCTCCGGATTTGGAGCTTAAGGATTTACCGTCTCATCTCGAATACGTGTTCCTAGAAGACAATAAGAAGTTACCCGTCATCATTGCAAAGGACTTAAAAGAGAATGAAAAATCTCGACTTCTCGATGTGCTAAAAAATCATAAGAAAGCAATTGCTTGGAAAATTTCCGACATTCGCGGAATTGATCCTAACTTTTGTACTCATAAAATTCACATGGAAGATGACTTTAAACCCGCAATCCAAAGCCAAAGAAGGGTTTAATCCAAAAATTCATGACGTCATCAAGAAAGAAGTTATCAAACTTCTAGATGTCGGAATGATTTACCCTATTTTGGACTCGCCATGGGTTAGTCCCGTCCATTTTATGCCTAAGAAAGGCGGAATAACCGTTGTTCCCAATGCAAACAACGAGTTGATTCCTACTCGACTTGTCATGGGTTGGAAAGTTTGCATAGACTATCGCAAGCTCAATGATGCCACTCACAAGGATCATTTTGCTCTTCCTTTCATGGATCAAATGCTCGAGCGTTTAGCGGGTAATGACTAATATTTCTTCTTAGACGGTTTCTCCGGGTATTTTCAAATTCCCATCGATCCAAAAGACCAAGAGAAAACCACGTTCACTTGTCCTTATGGAACATTTTCTTACAAAAGAATGCCTTTCGGCTTATGCAATGCTCCTGGGACTTTCCAAAGGTGTATGATGGCTATATTCCATGACATGGTTGAAGAAACTATGGAAGTCTTTATGAATGATTTCTCGGTCTATGGTGATTCTTTCTCTACTTGCCTTGCCAATTTAGTGCGTATGCTCAAATGGTGTGAAGACACTCGTCTTGTTCTAAATTGGGAAAAACGCCATTTCATGGTAAAAGAAGGCATTGTTCTTGGTCATAAAATTTACAAAGCTGGTCTTGAAGTTGACCGTGCTAAAGTCGACGTGATTTCTAAATTACCTCCTCCTTCAACCGTGAAGGGTGTGAGAAATTATCTTGGTCATGTGGGCTTCTATCGTCGATTCATTCAAGATTTTTCTAAGATCGCTCTCCCGATGACCCACCTCTTGGAAAAAGATATTCCATTTATATTTTCTAAAGAGTGTATCGAATCTTTCAATCTTCTTAAGGATAAATTAACTAAGGCACTGGTCTTAGTTACCCCTAATTGGGAGTTACCTTTTGAATTGATGTGTGATGCTAGCGATTTTGCTATTGGAGCGGTTTTAGGTCAACGTGTGAACAAACATTTCCAACCAATCCATTACGCTAGCAAGACAATGACGGGGGCTCAATTGCATTATACCACTACCGAAAAAGAGCTTTTAGCTGTAGTGTATGCTTTTGAAAAAATTCGCCCATATCTTGTCCTTTCCACCACTATTGTGTACACCGATCATTATGCATTGAAGTACTTGTTAACAAAACAAGATTCCAAACCAAGACTTCTTCGCTGGGTTTTACTCCTTCAAGAATTCAAAATTGAAATTCATGACAAAAAGGGAGCGGAAAACCTAGTCGTGGATCATCTTAGTAGACTCGGGGATCCTTATCAAGGGGAGCTCCCAAATCAAGAGATTAATGAATCTTTTCCCCTTGAGGCCTTGATGTCTATTAATTCCAATCTTGATGAGACCCCATAGTTTGCGGAATTTGGAAACTACTTGGCGGGTGGAATTCTCATCGAAGGGTTATCATCCCAGCAAAAGAAGAAATTCTTCAAGGATGTGAAAACTTACTATTGGGACGACCCTTATCTCCTCAAACAATGTGCTGACTTGATCCTTTGTCGGTGTGTTGACGGGCCCGCAACTTTACAAATCATAGAAGCTTGCCATAAAGGACCCACCGGTGGTCACTTTCGTCCCAATTACACCGCGAAGAAAGTTTTCGATTCTGGATTTTATTGGCCTACCATTTATCGTGATGCACACGAAATGGTTAAGCATTGTGATGCTTGCCAATGACAAGGAAAGATCACATATAAAGATGAGATGCCTCAAAACTTCATTCAAGAGTGTGAAATCTTTGACGTATGGGGCATCGACTTTATGGGGCCATTTCCATCATCTAAAGGGAATAAGTACATCCTCGTAGTTGTTGACTACGTATCAAAATGGGTTGAAGCAAAAGCTTTACCTATGAACGATGTGAGGGTGGTTGTGAACTTTTTGAAACAACCATTTGCTCGATTCGGTGTTCCTCGTGCTATCATTAGTGATCGCGGGACTCATTTTTGCACTGATCAATTTGCTCGAGTCATGGCTATGTATGGTGTGAATCACCGACTTTCCACCGCGTATCATCCACAAACAAATGGTCAAGCTGAGATTTCAAACCGTGGACTTAAGAGAATCTTAGAGCGAACTGTGGGAGAGAATCGTGCCTCATGGGCCGATAAGTTAGATGATGCTTTGTGGGCTTTCCGTACCACATATAAGACACCTATTGGTTGCACTCCATATCGTCTTGTGTACGGAAAGGCATGCCACCTCCCCATTGAGTTGGAGCATAAGGCTTATTGGGCCTTGAAATGGGCTAATTTTGATATTAACAAAGCCGGTGAGCTTAGGAAGATCCAACTCAATGAACTTAATGAATTGAGGAATGAGGCTTATGAGAATTCATTGATCTACAAGGAGAAAACCAAGCTCAATCATGATTCTAGGTTTAAGAACCGAGAGTTTCACATAGGTGATCAAGTTTTACTCTTTAACTCTCGGTTGAAAATCTTTTCGGGCAAGCTTAAGAGCCGTTGGTCTGGTCCATTCACCGTCACCAAAGTCTTCCCTTATGGCACCATTGAGCTTTCTAAACCAAATGGGCCACACTTCAAAGTGAATGGCCAACGTTTGAAGTTGTAATTTGGTGAGGACATCTCTCATGAGATGATTCCATCCCTCACCACGTTTCCCTTGAATTAGCTCTGGGTCGAGTCAGGCTCGTGACTCGGTTAACAAAAACAAGCGCTTCTCGGGAGGCAATCCGATGATTTATCCTTTTACCCATTTTCATAATAAGTGTAAGGGGAGCTACATAGGGTTTGTTGTCTTGTTTCTTATGATGTGCAGGGATTAAAACTTCAAAGAGCAATTTTGATTACATTTGACGACCCGTGATCCCGTGTACCCGTCTTTCCGGTTCTATACTAAACTGTCGTGATTCAATATTTCATATCTTATATGTTCACATTGAAATCACTATATTCGTCTCTTCCTTAGCAAGATTTAAACAAAGTGCCCAAGGTCCTAAGTGTACGGGAATTTTCTCCTACATGCTTAAACATTGAGGATAATGTTTATATCAAGTGTAGGGGGACTTCTATCGAAGTTAAGTGGGCTTTTCCATTAAATTGTCCTCATTTTAACCGGAAAATCTAATTTTTAGACATTTTTCAAAAATTTTGATCTATTTTGGGCTAGTAGTATTTTTCATTTATTCTCTTTTATGTTCTTTCCTTTTGTTATCGCATCGTATGTATATATTTCATTTAAAAAAATAAAGTCAAAAGAGAAAAATAAAGTTAAATAAAATGGTTTAAACAAATTTTGATGTCGTTGATATATTAGGCCTGTCATGAATCTTTTGACTCAACCCGAGTTTACTTATCTAAGTTTTCTCTAGCTAGTATCCTTAACGTGTTTAAGTCAAGTTTTGCTAGGTTTTTATATAGGGAACTTTAAAACGCGAAAGTCTTAACTCTTACGGGTTAAGAACAAGAACTTTTCGCAAGTTTTTTATAATTGATCATAGAAAGTCGTTTATAAAGGGAACTTTAAAATGCGAATTCTAAACTTGAGAAAGTCTAAGAAGTTGCAAGATCCTATAGATGACTTGAAAACCCAAAACTTTGATTTAATTGGCTAAGCATCCACGAGTCTCATTCCTTGAGATTTTAAATTATGGAGAACGAAAGATGATAGAGTCAATTATAAGTTTGGTATTCTTTCATGAATTTATGTGAGTTGATTATGAGATTTTTCTCCCATCGCTTGTTAATAAATTTAATTGCAATAAATAAGGTCGTACGATTTGAAAAGTTACTTAGCTTCTAGCCCAAGATCATTTAAAAGTTGCTCGGTATTAATTAGAGTTCATAGCCAAGGCATAACTTATTGAAGCGGGATGCGAAGATTGGCGAGTCCGAAAAGGCCCTAACAAGGCATGAGGGCTACATTTTGTTGATAAAGATCCCAAGTGATGTGAAGAATCATTTATCAAAAATCAATATGAAGGATCGAGACACACGACAAAAAGCAAATACTCCCCTAAAGATCATGGAGAAGTCTATCCAAAAAGACCCTAGCAAAGTATGAGGATAAATAGATCCAAGTCCTAAAAGGAGGCGGATCGTTGTATATCAAAATCCAAAATAAAGATTGGAGAAAAATGAAGAAGTCGTGGTCTAAGTATGAAGAATCTCTCAAAAACCTCAAGTGAAGAAATTCCTATTATGAAGAGAAGACCATTATTTCAAGAACGTCTCTCAAGATTTGAAGTATGAAGTCACTGCCAAATATCGGTCCGAGAAAGGTCTCAAATCATGAAGCGAGTTATGCCAAGATATGAACTTTAGGAGGTCCCGAGAAGCAGTTTTAAAATATTTTTTCCTTTAGGTAACTATTGATTAAATCGTCTTACTTTATTTTCAGCCCAAATAAACTATCAAAATAAGTCAAACAATGCATCCTCGTGATCATTCAAGACAATAATAAAATATAAGAGATACACCTAGTAATAAGGGAGTCTAAGTGAATAATTGGACCACATGAGTTTGTGTTAGTTTACTAACTTATAATAACAATGATCTCGTTTATAAGCTTGGTATGGGGAACGTGAAACTTGAGGGTGATAAACATTCATGACAACCAAAGCCCTAATGTAAGACTTCGATATCTTTACTTATTCTTCCTTCAAGCATTTTGTACTTTGCTATTTTTATTTAGTTTCCTTATTGTCTAAAATCGAATAAAGGCCAAGGTGGGTTAATTATGATGAAAAATGTAAACCGTGCTTTGAAATTAATGCATTGCATGAGGGCATTGCAATGGTCAAGTGTAAGGGATTTAATAAGTGTGAAAACACTTATCCTTTTACCACTTATTCCTAATAATAACAAGACCAAACCGTGTACTTAATGTCGTAAAAGGCGGAATTATGCGTGGTTTGTGTTTTTATTGTGTTTTAGGACAAAAATGTGAAAAATGAAGAAAACACGGGCTTTCACGGGCTTTTATCGAAGAAAAAGACAAAAGACGAATTCAAAAGGTCAAAAGTGCAAGAAGAACGGAAGTCAAAGGCCTATTCTGAAGATTTATCGAAGAAAAAGTCTAAAGACGGTAGTTTAACGAAGTCGAAGAACCAAGTCTACAAAAAGAAGAAAAATAGAAGAGGAGTTCAAGTTATCATTCGACTAATCCCGAGACAAAGTCGAGAAAGATGATTTACTTAAAAGACGAGAAGACAAGAAGAAATGAGGAAGAAACAAACACCTTCCACTTCCCCTATATATAGTTTTCTAATGTGTCATTAGAAGAGAGTCATAATTTTTATTTTAGTAGGTAATTAGTGTGTTTTTATTTTTCTTCTCTCTAGTTTTTCTTTCAAGCTTTTTAATCTTTCTCCTTAATTTTGTAATCTTGACTCTTAATCTTTAATATAATCAAGCTTTTTAATAAATTCTCATTCAACCTTTCTTAATCATAATCTATTGTTTTGCTTAATTAATCATGTAGTTGATTTCATCTTGTTGATTGTGTGATTGGTTTGCTTATTGAGTTGGTGTGTTTGAGGTTTTTAGATTATAGTGCTTATTGATTAGTTTTTATGTTTGTTAGTTTTTAAATAAGTTGATTTTGGTAGATTAATATTTTTATAAAAAGTTGATTTTAAATATTTTGATTATTTAGTGTTCTTAAAAGTTTTTGAATTATGTCTTATTAGCCTTTTCTAAAAATCAATTTGGTAAAAGTTTTGGTAAGTGCTTATTTGATTTTTGCTTATTTTGAGTTAATCCGGGTTTTCAAAACCCTTTTATCCCGAACTGAGTTTAAACGCCTTTATTCCAACTTATGTGCAAACTGTTATATCCCGAATTAGTTAAAGTTCACCTTATTCCGACTTAACCTTCATTTTCCCTCCAAAACATAACTTCGTTTCCCGAATTGTGTGCTAAGTTCAATTTCCCAAATTAGGTGGTGGATTGGCATCCCAAATTAAGTTCAAAGCATATATTCTGAACTAGGTTTTTATTTGCATATTCTGGATTAATCCGGATTGATTATTCCGGATTATGTCAGAAAAAACAGCATTCCGAATTAGATAAAGAATCACGGATTCCGGATTGGCTGTGGAATTTGGATTCCGAATTACAAGCATCACACAGATTCCGGATTACGTGTAGCACCTTGTTTTCCGTATTACATTAAGGACACACATTCTGACTTATGTGTGGGATTCTTTATTCCGAATTAGGTCTCAGATGTATATTAGGAATTAGGTACTGCTGCTGATTCCGAATTGAATGCGTGATTTGGATTCCGAATTAGTTCTAAGATTGTGGATTCCGGATTAAGTAAAGGTGTGGATTCCGACTTATGTTCCAATCTTTATTCCGGATTAGGTGAAAATCTTGCATTCCGACTTATTTTAATTTTGATTTCCCGACTTAGTTTTAAATCTTAATTTTTCCCGCCAATTTTTACCTAGTTTAAGTTTTAAACATTTTTACTTAGTTTAATTTGCAAGTTATTTTTATCAAGTTTACATTTTTATAAAGTTTTAAGTTTCAAATTTACATTTAAAAGTTTTTGTCATTTATTTTTAAGTCTTAATTTTTAGATTAACATTTAAATTTTTCCTTTTTACTCAACGACATTTACATTTTCACCTTCATTTTAAACTAGATAATTACCTTTAGTACATTTCACCAAGTTCTACCGTGCAACATTCATTCTGGAAAAGCAATCAAGGTTAGACATTCTTCTTTATTTTTAATAGCTTTTACGTTTATGTTATTTATAGACTTAGATAATCAAGCTCCCCCTTTTTAGTGACCAACACCAATAATTCCACCTTAAGCCATGATAAATTCGATTAGATACCGGGAACTATTGAGTACACATATGCAAAATCAAACTATCAGGGATACATATAGTTTTATAATGGGATTAGAATACATGAGAGAGCTATAAATCCATCATAGATTGATGATCCGCTATGGAATACTTATGGTTCAGGTTTTGATTATATGCGTTGTTGTGTATAGATCTTTGCTAGTATGCGGGAAATTTGGGAAGCTTGTTCAGGTGGGTTTCATAGTCCCATATTCTTGAGTTTTATCAATGTTTTTTTTTTTAATTCCAGACGGTATGGAAGAGACACTGTAAAGGTTTTGAAATGTGATGTTGTGATTGTTTGAATGGTTTATGTGTTGGACAATAGTGTGCTTACTTATGTGTTAGACTTGCTAAGTAAATCTTGATTGTGTTTGTGATTTGGATCGGGGGACACGTACCGTCTTAATGGATATTGGTAAGTTGGGTAGCCTTGTTTTGGTACATAGATGAATGGCCGTCTATGGGACCAGCTGTGAATTGGTAAGGTGGGTAGCCTTGTTTTGGTACATAGATGTATGGGCGTCTATGGGACCAGTTGTGATTTGGTTTGGCGGGTAGCCTTGTTTTGGTACCTAGATGTATGGGTGTCTATGGGACCAGTGGTGATTTTGTAAGACAAGTAGCCATGTTTGGATTAGAATGTGTGATCTTGATTACTAGTTTGTTAATGCATCATGTAGGACCTTGTCCATATGTGATATGTTTTAATGGTTATGTTCATAGCTTAAAAGTTATATTTTTATGTTGGTTCTTGGAGTCTAAACCTATGACTCTCACCGAATTTATGTTGATGTGTTTTAGTGTCTCTTTCAGGTGAGAATTTGGTGAAAGTAGAGAACAGAAGTGGCTAGGATTAGAGATGCCTAGGATTGCATATGGAGGAACCTCATTCCTCTTAGATTTCCTTTTTGTTTTGATTTGGATAAGTGCATTGTATGATATTTATATGTTTTGTTTGTTTGTCTTGGATAAGAGGTAGGACTTGTTATATACTTACCTAGACCCCTACATGGTTTGAGATATTGGCATGACTTTGTGATAGGTGTGTAAACACCCATCCTTTTACAACTAAATTTTGGCTAAAACAAGTCCAAAACACGTATTTAATATCATTTGTTTGGAATTATGCGTGGTTTTTGTGTTAATTGTGTTTTCAGAGTCAACCGGATGAATACTGAAGAAAACATGGGATTACACGGGTTTTATCGAGGAAAAAGACTCAAGACGAAGTCTATTGTCCAAGAGACGCAAAAGATTTGAAGTCATTGTGCCTATTTGAAGATTTATCAAAGAATAGAGCCAAAGATGGAAGATTCAAATATGTCGAAGAACTCGAGCCTATTAAACAAAAGATTATAAGACGAGTTGGAATTATTCACCGACACTTCTCAAATCCAAGTCAGAAACCTTTATTTAAAGAAGCGTGAAGACTAAAAAAAGAAAGAAGAAAAAGGAGCCCAAACCAAAGCCCAAGCACAAGCCCACCACCACAAGACTTGCCTATATATAGGGCCTTACTTCACAAAAATTCACACTTAGTTAGTTTTTAGTTTTTGATTTCTCTAGTTTTAGAGAGAGAAAGTTTAGAACTTTCTCTCACTAGATTTCATCTTTTTCTATTTCTAGATCAAAACATTTGTATTACTTTTCATTAATCAAGATCAAGTTTTTATCTTTTAATCATTAATCTCATCCTTCCTTTCTTTGATTTTCTTTGATTTTGGTACAAATCTCGTATGATCCGTGTTGTTCATCAATGATTTGTGCTTAAAAAGTTGATTACTTTTTATGTTTCTTTTAGTTTATACATGAATAAGCTTTGAGATGCTTGTTCTTATTGGCTTATTTGTTGATTTAGCTTATTTACTTTTTAAAGTTTTTATGAAAAGTTCATCTTTTTATTGATTTGATTTAAAAGTTGTTTATTTTGAGTGTAGAAAAGTTGTTTTTAGTGCTTATTTGATCAGCTTAAGTTTGGATTCGAGCTAGCTTAGTGATTGGCTTATTCATAGCTTATTTACTTTGCTTAAAATTCGGATCAAAAGGGATTTCGGAAAGGGTCATAAACCCCTTTCCGATTGGTGTTTTCCGACCAGAGCCACCACCCTCATTCGGATCTACCGATCGGAAAAGGGTTTAGGCTTTCCGATTGGTGGTATTATCATTATTCCGATTGTTTTCATTACCATATTCCGATTGTGCACCTTTCAAAACATTCCGATTTGTCTCACTAGTTCAATATTCCGATCACCTGTTTTTGCCATATTCCGATTGCAGCTATTTTCCGAGTATTCCGATTGTGCTTGTTTTGGCAATATTCCGATCAGTAGACTCCTCCCACATTCCGATCACTTGATCGGAATACATTCCGATTGCCCCATTTTTTTTATTATTCCGATTGGGTTGTTTGGCTATTCTCCGTTCTTACTTTTTTTAGTATTTTCCAACTAAGTTCTTATTTTTCACAAAGTTTTCTAAGAGTTAGTTTTTATTGAATGACCATCTTTAACGTTTTCCAGACATTTATTTTTGAACTCGTTTCTTAACTTTAATCTTTTAAAGCTTTAAGTTTACTCTTCGACACTTAATTAATTGATATTAGTTTAAAATAGATAAACAAATCAACATCTTTTTATTAACCAAGAACAATTTATTCCACTTAGAGCCGAGATCAATTCGAGAGGATATCGAGAACTTAATCCGAACATAGCAAAATCCTTGTATCAAATGGCGCCGCTTCCGGCTCTTCTCGTTAAGATCAAAAGTTTTTTGTGAGAACTTGGATTTTGGGATCCGTTCCCGTGAACGTTACTTTTTCATAAAAATTTTCACAAAAATCCTAAAAAATATAAAATTTTCAAAAATACAAAAAAATTAAAAAAACATAGAAACCAAAAATATTTTTGCTTTGTTGTTATCTTGTTCGTTCTTTTGCAGGTGTATGCGCACTCGATCCACGTCTTATCAAGAGCCCGAGCCTCTCGATCACTTAGACATGGCCCGTGTACAAAACAACAACAACATACCACCTCCAAACAATAATAATAACAACAACAACCCACCTTTCAACAACATGAATAACATCAATAATGAGCCTCAACCGGATAATCGCCCGATGATTGAACTGCTGCAAGCTCATGTAGATGGCAACACTGATCCAATTGTTATACCAGCATTTGCAGCCAACAATTTTGAGCTCAAATCAGGCTTTATCCAGATGGTCTCTGCTCAACCATTCTTGGGACGTACCATTGATGATCCACATGACCATATCAAGAGATTCTTGCAACTAACCAACACGGTCAAATTCAATGGTGTTCCACAAGAGGTTATCAGGTTACAACTTTTTCCCTTTTCTTTAGAGGGACAAGCCCGACATTGGCTTGCTAAGGAACCGCCACAGAGTATTCTCTCGTGGACGGATTTGGAAACCAAGTTTATCAATTACTTTTTCCCACCCTCTCGTACTACCGCTTTGCGGAATGAAATCATAAATTTTGAACAAAAGTACGATGAGTCGTTCAATGAATCTTGGGATCGTTTTAAAGATCTTTTAAGAAAATGCCCACAACATGGTTTTACCAAAGTACATCAAATTAATACTTTTTACAATGGTTTAAGCATGAGTGACCAAGATTCACTAAACAGTGCCTCAGGGGGTAATCTTTTGGCTAAGACTTCCAATGTTGCTTGGGATATCATTGAGAATAAGTCTCATGTGCAAACCAAGAGTGTTCGGACCAATGTCGCTAGTGCTAGTACTAGTGACAGCGACAAGCGACTGGACAAAATCGCTACGCTTCTTGAATCGCTTGTCACCCACACCGTCAGCAACAACAACAGCAACAACGCTAAAAACGCTCAAATCAATGCTGTTAGCCAACCATGTGAGATATGCGGGGGTCCTCATTCTTACACCACTTGTACCGCCACCCAAGACTACCCTGCTGAGAATGTGAATGCAGCATACGACACCTATCCTCAACAAGCTTATCAAGCCCGACCTCAAGGTGACCGTAATTTGCTTAGCTACTGCTCTAACAATTATCTTTCCCCACCCGGTTTTCCTCCTACCAACCCAAACCAACAACAAAACCTCAATCGCCCTCCTCAACAACAACAACAACCTCGTACACCATACATCCCTCCTCACAAACAGCAACAACCACCTCAACGAAACAACCAAGTTTACCAGCAACCTGCTTATCAACCACCCGCATACAATGCTCCTTCCAACCAAACCCCCGCATCACATCAAGACATTGGAACCTACATGAGGACTAACGATGTGATCGTGGATAATCTCCAACAGGAAGTGCGCAACTTGAAAGCAGACCTGATGAAACAAGGGAATGAACTGAGAGCTGATATGAAAAACACTATGGATAGTCAAACGAATGACTTAAGAAACATGATGGCTAGTTTCTTTCACGGTAATCAACCCTCTTCTTCGGGTACTCTTCCGAGTAACACCGTTGCGAATCCAAGAGGGGAGATGAAAGCAATCACCACTCGCAGTGGCAAAGGTACCAAGGAACCCGAGCTTCCTATACCTCCACCGGTGATTGTGACTAAGGAGAACGAGTCACCTGCTCCTATTCCTCATCCTTCTCCTTCCCCAATTTCTCCACCTCCTACTTCAACCCCTCCTCCACCCAAGGATGTGAGTGATCCTATTCTCCCAAAGCCTTCCTCTTCTTCCAATATACCTTATCCATCTAGGTTGAGGAAAGAGAAGCTCAAAAGCAAGGACGATATTCAGGTTTCGAACTTCCTTAAAATGTTCAAACAATTGAATTTCAATATTTCCTTCGCTGAGGCTCTCGCTCACATGCCTAAATATGCGAAAATGTTTAAAGATCTTCTGAGCGACAAGGAAAAGCTCCTCGATATTGCCAACACCCAACTTAATGAGAATTGCTCTGCAGTGCTCTTAAGGAAATTGCCAACCAAGCTTGGTGATCTGGGTCATTTCTTAATTCCTTGCAATTTCCCGGGTGTAGAGAATCGCATGGCCCTAGCCGATCTAGGTGCCAGTATTAATCTTATGCCTCTAAGCGTTTGGAAGCAATTATCTCTCCCAGAGCTAGTCCCCACAAAAATGACTTTGGAATTAGCTAACCGTACGGTTGCTTATCCAGTGGGGATAGCCGAAGACGTCATTGTAGGAGTCGACAAATTCACCTTTCCAGCTGATTTTGTTTTCGTCGACTACGAGATGGACCCTCGTGTGCCACTAATTGTTGGTCGTCCATTCTTGAGGACCGGTCGCACTCTCATTGATGTTGAAGCCGGTGAGCTTATCATGAGAGTGGGTGACGATAAAGTAGTCTTCAACATGGGAAAGTTGTCTAAACAGCCTTATTCATATGAGAGTGTTAATTGTATTGACGTTCTTGATGAGGCTTGTGAAGAACACTTTAATGATGCTTGAAGTATTCCTACCTCTCTTCCCAATCTTGAGACCGTGTCCTCTATTGATTCATCACTGTCTCTCTTTGGAGAAAGTGATTTTATTTTGGAACAATCTTGAAGACACCATGGGAGATGTGAACTTATCTACTGATGATTCTCCTACCGATGGGGACGAAGACATGCATTTCTTTGAAAGCCTTCTTAACGAAGACAATCCTTCTCCTCCATCTCCCACGGTTATTGCTATCGATACTCCGACTTCGAATACGCCTCCCGTCGACAATCCTCCGGATTTAGAACTTAAGGAGTTGCCGCCCCATCTCGAGTATGTATTCCTTGAAGAAGAGAAGAAGTCGCCAGTCATCATTGCTAAGGACCTAAAGGAAGACGAAAAAGCCCGACTTATCACCGTGTTGAAAGATCATAAGAAGGCTATTGCTTGGAAAATCTCTGATATTCGTGGAATTGATCCTCACTTCTGCACACACAAAATTCTCATGGAGGACGACTTTAAGCCCACAATTCAAAGCCAACGAAGGGTGAATCCAAAAATACATGAAGTCATCAAAACAGAGGTTATCAAACTTCTTGATGCGGGTATGATTTACCCTATTTCGGATTCACCATGGGTTAGTCCAATCCATTGTGTGCCCAATAAGGGCGGAATAACCATTGTTCCCAATGAACACAACGAGTTGATTTCCACTCGCCTCGTTGCTGGGTGGAGAGTTTGTATAGACTACCGCAAACTCAATGATGCCACGAGAAAGGATCATTTCCCTCTACCTTTTAGGGACCAAATGCTTGAACGTTTAGCGGGTAATGAATATTACTGCTTTCTTGATGGTTTCTCGGGTTATTTCCAAATACCCATCGATCCCCAAGATCAAGAGAAGACAACTTTCACTTGTCCCTATGGCACATTTGCTTACAAAAGAATGCCCTTTGGCTTATGTAATGCCCCCGGGACTTTCCAAATGTGCATGTTAGCTATCTTCCATGACATGGTTGAACACACCATGGAAGTCTTCATGGATGATTTCTCGGTCTTCGGGGATTCCTTCTCTTCTTGCCTTGCCAATTTGGAACGTATGCTTAAGCGGTGCGAAGACACTCGTCTTGTTCTGAATTGGGAAAAATGCCATTTTATGGTAAAAGAGGGCATCGTGCTAGGACACAAGATTTCCAAAGCCGGTCTTGAAGTAGACCGTGCTAAAGTCAATGTTATCGCCAAGTTGCCTCCACCTTCAACCGTGAAGGGTGTGAGAAGTTTTCTAGGTCATGCGGGCTTCTACCGTCGATTCATCAAAGATTTTTCTCAAGTCGCTCGCTCGATGACCCACCTCTTGGAAAAAGATACTCCTTTTATCTTTTCCAAAGAGTGTCTTGAAGCCTTCAACTCGCTTAAGGATAAGCTAACTAAGGCACCCGTCTTGGTTACCCCTAATTGGGAGCTTCCCTTTGAGTTGATGTGCGATGCTAGTGATTTTGCTATTGGAGCGGTTCTGGTACAAAGAGTGAACAAACACTTCCAACCAATCCATTACGCTAGCAAGACAATGACTGGGGCACAATTGCATTATACGACAACAGAAAAAGAGCTTTTAGTTGTTGTCTATGCCTTTGAAAAGTTCCGCCCCTATCTTGTCCTTTCCACCACAATCGTTTACACTGATCATTCTGCGTTGAAGTACTTGTTGACAAAGCAAGATTCCAAACCAAGACTTCTTCGCTGGGTTTTGCTGCTCTAGGAATTTAAAATCGAAATTCGCGATAAAAAAGGAGCTGAAAACCTAGCCGCGGATCATCTCAGTAGACTTGAGGATCCTTGCCAGGGGGATCATCCAAACAAAGAAATCAATGATTCTTTTCCCTTGGAGACCTTAATGTCTATAAACTCGACTGTTGATGAAACCCCGTGGTTTGCGGACTTTGCAAACTACTTAGCGGGTGGAATTCTCAAGTCAGGGTTGACGTCCCAACAAAAGAAAAAGTTCTTCACCGACATTAAGACTTACTTTTGGGACGACCCTTACCTATTCAAACAATGTGCCGACTTGATTATTCGCCGATGTGTTGATGGACCGGCAGCTTTGGAAATCCTTGATGCTTGCCACAAAGGACCCACCGGTGGTCACTTTGGTCCCAACTACACCGCCAAAAAAGTGTTTGATTCGGGATTTTATTGGCCCTCCATATATCGTGACGCTCACGATATGGTTAAACAATGTGATGTTTGCCAAAAACAAGGCACGATCACACATAAAGACGAGATGCCTCAGAATTTCATTCAAGAGTGTGAAATCTTTGATGTTTGGGGTATCGACTTTATGGGGCCATTCCCTTCTTCTAAAGGAAACAAATACATCCTTGTTGCCGTTGACTACGTTTCAAAGTGGGTTGAAGCCAAAGCTTTACCCACTAATGACGCAAGGGTGGTTTGTAACTTTTTGAAAGCTTTTTTCGCTAGATTCGGTGTGCCTCGTGCCATTATTAGTGATCGTGGGACTCATTTCTGCAATGATCAATTCGCAAGAGTCATGGCTAAGTATGGTGTAAATCATCGTCTTTCCACAGCCTACCACCCACAAACTAATGGCCAGGCTGAAATATCCAACCGAGGACTAAAGTGAATTCTGGAAAGAACCGTGGGAGAGCATCGTGCCTCATGGGCTTATAAACTTGATGATGCTTTGTGGGCTTTTCGTACCGCATACAAGACTCCGATTGGTTGCACACCATATCGTCTCGTGTACGGGAAAGCGTGCCACCTCCCCATTGAGTTGGAGCACAAGGCTTACTGGGCCTTGAAGTGGGCTAATTTTGATATCAACAAAGCCTGTGACCTACGCAAGATCCAACTCAATGAGCTGAATGAACTTCAGAATGAGGCTTATGAAAATTCTTTGATCTATAAGGAAAGGACTAAGCTCATTCACGACTCTAAGATTAAGAACCGAGAGTTCCATGTTGGAGACAAAGTCTTACTTTTTAACTCTCGGTTGAAAATCTTCTCGCGATAGCTAAAATCTCGTTGGTCCGGCCCATTCACCATTGCCCAAATTTTTCCATTTGGTACTCTCGAGCTCGCTCAACCTAATGGACCTAATTTTAAGGTGAATGGCCAACGAGTGAAGTTTTAATTTGGTGAGGACACCTCTCAGGAGGTGATTCCATCCCTCACCACGTTCCCCATGAACTAATTTTGGGTCGAGTCAGGCTCGTGACTCGGTTATCAAAAACAAGCGCTCCTTGGGAGGCAGCCCGAGTATCTATCCTTTTATGTTTTAACCTCCTAAGTGTAGGGGGACCTCTATAGGTGTTTGTTTTTGTGTGGTGATGTGATTACAGGGATAAGTGCACTCTTGGAAACTTTGAAGAACCGTGCTCCCATGTTATCCGAAATCCGGTTCTATCTCTCAACTATCGTGATTCAATTTTCTTCATAGTCACATTTGAGATTGATCACTTTAGTCGTCTCTTCCTTAACTTGAGTTAACCAACGTGCACAATGTCATAAGTGTAGGGGAGATTTTTCCCACATGCTTAAACATTGAGGACAATGTTTATCTTAAGTGTAGGGGGGACTTCTATCGAAGTTTTAAGTGGATTTTTCCATGAAAATGCCTTCATTTAACCGGAAAATCATATTTTTCAACATTTTTCAAATTTTTTATTAACTTTGGCCATTTATTTGTAATTTTTAAATTTTTATCGTTGCTTTCATATGTATATATTCCACAATAAAGTCAAAAATATTAATAAAGTGGTGTAGCTAGTTTAGAAGTCTTTGGTCTATTAGGCCCGTTGCGATTATTTTGACTCAACCCGAATAGACTTGTCTAAGTTTATTCTAGCTAGTATCCTTAACCATGTAGACCGTAATCGGTTTATTAGGCTAAGCATCCACGAGTCTCATTACTTGAGATTTTAAATTTTGGAGAACGAGTAATGATAGAGTCAATTATAAGTCGGTATTCTTGCGCAAGCTCACTTGGTGTAATTATTCGCTTATTCTCCCATCACTTGCTAATAATTTATCTGCAATAAGTAAGGTCGTACAATTTGAAAAGTTACTTAGCTTCTAGCCCAAGATCGTTTAAAAGTTGCTCGGTAATGATAAGAGTTCATAGCCAAGGCATAACTTATGAAGCGGGGCGCGAAGATTGGCGAGTCCAAAAAGGCCCTAACAAGGCATGAGGATTCCATTTTATTGCTAAAGATCCAAGGTGATGTGAAAAGCATTAATCCTAAAATCAATATGAAGGATCAAGACTCACGACGAAAAGCAATCAACTCCCATAAAGATCATGGAGAAGTCTATCCGAAAAGACCCTAACAAGGTATGAGGATAAATAGATCCAAGTCCGAAAAGGAGGCGGATCGTTGTATCTCAAAATCCCAATCAGAGATTGAAGAAATAATCATGAAGTCGTGGTCAACAAAGTTGGAGTACCCCTCAAAAGTCTCCAAGTGAAGAAACTCTATTATGATGAGAAGACCATTATCTCAAGAACGGCTCTCGAAGATTTGAAGTATGAAGTACATGCCAAATATCGGCCCGAGAAAGGTCTCAAATCGTGAACCGAGTTATGCCAAGATATGAACTTTTTGATATCCCGAGAAGCAGTTTTAAGAGATTTTTTCCTTTAGCTAACTATTGATCAAATCGTCCCACTTTGCTTTCAGGCTAAATAAACTATCGAAATAAGTCCAAAAATGCATCTTCATGATCATTCTAAGACAAAAATAAAATATAAGAGATACACCTAGGAATAAGGGAGTTTAAGCATATGATTAAGCCATGTGTGTAAGTGTTTGATTTGCTAACTTATAATAACAATGATCTTGTTTTCAAGCTTAGTTTGGGGAAAGTAAAACTTGAGGGTGATAAATCTTCGCAGCACCAAAGCCCGAATGTAAGTCCTTGATCTCTTGGCAAGTTATTTCCATATAGCTATTTTCAAGTGCAAATGGTTTTCTATCCTTTTGTTTGCTTTAAAGTTTTAATTCCTCTTAGTACTTTAATTTTTGTTTAGTAGTATGTTAATAAGGCCAAGGTTGATTGATTATGACAAAAGTGTAAATTTGCTTTATCACTAAGCATTGCATGAGGGCATGGCAATGGTTAAGTGTAGGGGATTTGATAGGTGTGTAAACACCCATCCTTTTACCACTAAATTCTGGCTAAAACAAGTCCAAAACACGTATTTAATATCATTTGTTTGGAATTATGCGTGGTTTTTGTGTTAATTGTGTTTTCAGAGTCAACCGGATGAATACTGAAGAAAACATGGGATTGCACGGGTTTTATCGAGGAAAAAGACTCAAGACGAAGTCTATTGTCCAAGAGACGCAAAAGATTTGAAGTCATTGTGCCTATTTGAAGATTTATCGAAGAATAGAGCCAAAGATGGAAGATTCAAATATGTCGAAGAACTCGAGCCTATTAAACAAAAGATTATAAGACGAGTTGGAATTATTCACCGACACTTCTCAAATCCAAGTCGGAAACGTTTATTTAAAGAAGCGTGAAGACTAAAAAAAAGAAAGAAGAAAAGGAGCCCAAACCAAAGCCCAAGCACAAGCCCACCACCACAAGACTTGCCTATATATAGGGCCTTACTTCACAAAAATTCACACTTAGTTAGTTTTTAGTTTTTGATTTCTCTAGTTTTAGAGAGAGAAAGTTTAGAACTTTCTCTCACTAGATTTCATCTTTTTCTATTTCTAGATCAAAACATTTGTATTACTTTTCATTAATCAAGATCAAGTTTTTATCTTTTAATCTTTAATCTCATCCTTCCTTTCTTTGATTTTCATTGATTTTGGTACAAATCTCGTATGATCCGTGTTGTTCATCAATGATTTGTGCTTAAAAAGTTGATTACATTTTATGTTTCTTTAAGTTTATACATGAATAATCTTTGAGATCCTTGTTCTTATTGGCTTATTTGTTGATTTAGCTTATTTACTTTTTAAAGTTTTTATGAAAAGTTCATCTTTTTATTGATTTGATTTAAAAGTTGTTTATTTTGAGTGTAGAAAAATTGTTTTTAGTGCTTATTTGATCAGCTTAAGTTTGGATTCGAGCTAGCTTAGTGATTGGCTTATTCATAGCTTATTTACTTTGCTTAAAATTCGGATCAAAAGGGATTTCGGAAAGGGTCATAAACTCCTTTCCGATTGGTGTTTTCCGACCAGAGCCACCACCCTCATTCCGATCTACCGATCGGAAAAGGGTTTAGGCTTTCCGATTGGTGGTATTATCATTATTCCGATTGTGTTCATTACCATATTCCGATTGTGCACCTTTCAAAACATTCTGATTTGTCTCACTAGTTCAATATTCCGATCACCTGTTTTTGCCATATTCTGATTGCAGCTATTTTCCGAGTATCCGATTGTGCTTGTTTTGGCAATATTCCGATCAGTAGACTCCTCCCACATTCCGATCACTTGATCGGAATACATTCCGATTGCCCCATTTTTTTTATTATTCCGATTGGGTTGTTTTGCTATTCTCCGTTCTTACTTTCTTTTAGTATTTTCCAACTAAGTTCTTATTTTTCACAAAGTTTTCTAAGAGTTAGTTTTTATTGAATGACCATCTTTAACGTTTTCCAAACATTTATTTTTGAACTCATTTCTTAACTTTAATCTTTTAAAGCTTTAAGTTTACTCTTCGACACTTAATTAATTGATATTAGTTTAAAATAGATAAACAAATCAACATCTTTTTATTAACCAAGAACAATTCATTCCACTTAGAGCCGAGATCAATTCGAGAGGATATCGAGAACTTAATCCGAACATAGCAAAATCCTTGTATCACTTTGTGTCGCCCTGAATGACATTTTTGCATTTAGTTTTCTCTATTGAGACACCTTTTGTTATCATGATATCCATAGTTCACGCCCCGTTATTCCGCCATGGTGGGGTGTGACAGAATGTTATCAGAGACAATGGTTATAGAGAATTAGGTTGCCTAACGTAATCTATAGCTTAAGGGTCCCTGCATATAGGCGTCATAGGAGTATGTGTGCATTATAATAATTGATGTATTTAAAATGTTATTTTCATCATAGAATGATTACTTACTTAAAGAGTATATCATATAATGACTTTTTCGAATATTGTTGATTTTTATTTATGATGACTTGTTTCAGATTAATTTCTTGTCTATCTTGTGCGCATTTTCTGATATTATATTTTTGTTTTGAATTTTGGACTAGTAAGGATTGAACCATAGTCGTCCATACTTAGTCACATGTTTCCTTCTTTTTAAATTTTAGACTAGTGTGGGTTGAACCATAGTCGTCGACACTAGTCATTGGGATTTTGTTTTATGACCTAGGAACCCTCATGTGGATGCATAGAGGGACTGTGTGTGGTGTGTACGTAGATGCTTATATTTTATATGTGCTCTGACGCTTTGGAAATCGCTTAATTGTTCGTTACTTTCTATGACATGTATATAATATTATATGTTGGTTTTCCCTTATTTATTTGGTACCTAATATAAAGCACGCGTTGTTATCATTGGTGATTTCATGTGAATGATTTACATTTCAAACTTGGATTTCTCGTTTCTCTTTCTGTCGTTTTGGAGATATTTTTCTCTAGCATAAATGATATTTTTATTAGATCTATATTTGAGTTATATAATGGTTGCTTTGCGGTTTGTTGGTTGATTTATGTGTTATGTGATGCATGATGCGTTATTATTAAGAAATGTCTTCATAGTAGGGAGTACATACGTGAAAGGGGACATATATAATTATGGTAACCAATGTAATTATATATGTGCCACAACACAAGTGGACTTGCAAGTATGATTACCTGGATTGGTATTGATTGCATGGTTGATTGATCATGATGGTAAGTATACATATATGTATGTTGGATTACGTGGGGAGGTGTTATGGGTTGTTGTGTAGATAGTAAGTTTCTCTCTTATCTAAATATCCTGGTGGATATCGTGAATACCTATCACGGCTGGCTGTCATGGAGACTTTTAAGTTGGTTCGTTAATCTGTTGTTCGCTGAGATACTCAACTCTCGTGTTAGAGTTCCTTGCTTATATCATGGTAATATGAAGTCCTATGTTACCCGTCATGCATTTTGATTTGGCTTATTTTGAGAGGTGTGTTGATACTTTTTGGTTTCGATTCTTTGAGCGATGGTATGGATGAGTATGTATAACTTATCAATTCATAACGTTTTGTCGAGTCATCATATCACGTGTTTGTTTTCAGATGGTATTTTGGTATTAGAATCCTTAGGGTATTTTGAAGTTTTTTTAAGATAATGATGTCTTTGTTTTGAGTCTCACAACTCTTCCAAATGATAATTTATAGAAAACCTACTTTGTAATAAGAATAGAGAAAAAATGATTTTTATGGGTACTCGATGAAATAAGGGTTAAGTAACAAAATTTTGGTCTTAAAATAAGTTGTACTATAATTTTTTTATATATGATCAACACTAGTTTATTTCAGTTTTTGAGAGACCATCTTTAAAATAAGGTAAAACTAAAAATAAAATAAATAAAATAAAAAACCCTCTACTTGTGTTATACGTGTAAGTTTAATTGATTTACGTTATTGATTTCCATTTATGAATACAAGACATAAAAAGAGTTATGAAATAAAATTTGTATACCTTAATTTTATATTTAAATGATTTCATAAATTACTAATATGATTCTAGAGTTTCATAGTGACTAATATACAATTAGAAGGTAATTATTTTGGGAAAAGGTTAAATTTTGTAAAAGTTTCATTTGTTGGGTCTTTCTTGTGTCACTAGTTCGTTGTCTGGTTCGTTTTTGTATTCATGCATATTTTGTGTTGGAGTTGCTTTTGTAGTCTCGTGATTTTGATTTATTGTATTATGTGCACATGAAACTCCGTTAGTTATCTCTGAGTTCGATTTGATATCCGTATTTGGTGGTTCTACATCTAGTTTCGGATTCTTAGTTAATGAGAGCAGTGATGAAGTTACCGGAAAGAGTTGTGAGGGAAATATTTGTTCGATTTAGTTATTCGTTACGGGAAGCGCCGTGTTGTTATCGAAGAGGATGATGTATTGTTAGGATATGCAAAGATTAACGCGAGTCGAGTGAAGTAGATTTTTCGTTTGAGTATCATTAGTTAAGAGTGCACGAGGAGGAAATAATTAAGACTGTTGTTAAGTGCATGGTGAACACTCTGAACCTACTATTATGCTTTAAGGATTCACCAATACAGCCTCGGATTTAATAGAGCGAATGGGTCGGGTGCTCATGAACGTATATGGATAAGGTAGTGATCATAACTATCAACTACATTTGGAAATTTCTCTAGGGTAAAGGAAGAGCATGAGTCGCATTAGAAGATCATTCTGGATCTACCGAGGAAAGAAAGGTTATACGCAAGGTTTTCCAAACGTGAAGTCTTAATGCAATAAGTACACATACTAGGACCTGAAGTAAGCAATAACGACATTTATGTAGAGCCAACGAGATTGAAACGGAGTTAAAGGAAAGTTTCGGATACCTAAGTACCAAGTTACTACGGTGGAGAGAGCCCGTGTGATTCATAGCAAAGAAGGAAGGATCGTACTGCACGAGAGAGAATCATTAAGAGCCGAACAATTCGTAGGATCGAATAGGCACTTGACCAACACCAAGGATCGCGTGAATCATGAAGATAGACATGCGTTATGGTTATCATCAATGGAGCGTTGTTGAAGTTGACGTTGGGAGAATGATTGTAGACAAGTTTAAAGTGATTTGAGGTTGCGGTGATGCATTTTGGTTTATCCAATGCACCAGCAGTTCTTGTGAAGTTAGTGAACCGGGTGGGCAAACTGTGTTGGACAAATTTGGGATGATAGTTATGAAAACCTTTTTGGTGGACATCGAAGTCGATTATTTTTACGATTACTAAGGAAGGAGAAGCTTTTGCTAAAATTATTAAAGAGTGAGTAGTTATGTATGAAGGTTAGCAGGCATTCAATTATCACATGGAAATCGGGTGTTATGAAGTTCATGATGAAGGAAGGGTAGGTAGAGAATTATGAGACTGGGATACATGAGTGGTGTGATGGTTTGCTCATGATGGAGTTGTTTTAGAAGTTGAGTATGAGAGTGATCTGTGAGGTATTACGAGAAACTCTAACATATTCCTATTAGGAGGGGATTAGAGGCGCAGTGTACAATTCGAATGGAGATGTATGAAAATGCAATGGAGAAGTTGCTTTTGCCCAAGAGTAGTTAACATCGTGTTGGATATTGATTCAAGATAAAATAAAAGGTAAAATGTGGGTAGCGCCATATGAGAAATCTAAAGGAGCGAGCACGCTAGCAGGATAGGCATGGTTAGAACCAAGGAATGTAAAGGAGAAGTGATGGTAACTTGTAGTACTTGCAAAAATTTACTTGGGTGACATTAATTAGAGGAGCGAGAGAAGCAGTATGGTTGATTGTGTTGGTAAATATTTAGCATGTTCGGACGCTAAACATGAACATCAAAAGTCTTCATGTTTATTGCAACACATGAGAAGCAGTGGAAAGATAACTATAAATCCCTTCAGGAATTACCAAGATGTGGGCAGTGGATACAAGCTGAATAGAGTGTTGGCGAAGGAATTATTGGGGCATGTTTTCTTTCAAAGCATGTGTATGTAAGATGAAGTAGTTGGAAGGATTATAAATGGACATATTGTTTGCAATGAGACGTCGATATGTGATGAAAAGCCATTTGGGAAAGGTTTGGATGAGATTAGTGCCTACCAAATATAGGTTGATGGCTAGAGTGAGCATACCATATAGACGTGGGAGATTTTTCTCGAATTAGGTATGACAGTTTTGATAAGGGTGGAATTTTCTTACAATGATAATTCGGATATGAGATGAGCTGTTTGAGGCATTGTACGGAAGGAAGTATTGGTCGACTACTTTATAGGTCGAAGATTGAGAACGTATGTTGATTTGACATGAGCTGGTGCAATGGATGACTGATAATGTAGTTGGGATTAAGTTGATGGAGAAAGGAACTTTTAGAGTTCAATATTTTTGATCATGCATTATGGAAGGTCCCACATTTGTGATAACCTGAAACCGGGGTCATTGCTTAATCGTACTTTACAACTATTTTTGAAATTTTTGATGAGTTTGAATGATTTTTATTTTTGGAGGTTTAAGTTTAAACCGATGTTAGGAGACTTTTATTTTATCTTTAATAAGTATAAGGAGTATAAGCAAGCATGATGTCGATGGATGCCTAATATTTTACATTTTATTGTCGGTTGTTCGATGTTTGTCATTTTTTATGTTTTCTTTTTAAATGACGTGATAAGTCGAGTCGGGAGACGATATTATTATATTTAAATTATGTATTAACTTTTGAGAAGTATTTTTATGAAACCCGAGCTCCGTGAATATTTTCAGAATTGACTAATAGTCATTTCCTGCTTTTTAGCTAACTATTTTCATTTTGGACCACAACTATTGCAAATTGACAAGAATGGTCCCTCTACCACCATATATAAACCTAGAATTCCACCTAACTTCTCATAGTTACCACTAAACCTAGCAAAATATTTCTTCTCTCCTTTTTCTTTTCATGTAAGTTTTTGGAGGGTAATTTAGATCAGTAGGAAAAAGTTTATTTTGGGTAACTTATGATTTTATTAAGGCTTAACTAATAGCATAGGGTTGTATAGAATTCTATTAGCTTCGATTTAATATAAAGTAGAGCTTCTAGCTCCAAACGAGCGAGAAGTTATGATAGTTTGGTTTTTCGTGTACCGGGAGACGAGTATCGGCACGACATATAGTTGTTGTCGATATTTAGATCGAATCTCGGGGACTATAGATTGAGTTTTTAAATGAGTCAAGAACTGATGAAGAAGTTTAAACCCTATAGGGTGAGTCTAATTCAAACCTAAGTTTCGGTTTTGCGAATGGAATCGTTTATAGAAGTTAAAACGGTTGTATGAATCGGTGACGTAAAACTGTCCGGTTTTTGTCGTTCAAAGATGAGTCGGGTAAGGAACTTTATAAGTAAAGTAATTTGATAAAATTGTTAGAGGAATTTCCATTGATAGTAAGTTAGTTCCTTGAGTCGTTTCGTAAACCTTTGACGAGTCTAAATGGGGTAAATGGGCTAGTACATTTGGTATGTGCCGGGGGATTTTGTCGAGAGTATAGAATGATGAAGTAGATGTGTAGAAGAGTATAATAGTATTACTTGTATCGTTTACTCTCGAGTTTTTCGTGATTTTATGAGTTTGAGTTTGATATTCTTATGTATGGTTTATTGCTCGAGTCATTATTAATGAACGCGCCTTATTTGATAGGTTGCGGTTCTCGTGTTTGAAATGCATCCTCTATCATCGACAATCATCTTGCTAGGTCTCTTATACTAAGGTGAGTCTGTAGCCTCGCTTTTCATGATAGCTAATAAATGTTTTATTACCCGTAATGGGGATACATGCTATTTGAAAATAAACGAACACAAGTCATGAGTAATTGTTTGGACCCAAATGTTGCCTATGTTGCCTTCCATTGTATTGAGTACCTTGTTGCTAAAGACCCTAAATTCATGAGCCCTTAACTATGTTCTGACTTGATGTTGTGAGTTGGGAATAGCCGCTTATTCAAATGATAGTACTATTAGGTTGACCATCCTATCTGAGACCAGGGCATTACGCTGAGTAACCTCTGGGAAGGATAATTTACGAGAATAAGATTTGGGTATATATCTAGCAACTGATACCCTAGAGGAGCAATGGTTTTTATCTAGCCGTGCTGGCATTTGGCGTGGGTGACTAACTGGTTAAGGGGTCGGTGTCATGAGCTTAAATACAATGTGTTGCCTTGAAATAGATTGTGTGCACGACAATTCTATAAATAATTATGATTGATTTTCTTCTTGTGTTCAAATGTGCAAATAATAAACCTATGGAATCGGTCAACATTATTGTTGACTCGTTTAAGCATGTGTTTCAGGTAATCGAAGGTGATTGATGGCGGAGCTTTGCTGTGGATGTTGTGGGTTGGCTTTTGAAGTTTGTTGGTCTAAAAAAATTTCTATCCTTTTATTATGGAACAACTTGTTAAATTTTTATGCACTGACAGAAACTTGTTGGTTTGCTGGTCGATATCCGTGGGGACTAACGCTTTACTCTGGTGTCATTTTACTACATTATGGATGAAATTATGTTTTAGACATTGTGTGAAAATCTTGTTTTTATTTTATGTGTAAACGTCTCTCTTTTGGGTCGTTCAATATACCTTGTGTGATGATACTTGTGTTTAGCACCCAATTGTGTATTTCCGCCGCATAATGTAAATTGAGGGTGTTAAAGATTGGTAATCAGAGCCACAAGTTATAGAGAACTAGGTCGATTTTGAAATTTGTCCTAAACTATAACTTTGGTGTCGAAAATATTTATTTTTCAAAAGCACACAACTTCTCTTCAACGCTCCGGTAAGATCACTATTAGTTTTGTTTTGTATTATAGATGTATCCCTCAGAATTGAAATGATTTGCCGAGTATTTATTAAGTAAATACTATGATATTGTATCGAGGTTATTGAAAGTGCGTTGAGTGCTTGTCATTATCATATTTTACCTTTGAGAGCATTGCATAAACATCATTTCCATAGCATTGCATATCATGGGTTACGTATAACATTTGCGATGCATGAGTATTGCATATTAATTTTTAACAATGACCTTAAGTACCCTTGAACCCTTATAATTGTAGAAAAGGGCTGATATACACCGTGAGGAGGATTGGATTGAGATGAATGACATACTAGAAGGTGAGGAAGTAGATAACTTTGGTGCTAATGATGATGAGGAGCCCTATGAATATTTGGATGATGGGATTGCTCCTACTGCAGTTGGACAGACTATACCCGAAGTAATTCAAGGTAGTTATGTTCCGAGAGCTAATGTGGTCCCACCGGCTGTTTAGGATCATCAGCGACCTGTTGTACGCTCTTCTATGCCTACTTGTGATAGTTATTTGAGTGGTTTGCCTAGGGTTGCCCGTGTTAGGAATGATTTCTCTGTTGAGTCCAGTAATGTTGCTAGTGCCCGATCTATTCACGATGATATTGCTAGGGTAACTGTCCAGGTCCTAGATCATATGAAGATATTTTGTGGTTTCTTAAAAAGTTTGATAGGTCTTTGTTTGAAAGGTATGTAGTTGAAACCCGAGTGATCAAAAGGTTTGAGCAGAATGAAAGACAGTTTAACAGGTTTGTTACTAATGTGAGAAGGTAAGAGTATGTGCGAGCGAGGGAATTGGATGAAGTTGCTAGTCTGCGAGCTATGGTGTTAAATTTAAGTGAGCAATTTGAAAGGTTTCGTGAGGAACAAGAAAGGAATGCAAGGTTGAATGTGTGGGACTTACCAATGAGGTCTTTTCCTATTCGAGGTGTAGTAATCAGGGATGTGCCAAGTCATGTTGAAGCTCCGGTGTTGGTGAAGCCAGGTGAAGGAGGAAGTCAGAAAGGAAAGGAAAAAGTAGAGGAAGACTCTAAGGAGGATGATAGCAGCAGTGATGACGAACCAATGTGCAAGAAGCTACGGGGATCAAATGTTTAGTTTTCTTTATGTTTTTTTATTAGCCTTGTTGTAACAGAACTTAAGTAGATTGGTACTATAGTTTATGATGGAACTTAATGACTTTTAAAGTTGTCGTGATGAAGGGTTGTAGTGACATTACTTGTCACAATTTTGTGGAAATTTTCCAATGCAATCCAAATTACCTTCATGATCTATGATTTGTCTTTTAGTTCTTTTGTGATTTGGTTGATGATTCAGTGTGGATTGTGTTGTTTGTGTATGTAGTATCCATGACACGTCTTGATAAAGAAATCCTTCTTCTTATCTTGATATGAATACTTACTTGTTCTTTCTTATGTGATGACACAAAAAGGAATTGGGAAGCATTTTTCTGTTATTACTGAATTTCTGTTTGATTAATTCTCTATGCATGCCACCAAAATTGACAACTGCTACTGTGAATACCATGATTGAGCAAGCTATTGCTAGAGCACTAGAAGCTGAACGTGCTGTGAGGAACTAAGAGACTGAGAATAGGAATGCTGCTGGTCAAGTTGGAGGGAATGCTACTAATCCAGTTAAAGGAAATATTGATGAAATGATTGGAGGAAATGCTGCTAGTCAAGCTGGAGGTAATGTTGTTGCTAAGCAAGTACAAAATGAATGTTCTTATGCTAGTTTCATGGAATGTGGACCTACCCAATTTTGTGGTACTGGTGGTGCTTTATAGCTAAGAAGGTGGATTGAAAAGGTTGAATGTACTTTTGAAATTAGTGGATGTTCAGAAGCTAGTAAGGTGAAGTTTGTTGCCGCTACTTTTCAGGATGATGCATTAAGTTGGTGGAATAGTCAGGTAGCTACTGTAGGTTTGGTTGAAGCTAATGCTAGAACATGGACTGTGACCAAAGAACTGTTAACTGTGAAGTTTTGTCCTGAGGAAAAGTTAGGTCAGTTGGAGGATGAGTTGAGGTATTTGGTGCTGCGGAATAATGATATCGTGGCTTATACGAAGAGGTTTTTTGATTTGTGTTTGTTGTGTCCTGATGCTTTTGCTGATGACCGTAAGAAGATGAAGCATTATATCAAAGGTTTATCTAGTAATATCAAGGGAGAGACTACTTCTCGAAACCCAAGACATTTGATGAAGCTATTCAGATGGCTCATGCTTTGATGGACGTGAAGTTGCAAGATCGAAAGGATAGTATTGTTGAGGGAAATAAGAGAAAGTGGGAAGCTGAATTCAAACCAAGGGCAGAATAGAGGAGGTTATCATAACAATAATAACCAAGGACCAAATAGGAATCATCAATACAACTTTAGGAGGAATGATAGTGTTCGTGCTGCTACTGGAACCCAAGGAAACAAAGTGAACCCAAAGTGTGGTCGATGTAGTCTGTATCATGTTGGGAATTGTCCACCTGCTTGCAACAAGTGTGGGAAGGCCGGACATAAAATGGTAGACTATAGGAACAAGGGTGTGGCCACTTGAGCCAATGCTGTCAAGGTGGTTAATTGTTTTGGATGTGGATGCCGTGGACATAAGCAAGGAAACTGTCCGAGGGTTGGCGCTCGACAGCGAGGCAATGTTGCTGCTGTTGTTGTTGGGACTACTTCTCCAGCCTATGTCGTGGGAGATGCTGACAAACCTCAAGGGCCAAATGTGGTTACTGGTACGTTCTTACTCGATGCTTGTTATGCTGGCCTGTTATTTGATTCTGGATCCGATAGAAGTTTTGTAGATGTTAGATTCAGTCAGCTATTGGATAGAGAACCAGTAAGATTGACAAATAATTATAATGTGGAGTTAGCTAATGGTAAGATTGTCAGAACTAGTTCTATACTGAAAGGTTGTTCCTTGAAGTTAGGGAATTATGTGTTTAGTATTGATTTGATGCCCACAGAATTAGGATCTTTTGACGTGATTATTAGAATGGACCGGTTAGTTGCGAATGGTGCAATGATTGTTTGTGCATAGAGATTAGTTCAGATACCGCTAAGGAATAGGGTATTGTCGGTGAAGGGTGATGAGTGTACTTCTCGTTTGAGAGCTGTTTCTTGTTTGAAGACGATGAGGTATATAGAAGTGGGTTGTGAAGTGTTTCTTGCCCAGATAAGTAATGATGGTATGAATGAGAGGAAATTGGAGGATGTACCTGTGATTAGAGAGTATCCTGAAGTTTTTCCTGAAGATTTATCGGGATTAACGCCGCATCGTGAAGTTGAGTTCCGTATTGATTTAGTGCCGGGAGCTGTGCCTGTTGCTCGTGCACCGTATCGTTTAACGCCGTCTGAGATGAAGGAATTATCTGATCAATTGAAGAAATTGATTATTAAGGGATTCATTAGACCGAGTTCGTCGTCGTGGGGTGCTCCGGTTTTGTTTGGTAATAAGAAAGATGGTTCGTTTTGAATGTGTATTGATTATCGAGAGATTAACAAATTGACTTGTCAAGAATCGGTATCCATTGCCGAGGATTGTAGATTTGTTTGATCAGTTGCAAGGATCAAGTGTATAATCGAAGATCGATTTGAGGTCTGGGTATCATCAACTGAGAGTTAGGGAAGAAGATATTCCTATAACATCTTTCCGTACTCGATATGGACATTTTGAATTCCAAGTGATGCCTTTTGGATTAACGAATGCGCCTGCCGTATTCATGGACTTGATAAATCATGTGTGCAAGCTGTATTTGGATGAGTTTGTTATCATATTCATTGATGATATTCTCATTTATTCCAAGAGTAAAGAAGAACATGAGAAGCATTTAAGGATAACTTTGGAATTGTTAAAGAACGAGAAGCTGTATGCGAAGTTCTCTAAGTGCGAGTTTTGGTTGAAATCAGTGCAATTTCTGGTGCACGTGATTGATAGTGAAGGTGTGCGTGTGGATCCTGCTAAGATTGAGGCAATCAAAGATTGTTCGGTACCAACAACGCCGACTGAAGTTAGCCAATTTCTTGGTCTAGTTGGGTATTATAGAGGGTTTATCGAAAATTTTTCACTAATTTCTAAACCATTGACTAAGGTTACTGAAAAGAATCGAGTGTATGAATGGGGATTAGAAGAAGAGGCTGCATTTAATTTGCTGAAGAGTAAGTTGTGTTCTGCGCCGATTTTGTCTTTGCCGGAAGGATCTTAAGATTTTGTAGTGTATTGTGACGCGTCTCATAAAGGATTTGGAGATGTGTTTATGCAAAGGGAGAAAGTGATAGCTTATGCGTCGAGACAATTGAGGAAACATGAAGAGAATTACACTACTCATGATTTAGAACTTGGAGCTGTGATTTTTGCTCTGAAGCTGTGGAGACACTACTTGTATGGAACCAAGTGTGTGGTTTTCACTGATCATAAAAGTCTGCAACATATTTTGAATCAAAAGGAATTGAATATGAGACAAAGGAGATTGGTCGAGTTGCTGAGTGATTATGACTGCGAGATTTGTTACCACCCTAGTAAAGTGAATGTGGTAGCTGATGCCTTAGTAGAAAGGAAAGAGATAAGTCTTTAAGAGTTAGAGATTTGGCAATGATGGAAAGTATTGATTTGATAGAAGTGATATTAAAAGCCCAAGATAATGGTTTGAAGAAAGAAAACATTGAGGCAGAAAATTTGGGTAGAATGTTGAAACAGTTGTTTGTAGTAAGGCCGAATGGATTGAGATATTTTGGGAATAGGATTTGGTTACCGTTGTGTCCGTTTGAGGAAGATTCTTTAGGAGTGCGAGATGTAGTGATGAATGAATCTCATACGTCTAAGTATTCAATACATCCTGGATCGGACAAGATGTATCAAGATCTTAAGAAAGTATATTGGTGGCCGAATATGAAGGCAGATATAGCCTAGTATGTTAATAAGTGTTTAACTTGTGCGAAGGTGAAGGATGAACATAAGAAGCCGTCTGGATTATTAGTGCAACCTAAGGTTCCTGAGTGGAAATAGGAGAAGATTACTATGGATATTGTAACAGGTTTGCCAAGGACTTCTAATGGTTGTGATATGATATGGGTGATTGTAGATAGATTGTCAAAGCCTGCTCACTTTTTACCAATGAAGAAGACAGATAGTATGGAGAGACTGACGACAGTGTATGTGAAGGAGATTGTATGTCGACATGGTGTGCCTTTGTTGATAATTTCAGATCGTGATAGTAGGTATACTTCAGAGTTTTGGAAATCTTTGTAGGAAGTGATGGGAACGGAGTTGAGTTTGAGTACAACATATCATCCGGAGACTGATGGAAAAAGTGAAAGGACGATTCAAACATTAGAGGATATGCTTCGAGCGTGTGTGATTGACTTTGGAAATAGTTGGGATAGACATTTGCTATTGGTTGAATTCTCGTATAATAACAGTTATCATGCTAGTATTAAAGCCGCACCATTTGAAGCTTTGTATGGACGCAAGTGTAGATCTCAAGATTGTTAGAGTGATGTAGGAGAGAGTCAACTGACTAGACCTGAAATGATATTTGAGACGACTGAAAAGATTGTGCAAATTAAGAAACGTTTGTTATTTGCCAGAAGTAGACAAAAGAGTTATGCTGATAATAGGAGGAAACCGTTGGAATTTGAAGTAGGAGACATGGTTATGCTGAAAGTATCGCCATGGAAGGGAGTTATTCGTTTTAGAAAGAGAGGAAAGTCGAGCCCGAGATATATTGGACCATTTAATATTATCCAAAGGATTGGATTGGTTTCTTATAAGTTAGAGTTGTCGGATGAACTTAGGGCTATTCATAACACTTTTCATGTGTCTAATCTGAAGAAGTATTTAGCTGAAAGGGATTTGGTAATTCCAATGGAGGAAATTCAACTTGATGATAAGTTGCATTTTATAGAGGAACCTATAGAGATTATGGATAGGAAAGTGATGAGACTGCAATTATACGTAGTCTCATCGTCCAAATCGGGCTTAAAACGCTAAAAATATCATCAAAATACCCCAAAATATGCTTGTGTTTGTTCATTGTGTATTTTAGGTACGGATATCGTGAAATCGACAAAAGATCACAAGAATCAAGCAAAAACGAACACGGGAAATTAAGCCGCAAAAAGAACCGGGCCCGAACGATGAATTTCCAAAAATACCCTTGATGTTTTGATGATTGTCAACTTTGGTCCCTCATCTTTGAAGATTTGGCAAGAAAGGCCCTTGGATTATTCATTTGTACAAGATAAATCCTTGACGTTTGAAGACATGACAAAAGAACCCCTTGAAGAAGGTCAAATTTGCATTTATGGTCCTTAGAACAAGTTTATGAAAGTTTTGGTGGCCAAAATAAGAAAACCTAAACTTTTATTACAAAGTAAGAATGGAAATGGCTCTTGAAAGTTGATGTAGCAAGTTATGAGAAGAATAGGGGGAAATGTTGTATAAACCATACCCAACCCACCAACAACAAACCGCCACCTCATCACCTTGTCCACGTCACATCCCATAATCAGTTTTATTAATACCAAAAAGTTAAATAATTATTTTTTTATATCAAAACCGGGTAACAAACAGTTTAATCCCCTCATCAACATATCCTCGCCTGTTTATCCACAAACTCCATATAAACCCTAAACCTAAAAACATCAAATCAAAGGGGTTTTCCCTAATTTGTTCTAGAATACTAATTAACCCTCTCCTCACCTAAACCCACACCCCAAAATCAATGCCACGTCACCCTAGACACTCTTACATGGTTCCCCTGCTGCGTCACTTTCACAGCAAACCCAAGAAGGAGACACATCCAACGGCTCACCATCAATACTTGGTCCCTACTTTTCTTTTAAGGGTTCAAGATCAAAGAATTAGCAGTTGTCATCCATGTGAAGACCTCATAGATCACAAGGAAGCATATTGACCAAGATTCGAGTCAAAGACCAAGGGCATGACTGGAAATTCAAAGCATTAGGGTTTGTTATCTTTATATTTTTTATGATTCTAGATAGTACTTTGTTTCATTATAAAAGGAGTTGTTGGTTTCTAACAAGCCCTTTGTTCCAGTTTTGAGACTTGTAAACCTGTTTAATGGATTAGTTAAAGAAATAAAAAGCCCTGCAAGTTTTAATCCTGTGTTCCATTTTTATTTTATGCAATTTAAATTTGTGGTTAGTCTAAGTGGTGTGAGAAATTTTCAGATTTTTTTGATAAAAGTTTTTGGACCCTTGTGCCTATATTTGGATCATAGCTATTTGTATGACAAGCAAATAGCTTTGAGAGGTATATGTTAAAGTTATCTTCTAGTTCTTCTATTTTCAATTGTTAGAAAGTTGGTATTCTGTAAACTTTGACCCAAAATCTTGTTCTAGTTTCTATAAAACTTTGTTGTGTGAATCTGTTTCAAGTATCATCAGAAAGGTTTTCAAGGATTTTGGTGTTAAGAGTATCAGATTTCGAGTTTTCAGAAAGTTGTTGAAAGGTTTTGTAAGAAAGAAAAAGAATTTGTTGTTCATTATGCACTATCACTTACTGTAGCAAGATCGTTGGATCTTGTTACTTGAATCTGTTGTTGTTTTGTGTTTTTCAGGATTGGAGGCTTGTGCTTGTTTTGCTATCACTAAAGCTCTCACACTCCATGGTGTGGATGTACACCTTGGAGGTAAGAATACTTGACTTTGTTTTCTTAAAAAAAATTGTGGTATATGAATTTGTGGTGTTTGCTTTACAAGTGAATTTTTCTTGCTTGTATTCTGCTATTTAGTCGTTCTTGAGTGTTAATCATTCGCAATCTCTGCTAGTTGTGGTATTTAAGACATCCTTGGTTGCTAAACTTTTCTTTAATCTTGTTTTGTAGTCTTAATAGAAATCTGCTTTCTTTCATGTTATTATGGTCTGCTGATTATATGTGCAAGGTTGTATGATTAATCCATGTTAGTTTGATGTGTGTTAACTGAAATTGATAGCTAAGGATAGGTTGTGAGTTGATTTGTTCAAAAAAAATCTTGTGTTAAAATTTGTTAATGTGTCGTTAGTCTCCTCTTTATCTTCATTTACTTTATCTTCAGTTTCGTATCTGCTCATCTAAACTAGTTCTTGGTATTGTTCATGTTTCTGTCATAAGTGTGAATTAAGGATTAAGATGTATTGTTTCTTACTTTGAGTTTGGTTTAGTTGTCGACTTGCATTTGCTTTTCGTTCAAAAAAAAGGCACCTTGCAAGTTTCTATTATAACAGCCTTAGTTTGGCGTGAACAGTGGCATTGAGGGTATTTTGGGTGTCTGTGTCAGTTTTGGTGCCCCTTGTATCCAACTATACCAAACAGCCTATATTAGAAGCCAAGAATAAGAAAAACGCACAAAGAAGTAGAGACATGTTGTGTTCAGTTTAGATCTAGACAGAGCCTTGTTGTTTAGTTCTCCCCCCTGTGCGTATATCAGCCATAGTCTATAGGTTATTTGTTTTTTTTTGTTGTTTGTGTTGCTCATTTCCTACTTATAACGCCCCCACAAGCCAACTTCTCGTGGGGGTTTGGTGTCTAAAAAGAAGTAACACGTAAAGAAAAAAAAGAGGTCTGGTAGAATTTTAGTTTACTTTGTGGTTGATTTACCATTAATTCGACTGAAATAGGTGTTTTGGAGTTATCAGATTACTATTCACGTTTAGTTTAAAATAAAAAAAAACAAAAAAGTTTTACAAAAAGGACGTGGCTAGGACTCGAACCTACGCCACTCCTCTCACACACAAACGTCTTAACCAATGCGCCCTTGGGTCTTTTACTAACTTCCTTTCATTTCATTTTCTATTTAACGGTTGTATTGTTTTAGCTTATTAATAAGAGTTCGTGTGTTTTAAGCTGGTTTTCAGCTTATTTGTTATACTTTTCAGCTTTTTGATTTTTCCTGTGTTAGTCTTATGTTTTAGGACTTTTTAGTTTAAAAAGTTTATTTTTAACAATATTAAATTATTTTTTATGATTATTTTTTGTTTTAATTTTAGAAAGTGATTTAAAAATAGTAAACAGTATTCTAAAAATTTTGAAAAATCATATTTAGGTTTTAAATATTATTCTTGAGGTTTACAAAAGAAAAAGTTTTCAATTTGACTTATTTTTAATTTTATTTAATTTTTGGTCTTTAATTAGAATTTAAAAATTAATATAAAATTATAAAAAGGTTTTGGAACTTTTTTTTTGCATTTTTGTCTTAATTACATTTTTCTTGATTTTTGCTAATTTTTGGTAATTTTTAGAGCATTTTAGTTTTTCGTCACGTTTTACGATTTCGTTCGTTTTACGTCGTAGGGTAATTTTTAGCGTAATTCGTCTTATTTTTCCTTCCTTTCTCATCCAAAAACGACACTAATCCAAACTTAACTTTATATTATTGGCCTATCACATACACACCTCCACCAAGAACGAACTCGCATTTATTCGGTTTCGCGTTTTTCCTAGAACGTGAGATTTAATACTTGCCCGCATTATACGTCTTTTTCGTAGAAGCGTATTTTTACTACATCAATTTTGGCGCCACTGCCGGGGAGGTGTTTTTGAGTTGCCATTATTACTATCGTGTTTGTGTGAGTAGTGCGTTTTTGCTTTTCATTTTTGGAAAGCGTATATAACGTACATACTCATTTTTGTTATTTTTCCTTATTATATTATAATATCGAAATAAATCGTGTTTAATTTTCCTAAGTTAAACACACAACAATCATTTTGCTATATTTTAGATATCATTATCGTTTTTGTTTTCTTTGTGAATATTATTAATATATTGTATTTACGTATCACAATAAACTTACAAGTACTCCAAAAGCATGAAAACGCAACCTTAATTGAGATTTCATCACTGAGTTATTGTATTCGAATCCAAAGCAAAAGTTTAAAGGCAAAATAGATAAATACTTTCGTGAGGGTTAATTTCAATTAACACAAACTATAAGGTGGGTATAAGGCAGTTGTATTTCACGATCTAAAGGAAAACGGCTCTTAAGTGCTTAGCGTCGCCTCGTTTCCTCCGTTTGCTTGTGCGTGTTTTGAGAAAAAGGGCTAATCGAGGGTTTGCCGCCCAAGTATTATATAGGTATCATATATATTTTCTTGTTTTCAGGATTAAACCCTCTTGAACGTTTTGGTGTTCCACCAACGTTCTAAAGTCATCGAAGGCATTCACTCCACGTGATCGTTTTCATTCTTTGTGGCTCCTTTAATCGAGAATCGATTCGAGGAGAGAATGGTAGATTTGAGTCTACGTAATACACCAAAAATCCAAAAAAAATAAAAAACAATCAAAAAACTAAAAAAATTGAAAATCAAAAAATCGTAAAAAGAATCTTCTTTGCTACCCCCCATTCTACGCTTAGTGCATGCGCACTCGATTGAAGGGTTATTCTAATTCTAGCGACGCTTCAAATCGACGCAATCACGATAGAAGGAATCGACGACGTAGACGAGAATTAGAAACGGACGTTCCTAATATCGTTGTTGAAGAGACCGTAGACGAGATGGCCGACAATCGTTCGATGATGGAATTGCTCCAAGCGCCTACTGAGGGTTATGGAGACGCGATCGTAATTCCCATCTATCGAAGCGGAGAATTTTGAGATTAAGAGCGGAATGCTTTCGTTGATTCAAGCTACGAAGTTTCGAGGTCGTGAAGCCGATAATCCTTACGATCACATTCGGAATTTTGATCGTCTTTTGGCCACGAGCAAGTTTAAGAACGTCAACGCCGATGTCGTCAAGCTTATGATTTTTCCGTACTCGCTCGATGGTGCCGCCAAGGATTGGTACGAGAAAGAGCCACCTAATTCCCTAATTACGTGGAAGGATCTCGTTTCCATATTCGTTAATCATTTTTTCCCACCGTCTAAGACGACGTTTTTCAAAAACGAGATTACGAGATTTGAGCAAAAACAGAATGAATCTTTTAGAGACGTGTGGGATCGTTTTATGGAATTGCTTAGGCAATGTCCTCACCATGGATTTTCCGAGTTACACCAAATCGACACGTTTTACAACGGTCTTAGTTTTCAAGAACAAGATTCGTTGAATTCCGCCGCTGGTGGCAACTTTTTGTGTAAAACTCCGAGAGATGCATTAATGATTATCGATAATCGATCCAAGGTTTACCAACTCCGCAACACACCGAGTGTTGCCAATGTATCCAATGTTAGTAATTCTAATCGCAACATTGAGAGGGTTGATGCGAAAGTCGACAAGCTAACGAATGTGTTCACGTCTTTTCTTATTGAGATGCAAAAGAAAGACGCTCCCGCTACGGTGAAAGCAGTTGAGGCATCGTGTACGTTATGTGGTGGACCTCATAATTATTACGAGTGTGCGGCTACGGATGGCCAAACGTCGAGTGTAAACACGTTAAACAACAATTTTAAAAATCAAAACAACGCGGGACCATCACAAGGCAATTATAACCAAGGCAACAATTTTTCAAATCAAAACCGAAACAATTTTCAAAGAAACAATCAACAAGGAAATTTTTCAAATCAAGGAGGTTATAATTAAGGTCGTAATTTGAATTGGCAAAACCGAGATAAAAACAACAACCAAAACTCGAGTTTTCTAAACAACGCTAATCAAGGAAACAATTTTTCAAATGGTAATCAAGGGAATTTTCAAAGAAGTAATGATAACCAAGGGAACTTTAATGCTAATCAAAATAGTTCGTCAAATGATTTTCAAGAATATATGAACACGAATGAGGCTAATATGAGACGTTTAGAGGGACAAATTGGTACTTTGAAAAACGAATTTTCCAACACTTTGAAAGGTCCAAATAATAAAATTGAACAAGGTCAAAGTGAGATTAAAAAGATGTTTTCGGCAATTATGAGCAATCAAGCGAGTTCGTCTTCGAGTACGTTACCAAGTAACACCGTACCAAATCCGAAGGAACACGTTAAAGTCGCCACCTCGTCTATTGGAAAAGGTCGTGTGATTACCCATAACCTTGATGGATTTAGAGTTGTTTCTTCCTCTCGACCCTCAACTTCTAAGACGCCTTCATGTTCTAAAGTTGAGGGGATGAACGTGGTGACCAAGGAAAAGAGTGCACACCCTCGTGTGCCTCAAATTCCAACCACGGTTCAAAAAGAGAGCTTCATCGACCTCACCCAAGTAACCCTTGAAGAAACTTGTGCTTCGATACTTCTTAAAAAACCAAAAAGGCAAATGCCGAGAAAGGAAGAAGAATTCGGGCAAACTTCTATTACCTTGTGATTTTTCCGAGATTGAGGGATGTTTAGCCCTTGTCGATTTAGGTGCTAGCATCAATCTTATGCCTCATTCTCTATGGAAATTGATGAGACTGCCTTCACTTAACCCCACGAACATGACAATCGAGCTTGAAAATAGTACACCACTTATACCAATTGGAATAGTAGAGGATGTCTATGTTAAAGTTGGAAAGTTTGTTTTTCCCGCGGATTTCGTCATATACGATTATGAGTGTGACCCTAAATGTCTCATTATTTTAGTCCGACCATTTTTATCAACGGCTCGAACCGTAACCGACGTCCACGAGGGGAGACTTACTATGAGATATGGGGATGACAAAATGGACTTTTCCGCAAATAAATCCCAAGTGTCTAATGATCATGAAAAAACCGAGGTTTCAAAACCTAATGTTTCAAATTCTAATGCTTTCAAAATGTAAACTTTAGCGGAAAATATGAGGCTCAATGCATGTTTTGAAAGAATTAAGAACGGTTTTAAAGATGCTGATTTTATCGATAAAGAATACGTGTACCTAATTCAAAAGGGTATGCGTAGATTGATGGACGAAAAATCACTTTGGGATATATTCGGCGAACAAAGTGAACAACCAATTCCGAAGGGCGACGTTAGTGCCATCATGACAAAGACCAATATGGGCTCGTCTTCACAACCTTCAAAGGACCATGACTTTAAGGCCCATACTTCTAAACCCATTGAAGTGCCTCCCACTCCTAGCCCCAAATCCATTAAGGATAAGGAAGTGGCCCAACCCAATGCAATCTCACCCATCATAGAAATGTCACCTAAGTATAGCCCAAGGGCGTGTAAGACCATGGTTGTGACTCTCGAGAAATCCTCTCGAGAACATGCTCACGTCGACACTTTCTTTGATGACGATGTTGATTTTGCCGAGATCGAGCATATACTTGCTAATCCGCCATCCATCTTCGAGGATTTACCCTTTGATAAATCTTCAAATGAAGAGGACGATCTCATAAGAATTTATTATGATGATGAGAATGACGACACTTTCACAGCGTACTCGTATTCCGTATACGAACCTATTTTTCATCATAATCCCATTTTTGATGATGAATTCGAGAACGTTGACGACCATATCATCAATCCTCCTTCGTTTCACAATTGTGATGATGAAGAATTCTTTAAAGAGGTCGATGATTTTCTTGCTATAGACATAAGTCCCATTCTCGAGGAGTTACCTTATAAACACTCCTCATTTGAGAATGACGTTTACCACATTCGTGAGGATCTAACTTATCAACGATCCATAAAAGAATGATGGTTTCGTGCTTGATCGTGATCTCTTCGAGAGAGTTTCTAAAATCATCAAAGAGGGGAATGACAAACCGTGGTTTGACAAGCCTATCTATGACGAAGAAATCGATGAGATTGACATTCATGAGGATGACGAATATGTTGACCCCGAGGGGGCGGTGTTCTTTATTGATCGACGTTTTGAGAAATTATACAATCCACCACCCCCTTACCGCGACTTAAATGTGAGGATTTTTAGCGCGACTAATTTTGAATTTGAAACGCCAAATATTTTCGACATTATCAAATCGGGTTTTCATAAAGAGTTTTTGAACGATGAAAAAGGAAAGGATTTTAAATTTGATTTAAAAGATTTTCTACATGTTTAACTCAGTCATCAGCGCATTTTATGAGTGCTACCACCTCGTCTACTCCTTTTGACGACGGTTGGTGTGGATCTAGTGTGGGGGAAGCCCCTTATGTTCCCTCACATTTCTCCATCGAGGACGAGATTTACGGTCCCGGAATTGCTTGTAAAGGGAAATCTCGGTCTTCTACCGATGCAATAAATGGAAAATACATTCATTTTCTTGGTGTGAGTCTACCTCGAGTAGCTCATAAGTTTGAATTACCCATTGCCCCACCTTTCTACTTCTCATCTCTTTTCTTTTACCCCTTTGGGTTTTAGCACGTGTCGAAGTGGCGTTGGTTCGTTTATCCCACGATAACGAGGACGCTATCTTTGACACCGGTATACGTATATCGGGTTTTTATAGTACTCCACGTACTTTTGAGCATTGTTTATCATGTAAGCCCCACCAAATATGACTATTCCATGATTATCCCTAAATGATCACATTTATGGGGATTCGAGTCGAGCTTTTGACTCGGTTAACAAAAACAAGGTGCCTCGTGGGGGATTCTCATGCTTATGCTTATAAATATTATCGTTTTTCTAATAGTGTAACGAGGGGAGTTGTGCTCTTCCAACCTTGTTCCGTGGTTGTTTGTGATTGTGATTCATTAGGTTCATCGTCATCATTGAAGCCTCTCGTGTTCGTTTTACGGATCACTCGAGCTTCGATCGTTGCCTTTGGAGATTCTAATATCCAATGATATCCTTTTATGTTCTAACGTTTATCTTATTAGCATAATTCATAAACGGCTAAGAGGTTGTTCGTTTTATTACCCTTTCTATGCTCAAGATTAAGCATTCGACTACGTCTCTAGTATGGGGGTGTTTTTACCCCTAGACTCGAAACATTGAGGACAATGTTTAGTTTTAGTATGGGGGGTGAGTAGATACTTCACCTTGCTTACGTCACCACGCAATCCATAATTCATCTTTTTGTTATCGTTTTGTTACAAAATAAGGCTAAAAATGTCCAAATTTTAAAATTTTTCTTGATTTTCATAAGTGTTTAAGACACGAATGTAGGTTTTCCGATGGTGAGAAAAAGAGTAATTTTTTACTCGACCGTGTGTGTTGAGCACAGAGCTTCGATCCATTAACTTGTTAGGCTAAGTCTCTTAAATGAGGAAAATAAATGATAGAGTTATTTATAAGTCTCGTAATCTTTCACAATCTCATGTATAGCAATTATTAGCTTATTCTCCCCACGCTTTTATAATAAATTGTTAATAAATATTGATTTAGCGGTTTAGTCACTATCGTTGGTTTCTAATTTGTTTTAGTAGCTTCCATGTAATTAAATTGGGAAAACATTGAGGTATCGCCAGCGTCACGATTTTGAAGTATTGGCAACCAGAATAATCGAAAGCTTCACCCAATAATAAGATTTCAAGTGCTCACCTAAATTAAGCAAAAATTTGAAGCTCACAAGGCCGAAAAATCTATGCCCAAATTGAAAGTGAATCAAGCCTTAATCTTTAAAGCTTTAAAGATCCAAAATTCGCTTTAGCGTGAGGATATACGTCCAGTCATAATAAAACCACCGATGATGGCGGATAATAAAAGACAAGGGCAAGACTGAAGTCATAATAAAAGCTCCATGGCGGAGTTGAATAAAAGATGGAGGTAAACCATGATAATAAAGCTACCGATGATGAGGTGGGTAATAAAAGTCATGGTAATAAGTCTCATGTTCAAAACCATTCTAAAACCGTGTTTATCGGTCCTTCTTGTTAACTTAATTTTTTTACATCGTAGTCTATTAGGGTGAATTATTAATTCGATGATTTTGGTTACACCGTTAAGACTCTATTTTTGGACCTAATCTCTATTTACACATAATTCAATGATGTATCCTCGTGATCATTAAGACAAAAATAAAATATAAGAGATACCAACTAGGAATAAGGGAGTTTAGGTGTGTAATTAACACTCATGAGATATGATTGTGTTGCTAACTTATAATAACAATGATCTCGTTACACGCTTAGCATGGAATTGAGTGAAAATCGAGGATGACGAACTTATCTCTATGAGGCATTCACGTGTTCTTATTCTTTGACCCTAAGAGTCACTTAATCGTGATGAAAACAATACATTGTGTCTAAAACACGTGTATTAGTTTATTTAAGTTTATGTCTTCAATAAATGTCACATAAAAATGAATTTTGGAAGTGCTATGATACTTAATTCCTGGCATTACGTGAGGGCACAACAATGGTTTAGTATGGGAGAGTGATGAGACTACAATTATACGTAGTCTCATCGTCCAAATCGGGCTTAAAACGCTAAAAATATCATCAAAATACCCCAAAATATGCTTGTGTTTGTTCATTGTGTATTTTAGGTACGGATATCGTGAAATCAACAAAAGATCACAAGAATCAAGCAAAAACGAACACGGGAAAAGAAGCCGCACAAAGAACCGGGATCAAACGATGAATTTCCAAAAATACCCTTGATGTTTTGATGATTGTAAACTTTGGTCCCTCATCTTTGAAGATTTGGGAAGAAAGGCCCTTGGATTATTCTTTTGTACAAGATAAATCCTTGACGTTTGAAGACATGACAAAAGAACCCCTTGAAGAAGGTCAAACTTGCATTTATGGTCCTTAGAACAAGTTAATGAAAGTTTTGGTGGCCAAAATAAGAAAACATAAACTTCTATTACAAAGGAAGAATGGAAATGGCTTTTGAAAGTTGATGTAGCAAGTTATGAGAAGAATAGGGGGCAAAGCTGTATAAACCATAACCAACCCACCAACAACAAACCGCCACCACATCACCTTGGATACGTCACATCCCATAATCAGTTTTATTATTACAAAAAGTTTAAAAAACTATTTTTTATATCAAAACCGGGTAACAAACACGATTAATCCCCTAACATATCCTCACCTGCTTATCCCCAAACTCCATATAAACCCTAAAACTAAAAACATCAAATCAAAGGGGTTTTCCCTAATTTGTTCAAGAATACTAATTAACCCTCTCCTCACCTAAACCCACACCCCAAAATCAATGCCATGTCACCCTAGACACCCTCACATGGTTCCGCTGCTGCGTCACTTTCATAGCAAACCCAAGAAGGAGACACATCCAACGGCTCACCATCAATACTTGGTCCCTACTTTTCTTTTAAGGGTTCAAGATCAAAGAATAGCAGCTTTCATCCCATGTGAAGACCTCAGAGATCACAAGGAAGCATATTGACCAAGATTTGAGTCAAAGACCATGGGCAGGACTGGAAATTCAAAGCATTAGGGTTTGTCATCTTTATATTTTTTTATGATTCTAGATAGTTCTTTGTTTCAGTATAAAAGGATTTGTTGGTTTGTAACAAGCCATTTCTTCAAGTTTTGAGACTTGTAAACCTTTTTAATGGATTAGTTAAAGAAATAAAAAGTCTTGCAAGTTTTAATCCTGTGCTCCATTTTTATTTTATGCAATTTAAATTTGTGGTTAGTCTAAGTGGTGTGAGAAATTTTCAATTTTTTTGATAAAATCTTTGGGACCCTTGTGCATACACTTGGATCATAGCTATTTGTGTGACAAGCAAATAGCTGTGAGAGGTATATGTTCAAGTTATCTTCTAATTCTTCTATTTTCAATTGTTAGAAAGTTGGTATTTCGTAAGCTTTGACTCAAAATCTTGTTCTAGTTTTTATAAAAGTTTGTTGTGTGAATCTGTTTCAAGTATCATCATAAAGGTTTTCAAGGATTTTGGTGTTAAGAGTATCAAGTTTCGAGTTTTCAGAAAGTTGTTCAAAGGTTTTGTAAGAAAGAAAAAGAATATGTTGTTCATTATGCACTATCACTTACTGTAGCAAGATCGTTAGATCTTGTTACTTGAATCTGTTGTTGTTTTGTGTTTTCAGGATAGGAGGCTTGTGCTTGTTTTGCTAGCACTAAAGCTCTCACACTCCAAGGTGTGGATGTACACCTTGGAGGTAAGAATACTTGACTTTGTTTTCTTCAAAAAAAATTGTGCTATATGAATTTGTTGTGTTTGCTTTACAAGTGAATTTTTCTTGCTTGTCATCTGCTATTTAGTAGTTCTTGAGTGTTAATCATTCGTAATCTCTCGTGGTTGTGGTGTTTAAGACATCCTTGGTTGCTAAACTTTGCTTTAATCTTGTTTTGTAGTCTTAATAGAAATCTGCTATATTTCATGTTATTATGGTCTGCTGATTATCTGTGCAAGGTTGTATGACTAATCCATGTTAGTTTGATGTGTGTTAACTGAAATAGATAGCTAAGGACAGGTTGTGAGTTGATTTGTTCAAAAAAAAATCTTGTGTTAAAATTTATTAATGTGTCGTTAGTCTCCTCTTTATCTTCATTTACTTTATCTTCAGTTTCGTATCTACTCATCTAAACTAGTTCTTGGTATTGTTCATATTTCTGTCATAATTGTGAATTAAGGATTAAGATGCATTGCTTCTGACTTTGAGTTTGGTTTAGTTGTCAACTTGCATTTGCTTTTCGTTCAAAAGAAAAGAGGCACCTTGCAAGTTTCTGTTATAACAGCCTTAGTTTGGCATGAACAGTGGCGTATTGAGGGTATTTTGGGTTTCTGTGTCAGTTTTGGTGCCCCTTGTATCCAACTATACCAAACAGCCTATATTAGAAGCCAAGAAAAAGAAAAACGTACAAAGAAGCAGAGACATGATGTGTTCAGTTTAGATCTAGACAGAGGCCTGTTGTTTTGTTCGCCCCCCTGTGCGTATATCATCCATAGTCTATAGGTTATTTGTTTTTTTGTTGTTTGTGTTGCCCATTGTCTGGTTATAACGCCCCCACAAGCCAACTGCTCGTGGGGGTTTGCTGTCCAAAAAGAAGTAACACACAAAGAAAAAAAAGAGGTCTGGTATAATTTTAGTTTATTTTATGGTTGATTTTACATTAATTCGACTGGAATCGGTGTTTTGGAGTTATCAGATTACTGTTCACGTTTAGTTTAAAAGAAAAAAAAGTTTTTCCAAAAATTACGTTGCAAGGACTCGAACCTGCGCCAATCCTCTCACACACAAACGCCTTAACCAATGCGCCCTTGGGTCTTTTACTGACTTCCTTTCATTTCATTTTCTATTTAAGTGTTGTATTGTTTTAGCTTATTAATAAGAGTTCGTGTGTTTTAAGCTGGTTTTCAGCTTATTTGTTAAGTATTTTTCAGCTTTTTTATTTTTCATGTGTTACTCTTATGGTTTAGGACTTTTTAGTTTAAAAAGTTTATTTTTAACATTATTAAATTATTTTTTATGATTATTTTTTGTTTTAATTTTAGAAAGTGATTTAAAAATAGTAAACAGTATTTTAAAAAATTTTAAAAATCATTTTTAGGTTTTTAATATTATTTTTGAGGTTTACAAAAGAAAAAGTTTTCAATTTGACTTATTTTTAATTTTATTTAATTTTTGGTTTTTAATTAGAATTTAAAAATTAATATAAAATTATTAAAAAAGTTTTGGAAATTTTTGTTTGCATTTTGTCTTAATTACATTTTTCTTGATTTTTGGTTATTTTTTGGTAATTTTTAGAGCATTTCAGTTTTGCGTCGCGTTTTATGATTTTGTTCATTTTACGTCGTAGGGTAATTTTTAGCATAATTTGTCTTATTTTTCCTTCCTTTCTCATCCAAAAACGACACTAATCCAAACTTAATTTTATATTATTGGCCTATCACATACACACCTCCACCAAGAACGAACTCGCATTTATTCGGTTTCGCGTTTTTCCTAAAACGTGAGATTTAATACTTGCCCGCATTATACGTCTTTTTGTAGAAGCGTATTTTTACTACATCAATATTGGCGCCACTGCCGGGGAGGTGTTTTTGAGTTGCCATTATTACTATCGTGTTTGTGTGAGTAGTGCGTTTTTGCTTTTCATTTTTGGAAAGCGTATATAACGTACATACTCATTTTTGTTATTTTTCCTTATTATATTATAATATCGAAATAAATCGTGTTTAATTTTCCTAAGTTAAACACACAACAATCATTTTGCTATATTGTAGATATCATTATCGTTTTTGTTTTCTTTGTGAATATTATTAATATATTGTACTTACGTATCACAATAAACTTACAAGTACTCCAAAAGCATGAAAACGCAACCTTAATTGAGATTTCATCACTTAATTATTGTATTCGAATCCAAAGCAAAAGTTTAAAGGCAAAATAGATAAATACTTTCGTGAGGCTTAATTTCAATTAACACAAACTATAAGGTGGGTACAAGGCGGTTGTATTTCACGACCTAAAGGAAAACGGCTCTTAAGTGCTTAGCGTCGCCTCGTTTCCTCCGCTTGCTTTTGCGTGTTTTGAGAAACAGGGCTAATCGAGGGTTTGCCGCCCAAGTATTATCTACGTATCATATATATTTTCTTGTTTTCAGGATTAAACCCTCTTGAACGTTTTGGTGTTCCACCAACGTTCTAAAGTCATCAAAGGCATTCACTCCACGTGATCGTTTTCATTCTTTGTGGCTCCTTTAATCGAGAATCGATTCGAGGAGAGATTTGTAGATTTGAGTCTACGTAATACACCAAAAATCCAAAAAAAATAAAAAACAATCAAAAAACTAAAAAAATTGAAAATCAAAAAATCGTAAAAAGAATCTTCTTTGCTACCCCCCCCCATTCTACGCTTAGTGCATGCGCACTCGATTGAAGGGTTATTCTAATTATAGCGACACTTCAAATCGACGCAATCGTAATAAAAGGAATCGACGACGTAGACGAGAATTAGAAACGGACGTTCCTAATATCGTTGTTGAAGAGACCGTAGACGAGATGGCCGACAATCGTTCGATGATGGAGTTGCTCCAAGCGCCCACCGAGGGTTATGGAGACGCGATCGTAATTCCCATCTATCGAAGAGGAGAATTTTGAGATTAAGAGCGGAATGCTTTCGTTGATTCAAGCTACGAAGTTTCGAGGTCGTGAAGCCGATAATCCTCACGATCACATTCGGAATTTTGATCGTCATTTGGCCACGAGCAAGTTTAAGAACGTCAACGCCGATATCGTCAAGCTTATGATTTTTTCGTACTCGCTCGATGGTGCCGCCAAGGATTGGTACGAGAAAGAGCCACCTAATTCCATAATTACGTGGAAGGATCTCGTTTCAATATTCGTTAATCATTTTTTCCCACCGTCTAAGACGACGTTTTTCAAAAACGAGATTACGAGATTTGAGCAAAAACAGAATGAATCTTTTAGAGACGTGTGGGATCGTTTTATGAAATTGCTTAGGCAATGTCCTCACCATGGATTTTCCGAGTTACACCAAATCGACACGTTTTACAACGGTCTTAGTTTTCAAGAACAAGATTCGTTGAATTCCGTCGTTGGTGGCAACTTTTTGTGTAAAACTCCGAGAGATGCATTAATGATTATCGATAATCGATCCAAGGTTTACCAACTCCGCAACACACCGAGTGTTGCCAATGTCGCCAATGTTAGTAATTCTAATCGCGACATTGAGAGGGTTGATGCGAAAGTCGACAAGCTAACGAATGTGTTCACGTCTTTTCTTATTGAGATGCAAAAGAAAGACGCTCCCGCTACGGTGAAAGCGGTTGAGGCATCGTATACGTTATGTGGTGGACCTCATAATTATTACGAGTGTGCGGCTACGGATGGCCAAACGTCGAGTGTAAACACGTTAAACAACAATTTTCAAAATCAAAACAACGCGGGTCCATCACAAGGAAATTATAACCAAGGCAACAAATTTTCAAATCAAAACCGAAACAATTTTCACATAAACAATCAACAAGGAAAATTTTCAAATCAAGGAGGTTATAATTAAGGTCGTAATTTGAATTGGCAAAACTGAGATAACAACAACAACCAAAACTTGAGTTTTCTAAACAACGCTAATCAAGGAAACAATTTTTCAAATGGTAATGAAGGGAATTTTCAAAGAAGTAATGATAACCAAGGTAACTTTAATGCTAATCAAAATAGTTCGTCAAACGATTTTCAAGAATATATGAACACGAATGAGGTTAATATGAGACGTTTAGAGGGACAAATTGGTACTTTAAAAAACGAATTTTCCAACACTTTGAAAGGTCCAAATAATAAAATTGAACAAGGTCAAAGTAAGATTAAAAAGATGTTTTCGGTAATTATGAGCAATCAAGCGAGTTCGTCTTCGAGTACGTTACCAAGTAACACCGTACCAAATCCGAAGGAACACGTTAAAGTCGCCACCTCGTCTATTGGAAAAGGTCGTGTGATTACCCATAACCTTGATGGATTTAGAGTTGTTTCTTCCTCTCGACCCTCAACTTCTAAGACGCCTTCATGTTCTAAAGTTGAGGGGATGAACGTGGTGACCAAGGAAAAGAGTGCACACCCTCGTGTGCCTCAAATTCCAACCACGATTCAAAAAGAGAGCTTCATCGACCTCACCAAAGTAACCCTTGAAGAAACTTGTGCTTCGATACTTCTTAAAAAACCAAAAAGGCGAATGCCGAGAAAGGAAGAAGAATTCGGGCCAGTTCTATTACCTTGTGATTTTTCCGAGATTGAGGGATGTTTAGCCATTGTCGATTTAGGTGCTAGCATCAATCTTATGCCTCATTCTCTATGGAAATTGATGAGACTGCCTTCACTTAACCCCACGAACATGACAATCGAGCTTGAAAATAGTACACCACTTATACCAATTGGAATAGTAGAGGATGTCTATGTTAAAGTTGGAAAGTTTGTTTTTCCCGCGGATTTCGTCATATCCGATTATGAGTGTGACCCTAAATGTCTCATTATTTTAGTCCGACCATTTTTATCAACGGCTCGAACCGTAATCGACGTCCACGAGGGGAGACTTACTATGAGATATGGGGATGACAAAATGGACTTTTCCGCAAATAAATCCCGAGTGTCTAATGATCATGAAAAAACCGAGGTTTCAAAACCTAATGTTTCAAATTCTAATGCTTTCAAAATGTTAACTTTAGCGGAAAATATGAGGCTCAATGCATGTTTTGAAAGAATTAAGAACGGTTTTAAAGATGCTGATTTTATCGATAAAGAATACGTGTACCTAATTCAAAAGGGTATGCGTAGATTTATTGACGAAAAATCACTTTGGGATATATTCGGCGAACAAAGTGAACAACCAATTCCGAAGGGCGACGTTAGTGCCATCATGACAAAGACCAATATGGGCTCGTCTTCACAACCTTCAAAGGACCATGACTTTGAGGCCCATACTTCTAAACCCATTGAAGTGCCTCCCACTCCTAGCCCCAAATCCCTTAGGGATAAGGAAGTGGCCCAACCCAATGTAATCTCACCCATGATAGAAATGTCACCTAAGCATAGCCCAAGGGCGTGTAAGACCATGGTTGTGACTCTTGAGAAATCCTCTCGAGAACATGCTCACGTCGACACTTTCTTTGATGACGATGTTGATTTTGCCGAGATCGAGCATATACTTGCTAATCCGTCATCCATCTTCGAGGATTTACCCTTTGATAAATCTTCAAATGAAGAGGACGATCTCATAAGAATTTATTATGATGATGAGAATGACGACACTTTCACAACGTACTCGAATTCCGTATACGAACCTATTTTTCATCATAATCCCATTTTTGATGATGAATTCGAGAACATTGACGACCATATCATCAATCCTACTTCGTTTCACAATTGTGATGATGAAGAATTCTTTAAAGAGGTCGATGATTTTCTCGCTATAGACATAAGTCCCATTCTCGAGGAGTTACCTTATAAACACTCCTCATTTGAGAATGACGTTTACCACATTCGTGAGGATCTAACTTATCAACGATCCCCACAAAAGAATGATGGTTTCGTGCTTGATCGTGATCTCTTCGAGAGAGTTTCTAAAATCATCAAAGAGGGGAATGACAAACCGTGGTTTGACAAGCCTATCTATGACGAAGAAATCGATGAGATTGACGTTCATGAGGATGACGAATATGTTGACCCCGAGGGGGCGGTGTTCTTTATTGATCGACGTTTTGAGAACTTATACAATCCACCACCCCTAACCGCGACTTAAATGTGAGGATTTTTAGCGCGACTAATTTTGAATTTGAAACGCCAAATATTTTCGACATTATCAAATCGGGTTTTCATAAAGAGTTTTTGAACGATGAAAAAGGAAAGGATTTTAAATTTGATTTAAAAGATTTTTCTACATGTTTAACTCATTCATCACCGCGTTTTATGAGTGCTACCACCTCGTCTACTCCGTTAGACGACGGTTGGTGTGGATCTAATGTGGGGGAAGCCCCTTATGTTCCCTCACATTTCTCCATCGAGGACGAGATTTACGGTCCCGGAATTGCTTGTAAAGGGAAATCTCGGTCTTCTACCGATGCAATAAATGGAAAATATATTCATTTGCTTGGTGTAAGTCTACCTCGAGTAGCTCATAAGTTTGACTTACCCATTGCCCCACCTTTCTACTTCTCATCTCTTTTCTTCTACACCTTTGGGGTTTTAGCACGTGTCGAAGTGGCGTTGGTTCGTTTATCCCACGATAACGAGGACGCTATCTTTGACCCCGGTATACATATATCGGGTTTTTAAAGTACTCCACGTACTTTTGAGCATTATTTTTCATGTAAACCCCACCAAATATGACCATTCCATGATTATCCCTAAATGATCACATTTATAGGGATTCGAGTCGAGCTTTTGACTCGGTTAACAAAAACAAGGTGCCTCGTGGGGGATTCTCATGCTTATCCTTATAAATATTATCGTTTTTCTAATAGTGTAACGAGGGGACTTGTGCTCTTCCAACCTTGTTCCGTGGTTGTTTGCGATTGTGCTTCATTAGGTTCATCGTCATCATTGAAGCCTCTCGTGTTCGTTTTACGGATCACTCGAGCTTCGATCGTTGCCTTTGGAGATTCTAATATCCAATGATATCCTTTTATGTTCTAACGTTTATCTTATTAGCATAATTCATAAACGGCTAAGAGGTTGTTCGTTTTATTACCCTTTCCATGCTCAAGATTAAGCATTCGACTACGTCTCTAGTATGGGGGTGTTTTTACCCCTAGACTCGAAACATTGAGGACAATGTTTAGTTTTAGTATGGGGGGTGAGTAGATACTTCACCTTGCTTACGTCACCACGCAATCCATAATTCATCTTTTTGTTATCGTTTTGTTGCAAAATAAGGCTAAAAATGGCCAAATTTTAAAAATTTTCTTGATTTCATAAGTGTTTAAGACACGAATGTAGTTTTTCCGATGGTGAGAATAAGAGTAATTTTTTACTCGACCGTGCGTGTTGAGCACATAGCTTCGATCCATTAACTTGTTAGGCTAAGTCTCTTAAATGAGGAAAATAAATGATAGAGTTATTTATAAGTCTCGTAATCTTTCACGATCTCATGTATAGCAATTATTAGCTTATTCTCCCCACGCTTTTATAATAAATTGTTAATAAATATTGATTTAGCGGTTTAGTCACTATTGTTGGTTTCTAATTTGTTTTAGTAGCTTCCATGTAATTAAATTGGAAAAACATTGAGGTATCGCCAGCGTCACGATTTTGAAGTATTGGCAACCAGAATAATCGAAAGCTTCACCCAATAATAAGATTTCAAGTGCTCACCTAAATTAAGCAAAAATTTGATGCTCACATGGCTGAAAAATCTATGCCCAAATTGAAAGTGAATCAAGCCTTAATCTTTAAAGCTTTAAAGATCCAAAATTCGCTTTAGCGTGAGGATATACGTCCAGTCATAATAAAACCACCGATGATGGCGGATAATAAAAGACAAGGGCAAGACTGAAGTCATAATAAAAGCTCCATGGCGGAGTTGAATAAAATATGGAGGTAAACCATGATAATAAAGCTACCGATGATGAGGTGGGTAATAAAAGTCATGGTAATAAGTCTCATGTTCAAAACCATTCTAAAACCGTGTTTATCGGTCCTTCTTGTTAACTTAATTTTTTTACATCGTAGTCTATTAGGGTGAATTATTAATTCGATGATTTTGGTTACACCGTTAAGACTCTATTTTTGGACCTAATCTCTATTTACACATAAGTCAATGATGTATCCTCGTGATCATTAAGACAAAAATAAAATATAAGAGATACCAATTAGGAATAAGGGAGTTTAGGTGTGTAATTAACACTCATGAGATATGATTGTGTTGCTAACTTATAATAACAATGATCTCGTTACACGCTTAGCATAGAATTGAGTGAAAATCAAGGATGACGAACTTATCTCTATGAGGCATTCACGTGTTCTTATTCTTTGATCCTAAGAGTCACTTAATCGTGATGAAAACAATACATTGTGTCCAAAACACGTGTATTAGTTTATTTAAGTTTATGTCTTCAATAAATGTCACATAAAAATGAATTTTGGAAGTGCTATGATACTTAATTCCTAGCATTACGTGAGGGCACAACAAAGGTTTAGTATGGGAGAGTGATGAGACTACAATTATACGTAATCTCATCGTCCAAATCGGGCTTAAAACGCTAAAAATATCATCAAAATACCCCAAAATATGCTTGTGTTTGTTCATTGTGTATTTTAGGTACGGATATCGTGAAATCAACAAAAGATCACAAGAATCAAGCAAAAACGAACACGGGAAAAGAAGCCGCACAAAGAACCGGGATCAAACGATGAATTCCCAAAAATATCCTTGAAGTTTTGATGATTGTCAACTTTGGTCCCTCATCTTTGAAGATTTGGGAAGAAAGGCCCTTGGATTATTCATTTGTACAATATAAATCCTTGACGTTTGAAGACATGACAAAAGAACCCCTTGAAGAAGGTCAAACTTGCATTTATGGTCCTTAGAACAAGTTAATGAAAGTTTTGGTGGCCAAAATAAGAAAACATAAACTTCTATTACAAAGGAAGAATGGAAACGAATTTTGAAAGTTGATGTAGCAAGTTATGAGAAGAATAGGGGGCAAAGTTGTATAAACCATACCCAACCCACCAACAACAAACTGCCACCACATCACCTTGGCTACGTCACATCCCATAATCAGTTTTATTATTACCAAAAGTTTAAAAAACTATTTTTTATATCAAAACCGGGTAACAAACACTATTAATCCCCTCATCAACATATCCTCACCTGTTTATCCCCTAACTCCATATAAACCCTAAACCTAAAAACATCAAATCAAAGGGGTTTTCCCTAATTTGTTCTAGAATACTAATTAACCCTTTCCTCACCTAAACCCACACCCCAAAATCAATGCCATGTCACCCTAGACACCCTCACATGGTTCCCCTGCTACGTCACTTTCATAGCAAACCCAAGAAGGAGACACATCCAACGGATCACCATCAATACTTGGTCCCTACTTTTCTTTTAAGGGTTCAAGATCAAAGAATTAGCAGTTGTCATCCCATGTAAAGACCTCAGAGATCACAAGGAAGCATATTGACCAAGATTTGAGTCAAAGACCAAGGGCAGGACTGGAAATTCAAAGTATTAGGGTTTGTCATCTTTATATTTTTTTTATGATTCTTGATAGTTCTTTGTTTCAGTATAAAAGGAGTTGTTGGTTTGTAACAAGCCTTTTCTTCTAGTTTTGAGACTTGTAAACCTTTTTAATGGATTAGTTAAAGAAATAAAAAGCCTTGCAAGTTTTAATCCTGTGCTCCATTTTTATTTTATGCAATTTAAATTTTTGGTTAGTCTAAGTGGTGTGAGAAATTTTCAGTTTTTTTGATAAAATCTTTGGGACCCTTGTGCATATACTTGGATCATAGCTATTTGTGTGACAAGCAAATAGCTGTGAGAGGTATATGTTCAAGTTATCTTCTAATTCTTCTATTTTCAATTGTTAGAAAGTTGGTATTTTATAAGCTTTGACTCAAAATCTTGTTCTAGTTTTTATAAAAGTTTGTTGTGTGAATCTGTTTCAAGTATCATCAGAAAGGTTTTCAAGGATTTTGGTGTTAAGAGTATCAAGTTTCGAGTTTTCAGAAAGCTGTTCAAAGGTTTTGTAAGAAAGAAAAAGAATATGTTGTTCATTATGCACTATCACTTACTGTAGCAAGATCGTTAGATCTTGTTACTTGAATCTGTTGTTGTTTAATGTTTTCAGGATTGGAGGCTTGTGCTTGTTTTGCTAGCACTAAAGCTCTCACACTCCAAGGTGTGGATGTACATCTTGGAGGTAAGAATACTTGACTTTGTTTTCTGCAAAAAAAAAATTGTGCTATATGAATTTGTTGTGTTTGATTTACAAGTGAATTTTTCTTGCTTGTCATCTTCTATTTAGTAGTTCTTGAGTCTTAATCATTCGTAATCTATGGTGGTTGTAGTGTTTAAGACATCTTTGGTTGCTAAACTTTGCTTTTATCTTGTTTTGTAGTCTTAATAGAAATCTGCTATCTTTCATGTTATTATGGTCTGCTGATTATCTGTGCAAGGTTGTATGACTAATCCATGTTAGTTTGATGTGTGTTAACTGAAATAGATAGCTAAGGGCAGGTTGTGAGTTGATTTGTTCAAAAAAAATCTTGTGTTAAAATTTGTTAATGTGCCGTTAATCTCCTCTTTATCTTCATTTACTTTATCTTCAGTTTCGTATCTACTCATCTAAACTAGTTCTTGGTATTGTTCACATTTCTGTCATAATTGTGAATTAAGGATTAAGATGCATTGCTTCTGACTTTGAGTTTGGTTTAGTTGTCGACTTGCATTTGCTTTTCGTTCAAAAGAAAAGAGGCACCTTGCAAGTTTCTGTTATAACAGCCTTAGTTTGGCGTGAACAGTGGCGTATTGAGGGTATTTTGGGTTTCTGTGTCAGTTTTGGTGCCCCTTGTATCCAACTATACCAAACAGCCTATATTAGAAGCCAAGAAAAAGAAAAACGCACAAAGAAGCAGAGACATGATGTGTTCAGTTTAGATCTAGACAGAGGCCTGTTGTTTTGTTCGCCCCCCTGTGCGTATATCATCCATAGTCTATAGGTTATTTGTTTTTTTGTTGTTTGTGTTGCCCATTATCTGGTTATAACGCCCACACAAGCCAACTGCTCGTGGGGGTTTGCTGTCCAAAAAGAAGTAACACACAAAGAAAAAAAAGAGGTCTGGTAGAATGTTAGTTTATTTTATGGTTGATTTTACATTAATTCGACTGGAATCGGTGTTTTGGAGTTATCAGATTACTGTTCACGTTTAGTTTAAAAGAAAAAAAAGTTTTTCCAAAAAGGACGTTGCCAGGACTCGAACCTGCGCCAATCCTCTCACACACAAACGTCTTAACCAATGCGCCCTTGGGTCTTTTACTGACTTCCTTTCATTTCATTTTCTATTTAAGGGTTGTATTGTTTTAGCTTATTAATAAGAGTTCGTGTGTTTTAAGCTGGTTTTCAGCTTATTTGTTAAGTATTTTTCAGCTTTTTTATTTTTCATGTGTTACTCTTATGGTTTAGGACTTTTTAGTTTAAAAAGTTTATTTTTAACATTATTAAATTATTTTTTATGATTATTTTTTGTTTTAATTTTAGAAAGTGATTTAAAAATAGTAAACAGTATTTTAAAAATTTTTAAAAATCATTTTTAGGTTTTTAATATTATTTTTGAGGTTTACAAAAAGAAAAAGTTTTCAATTTGACTTATTTTTTAATTTTATTTAATTTTTGGTTTATAATTAGAATTTAAAAATTAATATAAATTATTAAAAAAGTTTTGGAAATTTTTGTTTGCATTTTGTCTTAATTACATTTTTCTTGATTTTTGGTCATTTTTTGGTAATTTTTAGAGCATTTCAGTTTTTCGTCGCGTTTTACGATTTCGTTCATTTTACGTCGTAGGGTAATTTTTGGCGTAATTTGTCTTATTTTTCCTTCCTTTCTCATCCAAAAACGACACTAATCCAAACTTGATTTTATATTATTGGCCTATCACATACACACCTCCATCAAGAACGAACTCGCATTTATTCGGTTTCGCGTTTTTCCTAAAACGTGAGATTTAATACTTTCCCGCATTATACGTCTTTTTTCTAAAAGCGTATTTTTACTACATCAGAAAGTTAAGAAGTTGAAGCATAGTAGGATTCGGATTATGAAAGTGAGATGGAATTCTAGACGTGGACCAAAGTTTACCGAGGAACGTGAGGACTTCTTTAAGGATAAGTATCCTCATTAGTTTAGAGAGGGTTAACCACCGAGGAAGTCGCTCTTTTTAAGAAGGAGGGGATGTGATAACCTGAAAACGAGGTCATTGCTTAATCTTACTTTACGACTATTTTTGAAATTTTTGATGACTTAGAATGATTTTTATTTTTGGAGGTTTAAGTTTAAACCGATGTTAGGAGACTTATATTTTATCTTTAATAAGTATAAGGAGAATTAGCAAGCGTGATGTCGATGGATGCCTAATATTTTTTGTTTTATTGTCGGTTGTTCGATGTTTGTCATTTTTTATGTTTTCTTTTTAAACGACGTGATAAGTCGAGTCGGGAGACGATATTATTATATTTGAGTTACGTTTTAACTTTTGAGAAGTATTTTTATGAAACCCGAGTCCCGTGAATATTTTCAAAATTGACTAATAGTCATTTCCCACTTTTTAGCTAACTATTTTCATTTTTTACCACAACTATTGCAAATTGACAAGAATGGTCCTTCTGCCACCATATATAAACCTAGAAATCCACCTAACTTCTCATAGTTACCACTAAACCTAGCAAAATCTTTTTGCTCTCCTTTTTCTTTTCTATGTCGTCACCCCCCCTCCCCTTTCACATATAATCAATTTTCTCTCAAATTTAAGCTTAATCTAAGCTAAACTAATACAAGACCCATCCTTAGAAATACAAGGAGATCATTTTGGTACTAAATTTGGCTACATGCATGATGTTTTATTTTTTTAGGGTTGGTAGGTCAAAACTATGATCATGCATGTGATTTTGAAGATGATCAAAGGATTTTCATGCTAAGTTTTTGTTAAAAACTTGATTTTGATTTAGGGTTTTTTATTTTGATGATGATACAAGTATTATAGATGAGTTATGTTAGTATTAGGTTTATGGGATGATCATAAAAATGAGTGGTTTTGGATAAAAACATGATTTCATGCAACTTTTTTTAGGGTAATTTAGAACAGTAGGAAAAAGGTTATTTTGGGTACCTTATGATTTTGTTAAGGCTTAACTAATTGCATAGAGTTTTATAGAATTCGATTAGCTTCGATTTGATATAAAGTAGAGCTTCTAGCTCCAAACGAGCGAGAAGTTATGATAGTTTGATTTTTCGTGTATCGGGAGACAAGTATCGGCACGACATATAGTTGTTGTCGATATTTGGATCGAATCTCGGGGACTATAGATTGAGTTTTGAAATGAGTAAAGGACTGATAAAGAATTGTAAACCCTAGAGGGTGAGTCTAATTTCAAACCTAAGTGTCGGTTTTGCAAATAGAGTCGTTTATAGAAGTTAAAACGGTTGTATGAATCGGTGACGTAAAACTGTCTGGTTTTTGTAGTTCAAAGATGAGTCGGGTAAGGAACTTTAAAAGTAAATTCATTTGATAAATGTTAGAAATACGTTTTAACGTATATTAGAAGTATCGGTCACTCCACAATATGATTTATGTTAGGCTTGGAGTATAAATACCCCTTTCCACTAAGGAAAGGGGTTGGTTGTTGTTCCATTTACACTTTCATATTAATAAAATCTTTCACATATTCTCTCACTTTCTCTCTCTAGTTTCTCTCACTAGAAAACATCAACCCACTTCATAGATTCATAGGTTATCAATTTTCTACATTTGGTATCAGAGCTATGGGGTGATTTAAGGTAAGGATTGTGTTGCTTTTTTAGCTTTTTGAATCAATTAGTGATCTTTAGAAAAAATCAATCTTGAATCTTGTAATTTTTGGTGTTTTTGTTATTGGGATTGATTGATAAGGATTGGGTTTAGCTTATTTTGGTAAAAATCATAAAACTTTTTGTGGTTTTGGATCAAAAATCGGGGTTAAAAGCTTCTTTTTAAGTCTCGGAAACAATTTTTCCAGAATTTTCCGAATAGGATTCCGAATAGGAGGATTTTCAGTATAGAAAGTTTATTCCGAATAGGAGGATTTTCAGCATAGAAGAAATCTTTCCGAATAGAAGAAAACTTTCCGAATAGAAGTAATCTTTCCGAATAGAAGTAATCTTTCCGAATATAAGAAATCTTTCCGAATAGAAGAAATCTTTCCGAATAGCAAAAATTTTCCGAATAACCTATAACTTTCCGAATAGCCAGATTTTTCCGAATAGCCAATTTTTTCCGCATAGGAGAAATTTTCCGAATATCTTTCCGAATTGGCCATCATTCCGAATAGGAGACTTTTTCCGAATAAGCCAAATTGCCATAGGAGGTTTTTCCGAATAAAGGTTATTCAGTATAGAGTTTATTCCGAATAGGGTATTTTCAGCATAGGATTATTCCGAATAGGCATTATTCCGAATAAGGGTTTATTCTGAGTTTGGGTTATTCCGTATAAGCAAGTTCAAGGGGTATTTGAGTTTTTTTCGACGATCTTTAGTGGATTTAATCACAACACAAATTCTCAACCTTTCTTCACTGCTCGATCAACCGATAATCTCTGTTTCTTTGAAGAAAACAAAATGAATCCAAATTCAGTAATGCCTCAGATGACATCTCTTACGGATATATCAATCATAACGGGAACTGATAGCCGTCCACCGATGCTTATTAAAGAGGTGTTTGAGGCATGGCAAGGTCGAATGATGCAATATCTAAAGGGGAAACCGACATACGGAAGGCTTATGGTCAAATCGATTTTGAATGGTCCACTCGACTATGGTACCATTACGGTTGACAACGTGACTAGACCACGAGAATTTGAAGAACTCACTCCAGCTCAACAACTTGTTGCAGATGCAGATGAAAAAGCTCTTCAAACAATTCTCCAAGCTCTTCCCCATGACATCTATAGGATGGTGAGTCAGTATACGGTGGCAAAGGATCTATGGGAACGTCTTAAGGTGTTGCTACAAGGAACGTCTCTCACCAAACAGGAAAGGGAATGTCAGTTGTATGACCTGTTTGATAGATTCACCTACAACCCAGGGGAAACGCTTCACGATTATTACTTCAGATTCACCACACTCATGAATGATCTGAATGTATACAATCTCGTGATTGCACCATTTCAGGTTAACACCAAATTCTTGAATACTCTACCTCAAGCTGAATGGGGTGAGTACATTACCGATGTCAAGTTAACCAGGGATCTGCATAAGTGCAATTTGGATCAAATATATGCCTTCCTTCAGCAGCATGAGAAGCATGTGATTATGCACCGTTCTCCTCGCGGTATGTACCCAGATTCCTTAGCTTTGATGGCGAATCAACCAAGCTTGTCTCACAACAACACACCTTATATCTTGGGACATCAAGCCTATCATCAATCACCTTACATGACACCAGCCTTTCCCCAATACTCGATTCTACCACAACCACCCACCTCACATCAGCAACAATATCGGTTCAATGCACCTTCACCACAGTATGCTTCACAACTTCATCCAGCAAATGTTGCACCTTATGCAGTATATCCATCAAGCTACCCTGATCAAATGAGTATTCCTTCTACTGATTATGCAGCTCATCCAGATCAAGCACTGTATTGTGATGATGAGGAAGTCCCAGTTCCTGTATTCCAACAAGGAGCTGACCCAGTTGAAGTGCTAACTACTATGTCTGCTTATCTCACAAGAACTTTGAGCAAACGAGGATACAAAGGATCAGCTCCTACCAACAATCAGTTGAGGAATTCATCCAATTCTCGTCAACAAGCTACTATTGAGAATGGCAGGGTCATGGTTCAGCCAATTCAACCATATCAGGGGAGACCTTCCACTTCAACCAATGCTCGCACGATTAATCCTGCTCCTGCTCCAATGGTCAACAATCCTCCACGGGCTAATACAGGCAAGTTGAGAATGATTACATGCTACAACTGCAAGGAAGAGGGTCATATGTCCAGGGATTGTAAGAAACCCAAGAGGAGAAGGGATGGACAGTGGTTTGCAGAAAAGATCTATCTGGTAAATGCTCAGGCGCAAGGAAGGGAACTTGATGAAGAGGAGCTTGCATTTCTTGCTGACCCAGGGATTGCTGAACAAGACGTTGTCACTACGCAGAATGCAGCTTACCAAGCCGATGATCTTGATGCATATGATTCCGACTGTGATGACTTTCAAACTGCAAAGGCTGCTCTCATGGCAACTATCTCCAGCTTAGGGCCAGATAAGAGATCTGAGGTACTTATTAATAACACCGATAATGCCACTGATGCTAGTATTCAACCACATCAAGTTATGCAAGAGAGTGCTGATTCGAATGAATCTTCGGTGGTGAGTCTTTCAAATGAGGAGACAAACAATGATAGCAATATCAATGTGAGTCCCCAGATTTTGAGTGAATCACAACCGGGATCCATTTCGCATACGCCTACTCCTGCTCAACAAGATTTGGTCATGGTTCCTGCTACATTACTTAGCCAAATGAATGCTGCACTCTTAGAAACCTTAGCTAAGAATAAGAATTTGTCTGATGAGCTTGCCTTAAGCAATGAGAAAGTACAAACTTTGGAACTAGTGCCTTCGTCTAGTGTTCTCACAAATCTCGAATATGATCATTTTAGAAACAAACAAATGGGTCACTTGCAAGAGATCGAAAACTTAAGAGCAAATCTGTCTAATGAACTTAAAGAAAAGGAGTTAGTGGTCACTAATTTTCAAAAACTTCAAACTGATTTTGAATTACTCGAATCTAAGAAGAATGAAATGGAGATTAATGCCACTAATAAGATTAGAAGTCTAGATTACTTGCTTTTAAGACAATACGCTGCTTCGCAACTAGTTCACTTATTTGATGCTTCATTTAGAGAATTTAACTTATCACGTCTAAAAGGCCTTCCCCCTAATCCACAGTATGCAAAACAAGCTTTAAGACATAGTCCTAGACTTTATAATGCAACTCAATTAGGATTGGCTTTAGACCCGATTGTTTTTCCCGATGATCGAACAAGTAAGGATCTAGTTGATAAGGATCGGTCATACAATTCTGCAAAATATCCCGATTGTGATTATTTTAAAATGAATAAGGAGCTTGCAAAAACTGATTTTAGAGTTCGCTTCCATATGGATAAAGATCTCATCACAGCACCAACCTACATGATAGAAGAAGAAAGCCCTAGTACATTTCCTACACTTGTCAACATGGAAGGTCCTAAGGAAATTCCAAAGAATCTTCCACCTGTTAGCACTGTATGGTTAAACTTGAAAGAGATTAACCGATACTTTACTAACTTTGACAAGGTCATTTTGGAATGTACGACTTCAAATGGCTTAAACGCCGGAGAATGGGTTTTCGAACACATGAACGAGGTGTTTAAAACTAAGATCAATCCGTTTGTCGAAAGTCTAAAAGGAAGTTTTGCATCTCTTAAGGAAAATCTTCAGTTTGAAATTGGTGAAGTTCAAAAAGTGTTTTATGAAATGGACACCGCTTACGAACTGCAACTAATTGAAAAGGAAAAGATTTTAACCGAATATGACCGATTCTTGTCCGAAGTAATCTCATGTGATGTGCTTACTACTGTAAATGTTAATTATTCGAATGAGCTTACATCTGCTGTGATTAATTGTGATGCTGTGAATATTTGTGAGGATATTTGTGATGATGTTTGTAATCTTTCTGTAAATGTTGCTGATACTGTAAATGAGGTAGAAAATCATTCTTGTCACGAATCTAACGCTGAGTTTTTAAAGCTACAAGATTCTTACAATTTACTTTCACAACGCTTTAATCAACTAGAACAACATTGTATATCTTTAGAATTAAAACAACAAAATCAAAATGAAAATCTTTTGATATCAAATGTTTGTGAAAACGGTGTTGAGAATAGTGACAAGATGATTGCAATTGTTAAGACATTAGAGGAAGAAATCATGAGATTGAAGAGAGAGGTATCATCTAAGGAAACATTACGAATGGAACTAGAGGCTGCAGAGTCTAAAAACCAGGTCTTAGAAATTAGACTATCAACTGTTCTAGGGGAGATGGATCGGACAAGGCAGGGACTATCCGCTCTTTATGGTTCACTAGAAGAACGCTTCGCTTTTAATGTGGCACAGCAACAATATTATGTTGAACAACTGAACCAAAAGTGCGAAGAAATCTCTGACTTGAACATCCTGCTCATAGACAAAAATATGGTTTTGGCTGAGTTAAAGGAGACACTTCTTCTCACCCGACAAGAAGTTGTTGATAACTTAGCTACCGACTCTGCACCGTCCACTAGTCCTCCAACAACCAAGTCAGTAGTGCTTTATAAGAATCCACTTCATAAGAGAAACCAGGTTACCTATGATGATTATATGAGGAATGCCATTAAGCATGTCGATCTTCTTAGGGATATTTTAGACGATCTTTATGCCTTAGATCCCTCAAGTAGCGACTATTATTCGGCTCATGAATATGTTAAGCGAGTTCAATATTGCTTGGCTTATTTGCAATACATAGGTACACCAGGTTCTGCACTACTTAATAATAGGCCCATTGCTGTCACTCCATTTAATAAGACTCCAGGAGCGAAACCATCATTGGCACAATCAAGTAAGACACCTTTAAAATCTGTTGCTAATATTCCCACTTTGCCTTCTACAGGATTAAAAGCGACTACTAAGGCTAAAGGATCGCCACTCAAGAAAGCTAAGATCAAGCCCTCCACTAGTAGTGCCACAAAGAAGAAAGTAGAAGTCCACAATAGGAATGCTAGTTCAGTTTTAAATAAAACGAATCATGTTAAGACTAAAAGCTCTGCGCCTGTGCAGCAGCCTAAACCATTCGTGAATTCTGATTTAAATTGTTGGAATTGTAATGAATGTATGTTTTCCCAGCGTCATGATTTGTGTCTGATTGATCACGTTAATGAAATGAATGCTATTAAGAATGGTCTTGAATGGAAGCCAACGGGTAGAACTCGTGCCCAAGTTGGCTGGCAATGGCGTCCCACTGGTAGGACCTTTACACTAGATGGTAAAATGTGCCCTTTAACTAGGAATGCATCCATTGAGGTTAGGTCTGAGCGTCCTTTAGTTAGGAACACTCGCACTCAAGTATGGAAACAGCGCCCTTTAATTAGGTCAGCCCCGACTATAGTGCCTATCAGTGTAGAAATACCTCAGGATTTGAGCCAACTAGAATCTACACCACCAATTAAGAAGAAGAAGGCTAGGAAATCTAAGAAACCTAGAGTTAGTAAATCTAAGATTATTAAATCTGTACCTGCTAATAACAAGGAACACTTAGATTCCGATACCTCTACATTGTCTTTGTGTGGTGATATTTTCAGGTGGTCCAAATCATCCTGTGGTATTTGGACTCCGATTGTTCAAAACATATGACCGGAAATCGCTCGATGCTCCGAAATTTCGTCAGCAAGTTTCTTGGTACGGTTAAATTTGGGAATGATCATATAGCAAAGATTATGGGGTATGGTGAATATCAGATTGGAAACGTGACGATTTCTAGGGTATACTATGTAGAAGGTCTTGGTCATAACTTATTCTCAGTAGGACAGTTTTGTGATTCCAACCTTGAGGTTGCTTTTCGACAACACACTTGTTTCATCCGCAACTTGGAAGGAAAAGATTTGTTGAAGGGATCTCGTGGTGCAAATCTTTACACTTTGTCCTTACAAGACATGATGGCCGCTTCTCCAGTATGTCTTCTCTCTAAAGCTTCTAAGACCAAGTCATGGTTATGGTATCGCAGATTATCTCATCTTAATTTTGATGCTATTAATCATCTGGCTAAAAACGAATTAGTTCGTGGTCTTCCAAAGCTTAAATTTCACAAGGACCATTTATGTTCCGCGTGTTCAAGGGGGAAAAGCACCAAGAAATCTTACAAGCCCAAAGCTGAAGACACCAATCAAGAAAAACTTCATCTTTTGCATATGGATCTTTGTGGGCCGATGAGAACTGAAAGTGTGAGCGGTAAGAAATTTATTCTCGTCATTGTGGATGACTTTTCCAGGTTTACATGGATTAGATTTCTACGTACAAAGGATGAAGCACCAAAAGCTATCATCACTTTTCTGAAGTTCATTCCGGTACGTTTGAATACCACTGTCCGCCGTATTCGTACAGACAATGGTACAGAGTTCGTAAACCAGACTCTTCGTGATTATTATGAAGGAATTGGTATATCACATGAAACATCCGCTGCACGTACTCCACAACAAAACGGTGTCGTTGAAAGACGAAATCGTACACTTATGGAAGCTGCTAGGACCATGCTTATTTATGCGAACGCTCCATTGTTCTTGTGGGCAGAGGCTATTTCTACTGCATGTTTCACCCAAAACCGTTCTATCATTCGGAAACGCCATGGAAAAACACCTTATGAGCTTCTACATGACCGCAAACCCGATGTTTCATTTTTCCATGTGTTTGGTGCTCTGTGTTATCCAAACATCAATAGTGAGAACTTGGGTAAGCTTCAACCAAAAGCCGACATAGGTATTTTCATTGGTTACTCACCGTCCAAAAGAGCATACCGAATCTATAACCGTCGTCTTGGCAAGATTGTAGAAACTATGGACGCTGATTTCGACGAGCTGACAGCGATGGCTTCTGAGCAACACAGCTCTGAACCCGCGCTTCATGAGATGGGAACCGGTGCTATCAGTTCCGGATTAGTTCCCAACAATCCTACTTCTACATCATTTTTACCACCATCAAGGCCCGAGTGGGATAAACTGTTTCAACCGTTGTTTGATGAATTCTTCGATCCCCCGACTGATGAAGTTCCAGCACCTGTAGTAATTGCTCCAATACCTGAAGTGGTTGCTCAAGTTAATGAACCTTTATCTAATGTATCTACGATTCACATTGAACCGGATGCACCTTCACCAAGTGATTCTCAAACTACACCTGAATCATCACCCCTACTTGTGCCTAATGATGTAGAAGAGGATACTACTGATCACGACTTAGAATATGCTCACTTGCAAGAGCTTCCTTTCTTTGGTGTAGCGATTCCTGAAAACCCTTCAGCCGCGTCTACCTCAGAAGAAGCTCCTTCTATTGTTCACTCCAGACCACCTAGGATTGAAAACCATAGCACTAAATGGACAAAAGATCACCCAATTAGGAATGTTATTGGAGATCTAGATCGACCAGTCTCTACACGCCATCAATTACAAGAGAATGCACTTTACTGTTACTTTAATGCATTTCTCTCTGAAGTTGAACCCAAAAATTGGCAGCAGGCTATGACCCAATCATCTTGGATTGAAGCTATGCAGGAGGAACTCAATGAATTCAAACGACTAGAAGTATGGGAATTGGTTCCTCGCCCTGACAAGGTTAACATACTTACTTTGTTATGGGTTTATAAGGTTAAACTTGATGAGATGGGTGCGGTATTGAAGAATAAAGCTAGATTGGTCGCTAGAGGATATAAACAAGCCTTGGGTATAGACTTTGAGGAATCTTTTGCTCCTGTGGCTAGATTGGAGGCGATTAGACTATTCCTTGCGTTTGCTGCTCATATGAACATGATCGTCTATCAAATGGATGTAAAGACGTCATTTTTGAACGGTGAACTAAGGGAAGAGGTTTATGTTAGTCAACCGGATGGGTTTGTCAGTACGGAGTCTCCTAACCATGTGTACAAGCTTAAGAAGGCTCTCTATGGGTTGAAACAAGCTCCACGCGCGTGGTATGATCTCCTGTCACCATATCTCATGTCGGAAGGCTTCTCCAAAGGCAAAGTGGACCCCACTCTCTTCACTCTCAAGGACGGCAACGACATGCTTCTGGTACAAATTTATGTTGATGATATAATTTTTGCTGCCACTAACATAGAATTGTCTAAACAATTTGAGAAGATAATGTCCACACGCTTTCAGATGTCGATGCTGGGAAAAATTTCATTTTTCTTAGGATTACAGATTTCTCAGAATCCCAGAGGCATCTTTATAAATCAATCCAAATATGCTCTAGAATCTCTTAAGAAATATAACTTTGAAAATTGTGACCCCGTAGACACTCCAATGGTGGAGAAATCCAAGTTAGATGAAGATAGGAATGGGACTATTGTCGATCCAAAACTTTACCGTGGGATGATCGGCACCCTTCTATATCTGACTGCTAGCAGGCCTGATTTGCAATTTGCTGTATGCATGTGTGCCCGGTATCAGGCTCGGCCTACCGAAAAGCACCTACATGTAGTTAAAAGGATCTTTCGGTATCTAAAAGGAACACTTCATCGTGGTCTATGGTATCCGAAAGATTCCTCGATTGCTTTAATATCATACGCAGATGCCGATCATGCTGGATGTCAAGACACGAGGCGTAGCACGTCTGGATCTGTGCAACTCCTTGGAGATAGATTGATCAGTTGGTCTTCAAAAAGGCAGAAAAGCGCTGCAATATCAAGCACGGAGGCTGAATACATCGCCATGTCCGGTTGTTGTGCTCAAGTCCTTTGGATGAGATCACAATTAACTGACTACGGTCTTGGATTTAACAAAATCCCGATGTATTGTGACAACAAGAGCGCCATTGCCCTATGCTGCAACTATGTTCAACACTCCCGGGCCAAGCACATAGACATTCGCTACCATTTCATTAAGGAGCAGGTGGAGAATGGAGTGATCGAGCTGTATTTTGTCACTACTAAGTACCAGCTGGCGGATATGTTCACCAAAGCATTAGATCGAGGACGAATTGAGTTTTTGATCGACAAGCTTGGCATGAAATCATTCACTCCAGCGACTCTCAAAGAGTTGGCAGAAGAATCAGCTGAATAGTCGTGGTAAACTATTCAGAGTATCCTTTTGTTCGTGATCATGTATATTATCGTAAATATATAAACCACAAAAGAAAAATACAAAATTATAAAACCAAGAAAAACCATAAAAATTATAAAACCAAGAAAAACCATAAAAATTATAAAACCAAGAAAAACCATAAAAAAAATATAAAACCTAGAAAAACCATAAAAAGTATAAAATCAAGAAAAACCAAAAATATTTTTTCATTTAAAACGGGCATGTCTTTTAGTACGGTAATATTTACGGCCATAGAAATGTCGATCAATATTGACACGGTGCCATAAATAGAGTCCGTATAAAAGTTGTACATTGTTAAAACATGCCCATTATGGCTTGTAGTTATTTCTGACTGCAACCCGATTTTCATATTAAAGTCACGTATTTCTTTGGAAAACGTTGGCTCAGAACGGGAATTAATTTTCTCGGGCGTGATTTACAAGCCAAATCATGCAAAGGGATCAAGTTTACTTTACAACTTGGTCTAACACGAATTTGTGTACGTCTCAGTGCATTAATTTGTTAAAATAAGAGAAATCTTATTGACACCACGAATCAAACTTTTTCAAGATATCAATTGGGAAATGTTTTTCATCATCATGTGCCTCGTTAAACAATGACTACAACTCTTTAAATAGAAAACGGGTCATCGTTTAAGGGGGAGAAAATGTTTCATCATCTTTCACATCAAAAAGATCTTCAAAAGTTTTCAAGGAAACTCACAACGCTTAATAGTTAATGGTTGGATTGCTTTGGCATTTGTATTGTTGTTGCTTATAAGTTTGTCGTGGATAGTTTTGTGCTTGTGTTAAGTTAAGTTAATCACTAAGGCTCGGATAGTTAACATAAGATAGGGTCAAAGTGACAAGTGTTAAAACTTGGTACACAAAAGAATGTTGAATGAAGCAAAAAGAAAATTTGAGGGGGCAAAGTTGACAATAGGTCTAACTTGTGGAAAATTTGACCTAGTCAAAACCTTCCCCCCCCCCCCGTTTTTTCTAATCCTTCACTGTTTACATTCCCTTTGCCGCCATTGATAACCTTCCACACAAAACAAACACACGTAAATCAATCAATCATCTCAAAATCATTCACTTTCTCAGATCAAAATCTTCTAAAAAGGTATTAAATCGGCTTAATCTTTCATGAAAAACAATTCAATTAACTCTTTTTAATTGCAAATCACTTGAATGAAATTACTGTTTAATTAGGGTTTAATTAATTGGGGTTTTTGCCTGGGGATGATTCGGAATAGGTCTAATTGCACTAATTTGGCCTTTAGAACACTTGAATCAAACGAGTTCATGCCTAATTAGAAAATCGTAACTGTTTGTCACTTTCCGCATAAGAGCACTTATTCAGAATAGAAAATACTTTCCGAATAGGCAAAAGTTCCGAATAGGATTTCATTCCGAATAAGGCAAATGTTCCGAATAGGGAAAATTTTCCGAATAGGGCAAATGTTCCGAATAGGGCAAATGTTCCGAATAGGGCAAATGTTCCGAATAGGGCAAATGTTCCGAATAGGGCAAATGTTCCGAATAGGGCAAATGTTCCGAATAGGGAAAATGTTCCGAATAGGGCAAATGTTCCGAATAGGGCAAATGTTCCGAATAAGGCAAATGTTCCGAATAGGTCAAAAGTTCCGAATAGGGCAAATGTTCCGAATAGGGCAAATGTTCCGAATAGGGCAAATGTTCCGAATAGGGCAAATGTTCCGAATAGGGCAAATGTTCCGAATAGGGCAAATGTTCCGAATAGGGCAAATGTTCCGAATAGGGCAAATGTTCCGAATAGGGCAAATGTTCCGAATAGGGCAAATGTTCCGAATAGGGCAAATGTTCCGAATAGGGCAAATGTTCCGAATAGGGCAAATGTTCCGAATAGGAATTTATTCCGCATAGGACTTATATTCAGTATAGACCTATTATTCTGAATTGTGTGATTATTCCGAATAGAAGATGTTTGAATGGTTTCAAAGCTTAAAGGATTATGTCATATGTACAATGCTTAGGTTTAAAGTCATAATGATATTCATACTTGTTTGTATCAACCTTTGTGTTTTATCTTAAGCAGAGACGATGACTAACCCTACCGTACAACAACTACAAGACAACAGAGCCGCCGCCATTGCTGAAGCCAAGACTCTAAAGTTTATTCCAAACAACTTCCGCTTGAAGGAGGTATCTCACTCTACCCATAATGGCTTTAAGGTAGGCACAACCATGCTTGATAAATCTCATTTCAAGCATGCGCTAAGGAGAAGTGCTTCGGTGCCCTATGAATATCTTTACGAGTTCTGGGCTACCAAAGAGAGGACGTCGAACAAGATCACTTTTTCCTTGGACAACAAGCAGCAGACGCTTACTGTGTCAGAGTTCAGAAAGATCTTTGGATTTCGACCGATACTCAAAAGTCTACCATCATACTCACCCAACCCAACCAAGGACCAGATCATGGAGATGTTCACCGCTATTGGATGTCTTGACATACGAACCCCGTCTGAGTTTACTACCGCCAAAGTCGGCCAACCATGGAAAGCTATTTTTGGGATTCTTAGCCGATGCTTGACACCCAAAACAACTGGGTATGATGCTGTTCGTCCACCAATCATCAAGATGTTTTATGGTATGTTTAAAGGTATGGGTATTGATTATGCATCACTGCTGTGGGAGGAGTTCACTTTTCAACTCTTCACTAACACAAAGGGTAAAGTTAAAACTTACCAGTACCCTAGGTTTATTAAGTTGATCATACATTACTTTATGGAAAACGATGCATCCATTAACAAGCGTGCAGGTAGTCGTCACCACATGATAGATGATGATGATTTGGTAGACTTAAGGCAGGAGACTCATTCGAATACGGTTATTCCTGGTCCCATTCCCAGTCATCTTCTGACCGATGAGATTATTGCATCTGACGATTACAAGAACTTGCTAACAGAAATTGAGAATCAACGAGCAAGTATTCTAGCAGGTGAAGACTCTTCCACCACGGTTAAGAGCAAAGGTAAAAGGAAGCAAACAGATTTACCTGAACCCAAAACCAAGAAGAAGAAGACAGAGAGTAAGAAAGGAAAGGGTAAGGCTGATGAGATGCGTCTGCGTGACGAAGAAAATATTGCTGATCCTGCTCTTGAGAAAACTGAGAAACAAATAATGAAGATAGCCATTCAAAGGAGCAGGAAAGATACTGGCGGTAGTGGTTCAGGTGTAAGAGTAGACGTTGAGGATGAGTACATGGAACCTGATGATGTTGATGAGTTTGGGTCACCTGAACATTATTCCACTTCGAAGGAGCCATCAATCCCTGTTTCAGCTGGTATTGAAAAGGCATCTACTCAACCTTTAACAACTCAACCTCCACCAACACAACCCATACCAACCAGACCGGTTTCAACACCACTTCCTCCACCACCAATAAAGCCCATCCATAGTACCGCAATTACAACCGAGCCTATTCCATCAACCCAGAGCAGCTCTGCAACATCTGCAATGGCAGCAATAGTGATGGCCGAGATGTTGGATAAACACGTGGATAATCAAAAGAGAGAAATGGATGAACTTCGCCAAGAGTTAAATAGAAGAACTCAAAGTGAAGAAGCATCAAGGAAAGCTCAAGAAGAGTTGATTGCCAAGTTCGCTGCAGACATGGAAGCTACACGTAAAGTTCATGCAGAAGAACTTGCTCAGGTTAAAAAGGTTGAAGCTGATAGGCATAAAGCACGAATTACGAGACTTAAAGCTATTAAGGATGACCTCAAAGAGCAAAAAGCAGCTATTGAAGCTTCTATTGACCAGAGAGTGAAAGACTCCATTGAATCCTTAATGCCTAAACTGCGTGATGACTTGAAGACGCTTGTTGCTGACAACTTAATGATCAAATCATCCAATCCTTCAGAAGCCGCCTACAAGATCGCTTATGACTTGACGGATTTTGAACTTAAGAAGATCCTCAAAGCTCGAATGAAGGAACTTGGATCGTTTGATAAATCGAGGAATCAACGGGCTCTCTTCAAATCACTGAATGACGCTATCATGGAGGATGATAGGTTGTTCAAGACGTTTGGAAGTGTGGTACCCTACCACATTCTCCCTGAAGAAGAAAGGGAAGAGAGCGACGAAGAAGAGGGTACTGGTGGAGAGGAGGAAGAAGAAGAAGAAGAAGCTAAGAATGAGGAGGATGATGAGGATGAGAATGATGAGGATGATGAGGACGATAATGATAAGGATGATGATAATGATGATGAAGATGATGATCATGATGAGGATGATGATGATGAGGATGCAGATGATGATGATAATGATGGTAATGATGGTGGTGATGGTCACCAGGAAAGTGTTAAGGGGAGCAATGCGGATAAAGGTGAACAGCGTGAGAAAGGGGATAAGGGTGCCAGCTCAAAGAAAGTGGTTAAGTCTGGCACCAAGTCAAAGAAAGATGCAGCACCAAAGGAGAAATCTACATCCACGGAATCCAGACGATCGAAGTGGCGCCATGATGTGAATGCCACTACAGGGTCATCTATTCCTGGTACATTTATACATGCATCAATACCTGTTACAACTAACCCCGTTAGTTCTTGTGTTGTTACCCCTGTGATTGCAGAATCGGTAACCGAACCAGAAGCTACACAACACTCACCCGTCCATGACACTGCTGAAATGCCTGAATCTGAACAAGCAGATGTTCACGTCTCTACTCCTCTGCAACAAAACCCACAATCTACTATTCCTGAACCAAGCACAAGGGATTGGGAGGACACGTTGGAAATCGACGAGACTGCTCCACCACAGGCTTGGATCACGGCAGCGGCGCAGTATGATCCGATCACCGACGCCGACAAAGAAGTCTTGTATCTTCGTATCCGAAGTCCGATTGACTTATGTGCATTTCTTGCTCATGAGTATAAGACTTCGGTTACTCCATCTTTGGTGAAGAAAGTACTGAAGGATAAAAGACTTCGCGCCAAAACCCGGTTGACCCAAATGGAGTTCGAATATTATGCCGAGGAGATCCTGAAGGCTCTGAATACCGTTCAACGGCCAGGTCTTCATGAATCAGAAAGAGCTCCACCTCCAATGGATCAAGATAATCAGATTGCTCTTGACTTCTTTGTCACCAATGATTTGGTCTATCTACTGAAGGGGTCATCAAAGTACGCAACATCCCTGACCTTGCTGAAAGCTGCCAACTGGGGGACAATACCCTTCATCGAGGAAAAGGTAAACCGACTCTGGGTCCCTAAGATAAATCGTAATTATGATATGTATGCTGTCATAGGTGCATCTCATTGGGACGAACGAGTCAGAAGGGCGTACAGGGGTTGCTGCTTAGTCAATTCTGGAAGCTCAGTTAGATCCGATATCCGCATCTCCAGCATTTTAGGGATGAAAACAGAAGCCAAGAACGGCTATTATCATGTGACGGAGATTCGTTTGAAAAGGGAGGATGACAGGGAATACAGAATCCAGCAGGGAGATTTTTCCATCATTCGCCTTGAGGATATTGAAGATATGCTGCTTCTGATGACCAGAGATCAACTCACACATATTCCTCGTGAAGACCTCATTGCTTTGAATACAGCACTTCGTATGTTCACACGAAGCTTTGTCATCAAGACATGAGTTGAAGATCTTCAGTTGGGAGTCGAAAGCTATCAGAGGAAGCTCAATTTAACCCGCCCTGTGAATCAAGTGTTACCTCAACATGTAGCAAGATGTCCCTATACCGGCATTTCTGTCCCGAATTACGGCATTTTCTACTTGAACAGTCGAGGTTTGATGAAGTTTATGAGGGTGGGGGAGCTCCACAAGTATAGTGATGGAACTCTTATACAAGTCAGAGGAAAGTTGGAGCATCTGAACTCGGGTGGGACTTTGCCAGAAATGACGGAGGATTGGCATCCAGGTTACCGGCAGATGGCGAAGTACGTGATCAAAAAGATCGATCAAAAGCTTCGTGAACGTAGATTGATGAGGATCTTGGAAAGATTCGTGGGTGGTAGACCATATGGAGTGCACTACAGGACACTGCAACGATCCATCTAATGGGTTGTACATTTCAGGTCACTCTATATTGGTATTATTTGTGAATATGTATATTTGTGAATAATGTGCTTTAATGGCTTGTTGTAGTGTTAAGGTATGATAATTTTTCAAGTATTTCTCACGAGATTCTAAATCTTTCAAAATATATCATACTAAAGCACTACAACTACCCCTTATTAACTTAAGGGGGAGCAATCAGTTGTTCTATGGCCAAACATCGATTTCATTTTTACCCAAAGACCGGTTAATCCATTCAATATCCCAAATATTAATGGTTAACATTTTGGATAAGGGGAGGAAATGGGATTAAGGAGATTTAAATGATACTTGGCTAAAATGAAAAAGACTTAACGATTATCCAACTTAATATGTGTAAAGAACGTGTTAAGGGGGAGCGTTTTTGATAAACAAAACACCTAAGGTACAAAACTTTTGATTTCAATATCACAAGTACCTTATGTGATTTTCAATGATTTTTCATGGTGGCGATTCCTTCCCAAAACACGCTTAATTCACGACGGATGTGGTGACGAAAGGGTGGTAGGAATAGGTTTAGTCCAATGATTCATCAGAACCGATGGAATCTTCCCAAGGACAATTCCCTAGATAGAATTAGAAGTCCTAGGAAAGATGGAGAAAGAATGTGAACGTAGCTGAATGCCGACCAAGTACTTAAGCTAGCACTGGAACAATCACAACAAGGTGCTAGTGATGACGTATTGGTAAGCATTGAAGGGGTTGAAGAATGAAAAAGAAATGTAAAGATAAAGGGTGTAAAGAAAGAAGCCCTCCTTACAACTTTAGGCAGAAACCGGGTCAATACATATGCTATTGAGGTCATTTTTGCTAATGATTCTCGGTATTGAAGAAAGACATCATGGACCCAGTGATGCAATGCACAACCCTTCCCCAGCTAACTCAAATATCTCTCAAAAGGTATTTGTTTTAATCACACGGAGATCAACACGTTATCTATTGGTTTATTCACTCCGAATAGACTGGTATTGAAAAGGTGGCACTCCTCTCCAGCCATCGCTCACTAAATCAAAACGCACAATCGAGTCTAGAGCCAAGAGATCATCAAAAGTCTCATTAGGACACTTTCCATTTATTCCTTGCTTTCTCACACACTGTGAAAAGTAAGAGATTTTCATGATTCCTACGCAGTATTCCTGTAATATTGCCAGAACATCCGAGTAATACGCAAGTATTACAATGAAGATGGAAATCCTGCTTGAGCCAACATCAAACAAGCTCATGGTAGGTTACACGTGCGGTTCTTTTAGAACCAATCTTGTGAAAAACTGGAAGGTAACAGTGGTTTAATTCTTAATTGAACTTAAACTCGTTCCAGGCCTCTTCGCATTATCATATGATCTTGCCAGAACACTCAGAGTGACTCTTTATTGACCACAGTGACGAGTGGAAATCCTTCTAGTGTCAACATCAAACAGCACTTGGTAGGTAACGTGCAAGATTCTTTATGAATTGAGCTCGTGACAACTGGAAAGCAACGATGGTGAAAATCTTAATTGAAATTCACTTGTTCCAGGTTTCATGAATTGACGGCTTTTAATCACAAGGATAATTTATCCAAGTGATTCACTCTTTATGTTCGCAGTCAGCTTTGGACGGTCGAATAAAGAGAACGGGTTTACCCGCGAAATCCTGTCAGGAAGTTACTTAATTGAAACTATCCGTCACGGGTACGATATCTAATATCGTCCAACGGTCTTCACCGACCGGAGGTAAAATGCTACCGAATTAGAATAAAATGTTCAAAGCCATTTTATTCGTGTCGTTGCTGTGTACCTGTTAAAGACGGTGGCGTTGCTGTGTACCTGTTGAAGACGGTGGCGTTGCTGTGTACCAGTGAAGACGGTGGTGTTGCGGTGTACCTTTAAAAGTCGTTCCCACATTCTTATGTCTTTTGCAACAAAGTTCAGCAAAAAATTCAAGAAAGTACAAGATGAAGTCTTCCGCTGTACCAAACTCTGAAGCTTTCGAGAATTCAACAAAAAGACGTAAGTGTGTGGAACATGAAGTCACGAGGAGGCAAAGTTCACAAGAAAGGCAAAGATCGCACGTGAAAGGCCAAAGAACAATGCTCTCAAGTCAAAGCCAAAAAGATCAAATCAACATATTCACAACAAAAGAAAGAAAAGAAGAAAAGACTACGAGCTAAAGAACGAAGACTTAGTATAGTATGCTAGGTTTAGAACTTTGTAACGTGGAGTGACCTCCCTTAGGGGGAGATTGTTAGAAATACGTTTTAACGTATATTAGAAGTATCGGTCACTCCACAATATGATTTATGTTAGGCTTGGAGTATAAATACCCCTTTCCACTAAGGAAAGGGGTTGGTTGTTGTTCCATTTACACTTTCATATTAATAAAATCTTTCACATATTCTCTCACTTTCTCTCTCTAGTTTCTCTCACTAGAAAACATCAACCCACTTCATAGATTCATAGGTTATCAATTTTCTACAATAAACTTGTTAGAGGACTTTCTATAGATAGTAAGTTAGTTCCTCGAGTCGTTTCATAAACGTTTGACGAGTCTAAATGGGGTTTAACACCCCCAAATTACCACGCAGCGGAATACCACTTTGGGGCACTACTCATAGCACATCGCACACAATCATAGACAACGACCTCTGAAGAGACGTTAAAATAATATACAACATTGTCTAAAAGTTTCTCATCCCAATATATATAAAATCAGAGTAGCGTTTAGTCCCAAAAACCGTTACCAATACATCACATTCATCAAAGACTTAAAAGTCATTTATTCATTTCAAAGGATGGAAAAATAATATAAACTTTAGATAATTAAGCACCAACTCCCTCCTCGCATGCTCCGCTGCTATCCATCTTGATTACCTGAAATACATGCTTAATTTCATCAACACAAAGGTTGAGCGAGTCCATAGGTTTTGCAAATCATCATTTGAACACAAGAATTTTAATCATCTCAAGCTTGTCACACAGACAAGTCATATATATATATATATATATATATATATATATATATATATATATATATATATATATATATATATATATATATATATATATATATATATATATATATATATATATATATATATATATATATATATATATATATATATATATATATATATATATATATATATATATATATATATATATATATATATATATATATATATATATGTATATATATATATATATATATATATATATATATATATATATATATATATATATATATATATATATATATATATATATATATATATATATATATATATATATATATATATATATATATATCGATAAATGCCTTAAGCTCATGTAACTGAACGTTAACCAACACGTCATACCGAGTCACTTACGGCGCCACTACAACAGGTAATCTTGTCATATACCAGCGACCTCTTATACATTATATCCCTTTCAGGTGATCACAAGGATACATACCTTAGGATAAGGCTGTCAAACGAAATAGATCTATCAAATGTATTAGTGTTTACCTCGCAAGGTAACTAACAGTTCATGAAATCCAAGGACTTCACAAGACAATGATACTTAGGCATTTATCATCATATTCGGGTCCAGCATACCGAAACAACTTTTGTTCATTTTATAAAACAACATGTATTCCCCCTCGCGGGTTAAAAGTCATTTACAAGATAATATAAAAGCGAGGCTATAGACTCACCTGATATAGCTAACACACATTTATCGAGGAACAAACATCCAATAGTCGATACAAGATTTCACGAGATATCAGTCGCTCATGCTCGATAACGAGATGCCCAACGGTCGTCATATGACCGAACGAGACCTATAATGACGAGACGCGTCTTAGGCTCGAGACTATACATAATCATATATTATATATATATATATATATATATATATATATATATATATATATATATATATATATATATATATATATATATATATATATATATATATATATATATATATATATATATATATATATATATATATATATATATATATATATATATATATATATATATATATATACTAGTGGCAAAACCCGTCTGATGGACGGGTATGGCTTATAATTATTGTTTGCAATTTTTATTTATCTAAATATTAGTGTTTAAAATTAGTATATTTAAAAAAGATTTTTAAACATAGCATCAATGTTTGTCAAATCATTATTGTCAAATTGTCTTAAACATAGTTGCATAAATTACATGGTGATTTTGACCCAATCTAAATTAATTGAGAATAACGCAAAACATCTTAAATACAAAAATTTAGAAAAACAAAAGGTGTTCATGTAAAATGTAAAATCGTGATAAAGTCTATTTAATCGACTATGCGAACCAAAACACTAACCTAGCAAAACAATCATTAAAAACTTAGCCATGTTGTGTAAGTTCAGACTTAAAAACAACAATCATCATATTCATTTATCTCTTATTAGATTAGTTCTAAACATCTGATAGATAACACAGAGGAGCAGATAATATCCAGACGCAAACATAGCACATTCAGTAAAAAGCCAATTTCAAGATTCAGTTGTACGTCATAATGGGTTTATAATGGGTCAATTAAGTACTTGAAGGATGAAGTTGATTGAGCATACATTTTATCATCCTTACATATAATGTAGATGATATGATCAAATCCTTTTGTTATGCAAACCTGTAAATCAAATAATTTATGATATGAGTTAGACTGATCAAAGACGGTTAGCTATCTATTACCATAGATGATTACTGTAAATGTCGTTTTAAAAAATTAGTTGTAAAATATATAACTTATAAACACACCAGTGAATAGGCAATTGGGTTCCTTCTTCTTTGTAGGTTTGCTTGAACGCATCATTTATAATTTTTATCCTTACAACATAATAAATTATTACCAAAAATAACCAGAACATCATGCAAGTAAATTTGTAGGTATTGTCAACGGTGGATTTAGAGGCAATGAAGGATATGCACGCGCATATCCTGTTTTAGTCATGTAGTGTTGTATAAATTTTTTGAAGTGAAGCTTTCTATAACATATTTACCTTAAGTGCATACTTTGAAAATACCATAAAAATTTTGTAAATTATTTTTAAAAATTCATATTTTGTTATTAAGAATACCATGCTCACCATAAAAAACTCAAAAAAGTATAATATCAAACGTACGTTATTAATATTGTTAGTCTAATAGTAAATGTCATGACATACCTCTTGTAATTTATCATTTTTGAAAATATCTTTAACATGGCTATGTTTTAGTCTATACTTTTTAAAATTACCATGAGTTAGACAAAAAAAAATCCTGAAGAAATATACGGCTGTCCATCGATTTGGTTTTTAAATTATTCGGTATATTTAGTTGATTCTTTTAGTCAACTTGAAAACGGAACCGGTAACCGAATTTAAATTTGATTCGATTTTCAAATTGACTTGAATAAGACGAATTACACCATTAAAAAATATATATAATATATTTTAATACTCAATTTATATATATAAATATGTAAAATATATTTATTTATATAAAAATAAATATATATAAAATATATTTATTTATATAAGTTTAATATTCGTTTTTTATTGTTATACCCATATTCAACTCGAAAACCGAATTTGTAATTCGGTTCTGTTATGATCCATAACCCGAATTATATGTTCGGTCCCTATCTAGTTCAAATATGATTCGGTTTAGTTTTTGACTTTATGGGTTTAACCCGAATTATGAACACCCCTAAAGAAATATATCCAGTCCTACGTAAATGCAATGTTTTCAGACTTGGGCGACTCGATTCCAGACTTGGGTGACTCTACCGGCCGAAGACCCGGGTCAACCCGGATCTTGACCCGGTCGGTTTTTGATTTTTTTGGATTTTTTCTAAAAAAATATGTAAATTTTACGTATTTATATTAGTTTGTAAACACTTTATATCTTCAATATAAAGAAGTTTTTATGATTATTATATATTTTATGTTAATTATTAAAAATATAAAAAAAATTATTTTAAACCGAGTTAACCCGAGTTGACTCGAACCCGATGATTCGACCCGATCGATTTAAAAACCGAAATTCAAAACATCGAGTAAATGAATTATTATATAAACTTCATGCCCATAATTTTTGGTATACTTCTACATGAGAATAGGCAAAAAAAACGTAATTACTTTTAGTGAATTATAGCACCATACGTACACTTGATAACAGTAACATATTTACAACATGTGGATGATGTAACTCAATAACAGTAATTACTCTTTATGTTCTGTAAACGCTATTCAAAGTCGACCTATACACGTATTTACAACATGTGGTGATGTGGGTGATGTAACTCAATAACAGTAACATATCTGGTGAAGAATTGTGCTTGACATTTACATTTGTTTTTAAGGAGTATCGAGTAGGATCACACACCCATGTCAAATTTTGTTAAGACCCTGAAGCCCCCAAACTACAAAGCAAGACTCATGGAACTTGATAAATTCGTCAATTATTGGGGTTTCCATTGCTCCATTATTCTCCTGGGAACTCCTCCGTCTTTTGTCCTTCATGGTGATCGATTAATGTAATGTAAGTTTATCAAAGATAATCCATATAAATTTTCCTTACACCTGTATCAAAGTTCAAATGATACCGGAAGTTAGATTATGACGTGTAAACATTTGAGATGCAGTTTAAAGTCGTTTCTCTCGCAAATGATCAAGAAATCCCATTTATAAAAACCGTCCAACCCTTAAGACTGATTGTACGCTCTATAAAAAAAGGCATAACGCAATGCTTAGGATTGCTAAGTACCTGTATCCTACCACTTTGAATAACAACTACTGTCACACAAATCATTTCGCAATAAGTTAAGCAAATACCAACTAAGTTTATTTAACCACGTAAGCAAACTAAATCAGTTAAGTCCTATAGATAGTAATAGTACAATCATAATAGTGAAAACTAAAACCAATTCAGTGGAAAGTTACCTGATCTTTCAAATGGTATGGTGCAACAACAATTTGCTCATAGTAACTGATTGACGCCCCAGCAGATGCTGTCACAACAACACATATTGCAGCATCAGTTTCAGCCACCTTTTGGTCATTTATCTAGATTACACCCAAATACTTAGATACTTTTGTTGAAGAACCTGCTGATGGGACACGTTAGAATATCAGAGATGCTAGCTTAAGTGGCTTCCTTTTTAAACTTGAAGTTATTACAACCAGGGGCGGACGTATTGTATAAGTACGGGGTAGCGGCGCCCCCCATAGCTCGACCAAAGAGACGAGTTTTTAGTGTATTTTTTAATAAAATTTGAGCGTTTTTTTAAAATGCCCCCCACTCGAATTTCAAAATGCCCCCCACTCACTCATTTAATTCCAACTTTTAACACTATAAAACCTAGAAATCGTTAACTTTTAAGTTATAATACTTCACTTTTTATTCGAATTTTAGTTTTTTCGTCTTGTTATCGTTAAATTTTTTTTTTTGCCCCCCACATTGAAATTTCCTGCGTCCGCCACTGATTACAACCAATGGTTGCAAAAACAATCACAAGTGTAAATATGTGTTTGTTTTTCTGAATTACTTTTAAATATAACTTGCATATGCCCCATGTCCCATGATTAATTATTTCAAACGAAGCACAATATATGAGATAGCGGATCTATTTTTAGACTACATATTTAAGCAGCCTAGTTTCCCCTTTAAAATGATGTTTGAAATCAGCCCCAAACACCCCTTAAATATCTTAAAACAAAGGTATCTAGATGGGTATTGATTTTTCATCGATGCCAAAGTCGCTGAAGTAACCTCTACTCTCAGTCTTCTATAACAATTTAATCTCACCTTCTTGATGTTCCTATAAAAATAGAAGAGATACAAATTTTTTGCATGTTTTTTATTATAACAAATAATGAATCCTCAATGTAACTATAGTTATGTGTACCTGATGAAGGAGATTGGCTACGATTATTGTGAGATCACCCTCAAGCACCACGTCAGGCCCACCCGCCATCTACGAATCAGGCCCTACTGTGAACCCACCGCAACTCTTGCATGCCTTAACAGCCTAGTGACCTTGGTAAGGGTTGAGAGCAGAAATCAGAGATAAAAAAGTCGCCAGCAGTTTTAGGAGATCCGGCCTGTAAGCTTCAGTATCTCGGGGACGACTTTTCACTGGTTGCTGCTGCAACAGCAAGTCCTGTGGAATTCTGTAATGCTCGAGAAAATACATCGGTTGCATCTATCCCCTCTTAATTTTCCGACTGTAGCATATCAGAAAAAGAATATTACGTATATTAAGTTTTTGATCAGGTAACTATGACTAAATAAAACTTGTTTCTTGAACATTGTGATGGTAATGATTTATTTTGAGCAACAATAAAAAATAAAACTTGATTGCTGATGGATCAACTAGACAACCTAAGAAAGTACAAAAATTCATAGCGGGTTATAAGCAATATTACCCATTGCTTGCTTTCTCATAGTAGACTGAAAAAAGAATAATCATCAAACCTAATACAATTAACAAACTAAAGATTTCAAATTCTATAGTTGGATTTCCTAGTATGGAACTTATAATCGCAATTTAAATCCACATTAAGGTCATAGCAAAACAGAATTGAAGCCCATGCCAACATCAAATCCAAGTTATATTCTCTTTTCAAAATATCATGGAAAGCTTCATTTATGCTAAACATTAACTTCAGTATTCCTCAATTTAACGACACACTCCAAAGTTTATACTGTTAGGAACTAAATTGAGTTCATTTATAGACAGAATTTATATCACAAAAGAGATCAAGCAGTGTCACCACAAAATATCATCGGTTTCTACATAAGGATATAAAATTATGCAAGTTGCTACCATGATTGATAACTAAAGAATACCTGAGGCACCTACCCAAGAGTTGATAACAATTTGTTTATATAGGATGCCTCCTTCACACGTTCTCCGGATGCTGAACTTCTCTGCCTAAATGCCTCCATTTACAAACAAAATTTACAACACAAAACAGATCAAGTAGTGTCACCACAAAAGATCATCAGTTTCTAAACAAGGATATAAAATTAATCAAGTCGCTTGAACTTTAAAATCAACCACGGCCTTAATGGCATAAGAATTACACTAAAAAAAGATTGAGCATGAATACCTTACTCATAAAAAATTACAGGTGACAATTGAACGTATAAATAGCGTAAGCATTCTGTTGCAAAGCCGGATTCCTAATATATTTCCAGTTATTAAATGGCTGGTTGGGCAACAGATGAAAACACGTAGCTTTTGTTTGTTAAGAAAATCAGTCCAGGTTGACATGTCTGGTTATGAAATCAATTTACTATTTTTAGATAGATTGTATCAAACATTATTCTATTACTAATATATAAATATGACTTTTTTCTGAAACTATTTTAGGAGGTTAACTTGGACAACATTTAAATAATCTATCTGCTAGGTACTTCCTTAGCAAAGGCTATTGCTCCTACGGGTTGTGTGGTGCTTGAGTTCGCGACTGGAAGTAGGACGCCGAGTACTTACTTAGCAAGGGTGTATGATAACACCTGTAGAGTTTAATAATGGTAAATCTATTTTAGAGCATGTGTTGATGTCTGCTTATGTGTGTTTGATATTATCACAACAGAATAGATTTCAAGAAGACTGAGGTCGAGCAATTTGGTGACAGTGGGAGTGAGAGATATTCAAAGAGAGGGATTCTCAAAAGATTTAAATGGTAAAGCAAATGTTGTGATTCTAGATCTACTTCTGCTATTGCTTATTGCGTCAAACAGATGCCTTGTTTAAAACACTCTCAGTAGCCATTTTCACGACATTCAAATAATTCACGTTCTTACTGCAATATAACAATATCTGAATGTGAAGCAATATGCCTTAACTATACTTCTAAGTCCTATGAAAATACATATATCAGAGGCGAAGGAAGTGTATGCTTTCTTTGGTTCAATGCCCTCATAGAAATCATAGTTTCTCTGTTTGGTAGATAGCCATAGCGTCAAATTGGCAGTTAGCTCATTCTAAGGTTGCATTAAATTAAAAAAAATTAAGGCCGCAAGCGTACCAAAGCCACATGTTTGATCAAACTGATGCTGCAAGTTTGTATAAAATTTAACATCACTGGATGTAATCGACATATTATAGAGTCAAACATGTCTTCATATAAGAATAACAGTTTTACAATTTCATAGAATGCAAAACCTAAAGAAAAATTGTTGTTCTTTGGGAAAATCATAGTAAAAATATTCATGTTATAAATTAAATGAAATAGCTTAGACTCAAATATGCATTTTTTGTCAAATAAAAAAGTTTAACAATTATATAGAAAATACTCTAAACCATGCCCCAGAACATAGTCTTATAGCCACAGCACCAAGCACCCTTTTAACGACTACTAACAATCTAATAGTATCATCTAAAGTAACACTGAAATACACACTTTATACAACAAAAAACGTGAAGCTTAAATAAATCACCTCTTTAGTTCCCGATGAGTACTGCCTCATAGACGGCAAACTTTTTTGCAGCTTATTACATATTTTGCGAAGTGGGTATCCTGCAAGATCCATTAAGGATACCATTTTTAGCAAGTTTAAGAACTTTTAGCAGGAACTAAGTACTTTTTTTATCAGCAACTACATATTTTATTTAAGCTTATCAAGGCACAAAACATGTAAAATGAGCGTAAGGACAGAAAAAAAAACTCAACCTCGGGAGAACCAACAACAGCACTTGCAGATCCGATACTCACACTCTGTCGTGCAAAGGCAGGGATGGAGACATTTGGGCGTGCATCATCAGCACAATCATAGGTTCTAAGATTCATTGAGTTAGCTTTAAGGTGCACTTTAGAGAGCTACCCTGATTCTCCTCCTGGTTTCTCTTCCTATTGTCAAAGCAAGAAGCCTCGTCACTTTTGACAAGATATAATTTCCTACACATACATAAATAAATATGAATATATCATTCTATTACAAAGTTGAATGAAAGAAAACCTTAGGCATTTAAGTAATTTGAAACTTTTGATTCACATATAACTTTTCGATTCACATATCTTAAAAGGAACATTTCACTTCACACATAGTTTGATCAACCACTCTAAGTACTTTTGTTAACATACAGCTAAGAAAACATTTGAGCAATATCTTTTGATGTTTGTAGGAAAATGAGTAAAGAGGTCTAAAATCAGATAAGAATATTAGTAAAAATGAAATTTAGAGACCTTATGGAAAATATAACACATTCGATATATCAGCATGTTGAGATCTAACTTAAGACATATACTCATGATGACAACAAAGAAAAACTAATTTGATTGATATAAGAGAAAAAACAAAAGAAAGAAAAGAATAAGCATATGAATTATTATAAACTTAAACTTACCTGACTCGTTTCGCCTTTTAACCGGTTCATCATATCTGCATTGGGATCAATTGAGTAATAGTCCATTTGTTGAATAAGAATCCTTAAGGATTCGCCGTTCATGCCATAAGGCTGAGCAGATAAAACTGCCAGACCATAAGTTCTAACAAAATTCTGATGAAAATCTTCCACAAATGCGAATGGAAGATCTACTAAATTATAACCAAAATAAAATAAACAAAGGTAAATTCTTAAGCATATAAATGACAATAAAAATCACCTAAAATTATTGCAGCTTTAAATTCAGAAGATGGACGTTGTGACTGTGATCTTCAGAAACCAGTAAAACCCATATACACAATGACACTAAAACGATACCCACAAAAAACAATAATTTTTGTATACCTTGAAATCATTATCTTTCATCACCATTCCCGTCTACATGTTCTTCTCCAACAAAACTCAAAGGAGGGCATTTACGTTCTCCTTCACCATTCACAATAGGGTTCTGTTATGGGAGATGGAGGGATGATGGGGTGCTATTTTCGGGATGAGTTGTTCGTAAAACTTGATTGAGGACTGATGGTTACGGACTGTCTTGTAAGTACATAGTATATTAGTTGGTATCCAACAAATACCTTTGATTGTATCTTTGTTGAAACATATTCTGGATATGTGACTGATGGTCAAACATTATCATTAAAATAGTACTAATCAATCAAACCCGCGTTAACTAATTCATGTTAAACAATCAAGTATACCTAACGTGCTCCTTAATGTGGCTAATTAAAACACCTTTTTGCCCGTCAATCTCCGCCTATGTTCTCTCAATTACAGCTTACATTGTTCCCCTTTCAGTTTCTCCCTCGACCACCTACCAATAAATGATGAGAAAAAGAAGGTAAAGTTAAATCATAATTGTGGTTTTGTTTAAGAATTCAAAACCTACATTTAATAATCTTGTGAACAACCTCATAGCTTTTCTGGTCATTAGCATCAAACTCAGGCGCGAAAATCTCAACAACCAAAATAACTATTTAAATGGAAAAATTCTTCCAAAACCAACATTTAATAATCTTGTGAACTCGATTCTCTATCTTTATGATATCCTTCCCGACACTTTTTCCACCAATGCAGACATGGGCTTGGATACTAAAGAATCACCAATAGCCAGTAAATGCTTCGTTGTCTGAGCTCCAACCTCACTCATAAGTGACAAGATCAAAGCCTGGACCTATGGATCAGAATAACAATACATAATTATTTAATACTGGTAACAGAAAAATCAGATTAAGAAAAGTTATCAAACCACTGAAAATAAATTAGGAGTAGTAAACAACTATCTAGGAACTTTTGAGCAGCATACCATTGATATATCGAGCTAACATTCACACGAACATATACTACATATGATTAGAGATCTCATACGCAATTATTAGAGTTTAGAAACGAAGATACGTACCTTTTTTAGGTGATTTTGAATGAAAAAGATCCATTACAACATAAACCTAAAGTATAATCAAAGGCAAACACAAAGAATCGAAAAGACATACCTTGTTGATCGAGGGTTTGTAGATTAAGATGAATGATTATATCTCAGCATAGGTTTTTGATGTAAAACCCTAAAAAGAGCAAACCCTAATCGACCTAAATGCTTGAACGAATAGGTTATAGATGATTTCATGTTTGTATATTCGATAATGTTAAGCAGATTAGGTATTCTTCATAAATTCGTTCATAACTATCCAAAACCTCCATAATGGTTGATTAAAAAGTTTTATAAATAGTACAAATTTGTTGTATCTTGATTTGTATGAATATATTAATTATGTTTTGGATTGAAGAGCATAAAACGTACATTAGCTTAGATGGTAAACCGATTTGCATCTTGAACAGGCGGAGGTCAGCAGTTCGAATCTTGTTATTGACCACTTGTATGTTTTTTAAGAAATATACGAAATTTAATTAAAAAAAATAAAAAAAAAATTAGAGGTGATGACGTGGATATGATGTGGCATACCCCTAATTTTGGACATTGTATAAGTTTCAGAAAAGTTTTCGTAAAACTTTTGATAACAATCTACTGTGTATTATCCCTTAATGACCATTAAGCCCATTAAGGCCCATTAGTGGCCCATTACATGTTCATGTGACCTAAGCCTATTTCAAACACAATATCAAACTTATTATGAATCTCAAGTCCAATAATGGCTTAATATCCATTATAAGTGTATGTTGGTTGTTGTCCCGGCTAACATTGGGCTTTTGTGGCCCAAATCCACTTTATATACTTTTCGGGTCCTAAAACGCCTCCAAACAATGTTCACTTAATATTTCACGTTGGTCGGGTTACGGTATTATAATTATCAGTATGTAAATGGGTCACTAATTGTCGATAAGTGGGTCATACCACTTCGGCTTTATAAAAATCTTTACATTAAACGTTAATTTAATATAGTCCAATTCTTACAATTTCACGACATCCCTCGTAGATTACGCCGCTTCTCCTAAACCGTAAATAATATAGATGAGTTATTTTCCAAAGTTATTATTAACTTATGTAGTTTACTTATTATAAATTCAATTACCACTAATGTATACTAATCATAGCTCATTTGCCCATTTTCTCACTTAGAAGAGTTGGCTGTTTTTGGCTGCCAATGTCGTTCTCACCGTTTCGGCCGTCATTTCCAAACCGTAAGGAACTGGTGGACTATCCAAATTATTCTGGTTCTTCATAAATTTATCTAAAACCCATAGTTTTACCTTTTTCAATGATTCTGATTTTTTGTAAGAGTTATCAGTCTGTTTATTCAGCATATTCAGGTTTTACACATTTTATCATTTCGGACATATTCATCGGGTATCGTCACAAGACGAGTCACCCGGCCAGATCACCACAAAACACAGGGCTATACCCCTATATTATTCTCCAGGGTCCAATATCTACTTATTTCCCATAATGGACACGTTTTTTCCACTGATCTATTATCAAAATTAACACAACTTACTTGGGGCTTGTTCTAACTTGCTTTTGTTTGTCAAAAACTCATATACAATGTCCATAAATCCAAAATAATCTATTACGACATCAATTTTAGAGATGTAAATAAAATTCATACATATTAACAAGAATAAATATGGACAATGAAATAAAAATAACGATCTTACAATGGAAAGGATCAAATTACAACAACAAATCCACCATATGTAGTTCTTGCTCCGAATCATAAATCAAACCAAGCCAATAACAAATAACCAACATATTTTAACCCTTATACTCTTTTTCTTCTTTGTTTCTGTGAAGGATTCGGACTAGAAGTGAAGGAAAAGAAAACAAACAAGATATACGTTTGGTTTGGGTAGATAAGAAAACAAGAAGTGAAGCCTTATAATATTATAAGGCACAAACACATTTCTTTTTACAACACACGTGAAGAGAGGTGACATATTTGGATAGATTTGGATGAGTGGCGGTGGAAGGATAAATATGGGTGAGATTTTATATAAGTCTCGCCCTATAATTTGGCAAAGTGGGTATTATCGAAGTCCGATATTTTTAACGTACGCGATTTAAAAGATACGAGTTAAACACAAAATATAAACGCTCAATATAAAATAAAAATATTGACATTTGGAGAATATTTATATTTCGATATATAAATGAGGGCTTATAATTTAATAAATGTTAACGCGTTATATAAACGAATGGCACCAAAAGGTTTAACGTAAATAACTAATAATGCTCGTAAAATGACAAGTAAAAATGACGATAATAGAAAATATTTCTATTTCATTACGAGAATATTAAGGTCGATGAAGGACATATACTTTGCCGATAAATAATAAATGACACATATTCGATACTTTGAAACCTTAACGTTGTCGGTTAGCCGAGAAATCTATATTATTCGTCGAACGAACATGACAAATAAAAGTCGATTAATAAATATTGGTCCGAATAATAGAATTAGTATTAGAACTCGGTCTAAATATTGATTTTAAAGTTCGGGTTACTACATTATCTACCCCTTTAGGAAGCGATTTCCCAGCGCTTAATTCGTCTCAATAGTCTTCGATTAAAGGGCGAAGAGGTGAGAGATAGACAAGTCATGGCTGAGGTTTCTAAGGAATGTTAAATGAACAAAATTCAAAGCAACGAGTATAGATAACAACCATGAATGAACGTTTTAAATGTAGCTTTAACCCTTATAAGTAAAGAATAATACATAACTCGAAGGAGAAGCCATTGAAAGCGAAAAATTAACAAGCCGTCAATTTTTGGAAGTGCCTCAAGGTGATAAATCATATTCTTCGTTTAATTCGTCATGCTAGCCCCCAAGAGTTTTGTCATCAAGAAAAGTCTTCGGTGACCCTTCAATAGTGGAAAGTAAAATTACAAGAGCTTCACATCCACGATAAGTTGCCTTTGGTAACTCGATCCTTAATCAATCCACGAGTACACGCATAATTCCTGGTGACGCTTAAACAAGTCGCCTATTCTTGGAACGGTCAACGATTCTTAACAATCTGCTTATAAAGCTCGCGATCATCGAGACACATTAGAAATGGTCCATCAAAACAAATCGTAACTCGAGAGAAGTCCAACGGGTTACTCGTATATAAATGATAATAAACGATCATCATAATGACGACGTCACTAAACGATTCATATCAATGAAACATGATTCGAAGAATGACGTACGCACACCAAACATCCAAAAATCGAGCCAGACATACTTGGGTCTTTATAACTCTTTGTCTACATCAAAAGGCGTCCCCTTTCATGTATACAAGAGTTTATAAATTTACAGTTCGGGAACTTATAACTTTATTGTTCAAATGAAAAGGCGTCACAATCCATTTCAACGAGACGATTATAAGTCATCCTACTCAAGTATTACTACCGCTCAACACGATATCATATCGAAATACCATAGTAAATACAAGGTGTCAATAAACTTACATCATTATTTCCGTATTCAAACGTCCCATTCCATCTGAATAAGGAAAACACAAACAATCTATGGTCCAGTGGTTTAAAACTTTCTTATTTACATGTCCTAATCCATTTCAATAAGACAACCTTAAACAACTCATAGTTGGGCGAGTTAAAATCTCTATATCTAAATTCCCCATTTGTAAAACCCCAAAATTTGGGCTTTTAACACATCACTGGTTTTACTCTTATTAGCACTCATCGTATAATATTTTTATCGCCCACTTGTACAAACGAGATCATAATACAGTAAATATTATATATTTACTTATATTACTTAAAAACTTGACATTTTAACCATTGAGATATTTTATTTACTTATTTTTAGACACATTTTATATGCATAAATAATTATTAATTATAATAAATAATGACGATCCAAAATATTACGCATTAAAACTATATACATTAAATTTTGAACACCAACCATTTGTACATTTAACCAAAGCTTGTAAACATCAAACAAATATCACTAATTATACTAAGTCGACGCATTAAAAACTCCATGAACACCTTTAGCCGAATTTTAAGTAAATAAAACTTTATTTAAATACGTTTTCATATACAATGTTACAACACCTAAACAAACTAACTTTAAACTTCTACTTGAACATGTCTAGCTAAACTTAATGTTTTCTTAGATCCTTTAATTCCCACGTTTCATTATTTTTTCCTAGGCAAATCTAACCAAATCAAAGCAAAAATCAAATCATATCTCATGATATCTTACAAGGTCTAGGGTGAGATACATTAGTACTATATTGGATATCCCAAATCTCAACATGTGTACATATATCTACCAAATCTCAAACACAACACCCACATCCATCATCTTCTTCCTTTCTACCGAGAGCAACACACACCAAATCAAAGCCAAATCACAATATCTTACACATAATCTAGGAAGTGTACCATCACAATCTAAACCAAGATTTACTAGGATATTTCATTTGATCTCTCACTCTCTTTGCGTGTACAAAACTGAACCACAAAACACTATCTCTCTCATTCTATCTCTCGGCTACATAAACACTCACTTCAAATCCTTCAAAACACATTTACTATCTGAATCATTGTCTTCACCCTTAATACCTAGCTTTTATACAAGTTTTAGTAACTTAAACATCAAGCTCGGGATCAAAGCTATAAGCCTTGGTGACGTGTACTTTAGCATAGGATTCGTATGCATCTAAGGAAAGGAAGATACTAGTTCACTAAGTCACTCCTTCATCATACTAGGAAACAAGTAAGTTTTCACAATGTACTTACACATACATACGAACATGATAAACACATAACTTTTATAAGTTAAACGGGATACATATGTAAAATCATGGTAAAAGTAACATGCACACGTAAAACTCATAGACCTAGTTCCCTAGTACTCTCGGATGGAATTACTCCTTGCGTAGTTGTATCTAGATTTGAAACCTATAAGTATTATTAGTCATTTCCTTAGATCTAGGTTAAGCTTAGAAAACCTAGAATCTTAAATAAACCCTAGGCCAAATATACGCTAAGTGAGTTCACTAGTCTGCTTAACGGGCTAGTAAGCCTAAATCGTGAAGCCCATAAGCCATAAGCCAACCCTCGGCTTATTTTGTAACTTATAAAAACACTGATGAAAGGTTTATTCTATATTTATGATGCTATAAAATGTTACGGCATAAAAATGTAAGGTTATAAACCTTAGGGGTGTAAATCGACACTGTTTAAACTCATTTATACAAAGCTATACACTTTAGGGATATCTTTTGTCATTGCCGAAAGACAAAGGGGTGTATATGTTGATAACTGTAACTTATTTAACTCTAAGGACCAAAACTGTAAATATTCGAAACTAGAATAAAACCTAAGGACTAAAATGGGCTTAACCGAGAGTTGTATAAACGATAGGGGTGTTTTCTGCCAAACTATAAAACTTATTCGAGCCCTAGGGGTGTATTTTGCCAAATCTCGAAAGTTATACAAGCCCTAGGGGCTGTTTTACAACTATTATAAAATCAAGGACTCATGTGTAATTTAACTTGAGTTTTATTAACATTATTTATTTAATAAACTTTAAGGGCTATATTGTAATTCGTAAAACGTGGAGGACTGATTACGAACATTTGAAACTTCAAGGAATTTTATGAAATACTATATTCTATAAGTCTTAATTAAATAAAAATCATTTTATTTAATTCATTTAAACTGTTACAATTCGAACGAATTAAATACACTTTATTAAATTAAAAGTGTTCATGTTACGATAACTTACAATAAGTTTAACACTTAAAACGATAACAACATATTACATCGGTGATCATGCATTTTCATCAACTGCATTTATATGTGCATTTTATTTGTACATCTACTGAGACATACATAAATTACATAGGTAATTCTACTGCTTCGTGAGCATACTATGCCAGTTTATTCAGTGACATCATCACTACATCATTACTACTGAGGTGAGTTCATAGCCTCGCCTTTCACGACTATTTATATTTTTACTAACCCGCGAGGGGGAGACATGCTATAACTTGTTTTGACTATATGATTTTTATATCATGAGATCGTGGCCCCACACTTATACTTAACAAACTGTTGATCGAGGAGACGCAAACTGAACTGTTACCCTTAATTACATTTGCCTATTGTAGATGAACCCGCATGAATCGTGCATCTGAAACTGTTAGAATTTTTGAATTGCCTGAATGTTATAAATAAATCTATTTGGGATTGACCATCCCCATCTGGGTGAGTAGCGCTCACTGTGCCTAGGCCAGGACAACAGATGTTTTACATGTCAGAACTTATTATTATTGGGTATATTTTAATGCGAATGGTCCTTATTTGATGAGGACTTAACTGTCAAGTCTCAGTTTCAGGCAATAGGGAATGTAATTACCTTATAGTATTTGGCTTTGTGCAATACTACGTTTGTGATGTTTGCGGTTCTAAACTTGACTTTATATTATTTGGCACATTAGTACATGGAACATACTGAGATCTCTGAAGTGGATTTTATCACACATTGTGTAGTACAATATGGAACATTTTGATATTTCTAGACTTGATTTTTATCAAACCTTAAGAAATACTATACGGGATATTTTGAGATACTAAACTTTATTTTTATGTCAAATGAACTATGATTTTACAAAACTCTATGAATTCACCAACTTTATGTTGACTATTTTAAGCATGTTTTTCTCAGGAAATTAAGCTGGATTATTTGAGCATAGACTGAGCATCATTTAGGAGCATCATAATAATTAGAGGATCTGTTTTCACTGGGATACTTGTAACAACTGATATTCAATATTTCAACTGATTGTACTAAAACAATATTTGTATCAATTGTATTTCAAAATCATGTAATTATGATTAATGCTTTGTATGCCATTTGTTCTGTGATCCGCAACGTGACACCCAATTACTATTCCGCTACAAACCTGATTTGGGGGTGTCACAGAATGGTATCAGAGAAATGGTTATAGAGAATCCGATCAAAAATAAAATATTTATTTTATTAACTGAACTATAACCGGATAAAATTTCAAAAACTTAGATTTCAAAAACTGAGTTTTTGACACGGACATATTTAGAGGGCATTTAGCATAGAGAGCATGCATAAATATATGATTTAAATGCAATTCATTATCCTATGCATTTATATTTATGGTAGTACTAGATACTAACCATTTACGTGCTTTATACGTGCTTTACGTGTTACTACTGTTTAATATCGTTATGAAGGTATTAAAATACTTAACGTATTTAATGAAACGTATAAACATGTCATGTTAGTAGGGAGCTTCATACTAAAGATGTTCCATCTCGATATTACGTTTTAACTGAGTGGTTGGGTTTACGATTTAAAGTGCCCTCGCTCCTCAAACATTTATAGAATGGCTTCTCAAGTATGATGGCCCGAACAATGCATTATAACCACAAACAACCTAATACATAACAAACCCTTGGAAATATCTAAAATGAAAATATAAATAAAATCTTTGGAAATATTTGGAAATCTAACAAAATCTTGGAAATCTTTGGAAAAATCTAGCCAGATTTCACAAATCCTTGGAAAATCTTAGCGTATCTTTTAAAAAAAATCTTACCATATCTTTGGAAAATCGAACTAGATTTTATTAATTTTAGAGAATCTAACTAGATCCTATAAATCTTTGAAAAATTTAATCAGATTTTATAAATCTTAGAAAATATAAAATAGATTTTTATAAATCTTGGAAAAATCTAAAGGATTTTGGAAATCTTCTCTTGAAGAATCGTATCTTGGAAGAATCTAACTAAATTTGGAAAAATCTAAATTATACTTTTTTTATCTTGAGAAATTCTATTTAATCTTTGAAAATCTGTTTTTGATCTTCATTTTATTTGAGCTTTGGAAATCTTATTTTATCTTTGGAAATCTAACGAAATCATTTAGTACCTAACTAAATCTTTACGAATCTCATACTAAAGTTTTCGGCTAATATTACTAGCAAATGTTGAGATTACTCTCTATCTCATATTAAACCTAGTTCAATTGTTACCTTTTGACAAATATACTTAATATTGTCATAATATCCAAATAAGTACTAAAATCTTACACTAAGATTTTTATTAAATCCTTCATGACTACTTGCGGTATCTATTTATGCTTATACGCTGATAGTTCCTTATACAACTCTTATAATATATCATTGTATTATAGATCCTTGTTTGATACATATTTTAACGCATGTGATTTAAACTTCTACTTACGGAACGCAACTTATTGACGACTCATACACTTTGCTTTTAGTAATTTTATGTGATATTATTTGGATAAGTTTGCATGTTTAAATGATATGGTGGGACCCAAATCAAGGTATGACTCTATATTTAGATGACGTTTAAATATGGAACGTAAGTCTCTTGATCATAAGCCACCGGAGCAAAAGTTTATTTATAGTTTCGTATTAAGATGTTATGGGACGTCTGAAGACGAAAGTTATAAATAAACTGACCGTAAGCTCTCTTAGTACTATCTATTTTCTAAGACATTATATTCGTATTGATGGTAAGCCTTGCCGGGAATATTTAAGTAGGTTAGGCTATGAAATCCTTATTGAAACGAATTAGGATGCTTTTTCGTTTGAAATCATAGGTCACCGAACCATGAAGTTATAAAGTTTTAATTTACATGGATGAGGACGCATATCGATGTAAAAAAAAATTTATAAACAAGTGGGCTTAAATATATTCGACGTGACTCATTATTGATATTATTCTATTAATCAAGCTATGGGTTGTATTCCCTTTTGACTCACGGTTCATCCAAAATATCTTATCACTATTACATCCTTATCAAGAAACCTAATAAAGATTCGTGTTCATTTCTCTTGGATCATAGCACTATGCTAAGGAATCTCGACTTATTCTTGACCCAACATAAAACTAATAAATTCACTAAAACTTATTGAAACTTAATAGACTTAAAAATATCTTGCCCGAATTATTAAAACATTAACAAGCCTTATCTATGCACACTGAGGCCCGATAAGGCCCATGAAGCACATTAAAATAGAACCAAGACTTAAAAAGAACTTGTCATACTTTATTCAACCTTGTAAACTTAATCGAACTTGACTATGATTTGATGAACCTTTTACTAGATATTTTGGGCTAAACTTAACTTTTAGAACTATTGGGTACTTATTTTGCCAATTTTCAAACATATTTCATGCCCTAGGATAATAAGATGAGAGTATTACACTCTAAGGACATAACATTGATTTCAATAAACTTAAAACAAGCCCTAGTTAATCTAACGTGAGTTAAAAACATAAGTCTTGATTTTTCCACTTTTGAAACTAAATTTGAGCCCTAAGTTATTTTCGTTGGAACAATTTGTGCCCTAAGGGCCACCTTATGTAAATTATCAAAACATAAAAGACAAGTTACTTTGTGCATTAAAATTTACTCATCGGAGGAATACGATCAATAACTATATTTTAAATGTCACCCATGTGTCTAAACTTGAGTACACAAGATTACACGTTCAAGAAAAAGTGTCCTCGCTTGTTCCCTGGACAAGTAACTTCATTTTAAGCTTTGAGGACAAAGTTAAAATAACGGGTAGGTGCTGTAAAACCCCAAAATTTGGGCTTTTAACACATCACTGGTTTTACTCTTATTAGCACTCATCGTATAATATATTTATCGACCACTTGTACAAACGAGATCATAATATAGCAAATATTATATATTTACTTATATTACTTAAAAACTTGACATTTTAACTATTGAGCTATTTTATTTATTTATTTTTAGACACATTTTATTAATTATAATAAATAATGACGATCCAAAATATTACGCATTAAAACTATATACTTTAAATTTTTAACACCAACCATTTGTACATTTAACCAAAGATTGTAAACATCAAACAAATATCACTAATTATACTAAGTCGACGCATTAAAAACTCCATGAACACCTTTAGTCGAATTTTAAGTAAATAAAACTTTATTTAAATGCGTTTTTCATATACATTGTTACAACACCAAAACAAACTAACTTTAAACTTCTACTTGAACATGTCTAGCTAAACTTAATGTTTCCTTAGATCCTTTAGTTCCCACGTTTCATTATTTTTTCCTAGGCAAATCTAACCAAATCAAAGCAAAAATCAAATCATATCTCATGATATCTTACAAGATCTAGGGTGAGATACATTAGTACTATATTGGATATCCCAAATCTCAACATGTGTACATATATCTACCAAATCTCAAACACAACACCCACATCCATCGTCTTCTTCCTTTCTACCGAGAGCAACACACACCAAATCAAAACCAAATCACAATATCTTACACATAATCTAGAAAGTGTACCATCACAATCTAAACCAAGATTTACTAGGATATTTCATTTTCTCTCTCTCTCTCTCTCTCTCTATCTCTCTCTCTCTCTCTCTCTCTCTCTCTCTCTCTCTCTCTCTCTCTCTCTCTCTCTCTCTCTCTTTGCGTGTATAAAACCAAACCACAAAACACTATCTCTCTCATTCTCTCTCTCGGCTACATAAACACTCACTCGAAATCCTTCAAAACACATTTACTATCCAAATCATTGTCTTCACCCTTAATACCTAGCTTTTCTACAAGTTTTAGTAACTCAAACATCAAGCTCGGGATCAAAGATAGAAGCCTTGGTGACGTGTAATTTTGGCATAGGATTCGTATGGATCTAAGGAAAGAAAGATACTAGTTCACTAAGTCACTCCTTCATCATACTAGGAAACAAGTAAGTTTTCACAACCATTTCAAAATATACTTACACATACATACGAACATGATAAACACATGACTTTTATAAGTTAAACGGGATACATATGTAAAATCATGGTAAAAGTAACATGCACACGTAAAACACATAGACCTAGTTCCCTAGTACTCTCGGATGGAATTACTCCTTGCGTAGTTGTATCTAGATTTGAAACCTATAAGTATTATTAGTCATTTCCTTAGATCTAGGTTAAGCTTAGAAAACCTAGAATCTGAAATAAACCCTAGGCCAAATATACGCTAAGTGAGTTCACTAGTCTGCTTAACGGGCTAGTAAGCCTAAATCGTGAAGCCCATAAGCCATAAGCCAACCCTCGGCTTATTTTGTAACTTATAAAAACACTGATGAAAGGTTTATTCTATATTTATGATGCTATAAAATGTTACGGCATAAAAATGTAAGGTTATAAACCTTAGGGGTGTAAATCGACACTGTTTAAACTCATTTATACAAAGCTATACACTTTAGGGATATCTTTTGTCATTGCCGAAAGACAAAGGGGTGTATATGTTGATAACTGTAACTTATTTAACTCTAAGGACCAAAACTGTAAATATTCGAAACTAGAATAAAACCTAAGGACTAAAATGGGCTTAACCGAGAGTTGTATAAACGATAGGGGTGTTTTCTGCCAAACTATAAAACTTATTCGAGCCCTAGGGGTGTATTTTGCCAAATCTCGAAAGTTATACAAGCCCTAGGGGCTGTTTTACAACTATTATAAAATCAAGGACTCATGTGTAATTTAACTTGAGTTTTATTAACATTATTTATTTAATAAACTTTAAGGGCTATATTGTAATTCGTAAAACATGGAGGACTGATTACGAACATTTGAAACTTCAAGGAATTTTATGAAATACTATATTCTATAACTCTTAATTAAATAAAAATCATTTTATTTAATTCATTTAAACTATTATAATTCGAACGAATTAAATACACTTTATTAAATTAAAAGTGTACATGTTACGATAACTTACAATAAGTTTAACACTTAAAACGATAACAACATATTAAATCGGTGATCATGCATTTTCATCAACTGCATTTATATGTGCATTTTATTTGTACATCTACTGAGACATACATAAATTACATAGGTAATTCTACTGCTTCGTGAGCATACTATGCCAGTTTATTCAGTGACATCATCACTACATCATTACTACTGAGGTGAGTTCATAGCCTCGCCTTTCACTACTATTTATGTTTTTACTAACCCGCGAGGAGGTGACATGTTATAACTTGTTTTGACTATATGATTTTTTATATCGTGAGATCGTGGCCCCACACTTATACTTAACAAACTGTTGATCGAGGAGACGCAAACTGAACTGTTACCCTTAAATACATTTGCCTATTGTATATTAACCCGCATGACCCGTGCATCTGAAACTGATAGAATTTTTTAATTGCCTGAATATTATAAATAGATCTATTTGGGATTGACCATCCCCATCTGGATGAGTAGCGCTCACTGTGCCTAGGCCAGGACAACAGATGTTTCACATGTCAGAACTTATTATTATTGGGTGCATTTTAATACAAAGGGTCCTCATTTGATGAGGACTTAACTATCAAGTCTCAGTTTCGTACAATAGGTAATGTAATTACCTTATAGTATCTGGCTTTGTGCGATACTACGTTTGTGATGTTTGCGGTTCTAAACTTGACTTTATATTATTTGGCACATTAATACATGGAACATACTAAGATCTCTGAACTGGATTTTTATCACACATTGTGCAGTACAATATGGAACATCTTGATATTTCTGGACTTGATTTTTATCAAACCTTAAGAAATATAATACGGTATATTTTGAGATACTAAACTTGGTTTTTATATCAAATGAACTATGATTTTACAAAACTCTATGAATTCACCAACTTTATGTTGACTGTTTTAAGCAAGTTTTTCTCAGGAAATTAAGCTGGATTATTTGAGCACGGACTGAGCATCATTTAGGAGCATCATAATAATTGGGGGATCTGTTTTCACTGGGATACTTGTAACAACTGATATTCAATATGTCGCCTCGGATAAATGATTCTTCAAAATCATAAGAAGTACTCGGAGCACGAATATCACATCAATCAACTACGTTTTGAAAGGAGATGTCCTAAAATGGCACATCACGATACGATGATAACAATCGAACTTAAACAAGTCGATATGTGATAGATGGCGAAACAATATATACATAATCAAAGTATCAAACGAGTTTCACACTCGTATTCAGATAATGCATAGTTATCAAGATCGGTGATTTGCGGTGAGGCCAAATCCGATACAAAACCGCATTATAAAATGTACGCCAATCATTCAAGGACCATTGCTTCACACGCAATGCCTTTAAATACCATAGTATATTCATACATATACATACTAGCATTCCTACATACACATAGGTTCACATAATCATAATCAATCATAAGTAATGCAAGAATAGCCTTATCAGAGCCATGCGGAGTAGTTGCATGCTTAAAACTTTTTAGAACACACCAAAGTTATAGTTTAGGTTTTTCAAAATCGACCTAGTTCTCAATAACTTGTGGCTCTGATTACCATTTTGTAACACCCCCAAATTACCACGCAGCGGAATACCACTTTGGGGCGCTACTCATAGCACATCGCACACAATCATAGACAAAGACCTCTGAAGAGACGTTAAAATAATATACAACATTGTCTAAAAGTTTCCCATCCTAATATATATAAAATCAGAGTAGCGTTTAGTCTCAAAACCGTTACCAATACATCCCATTCATCAAAGACTTAAAAGTCATTTATTCATTTCAAAGGATGGAAAAATAATATAAACTTTAGACAAGTAAGCACCAACTCCCTCCTCGCATGCTCCGCTGCTATCCATCTCGGTTACCTGAAATACATGCTTAAAATCATCAACACAATGGTTGAGCGAGTCCATAGGTTTTGCAAATTATCATTTGAACACAAGAATTTTAATCATCTCAAGCTTCTCACACAGACAAGTCATATATATATATATACATATATATATATATATATATATATATATATATATATATATATATATATATATATATATATATATATATATATATATATATATATATATATATATATATATATATATATATATATATATATATATATATATATCGATAAATACCTTAAGCTCATGTAACTGAACGTTAACCAACACGTCAAACCGAGTCACGTACGGCGCCACTACAACAGGTAATATTTTCATATACCAGCGACCTCTTATACATTATATCCCTTTCAGGTGATCACAAGGATACATACCCTAGGATAAGACTGTCAAACCAAATAGATCTACCAAATTCAGGGACTTCATAAGACAATGGTACTTAGGAATTTATCATCATATTCGGGTCCAATATACCGAAAACAACTTGTGTTCATTTTAAAAAACATCATGTATTCCCCCTCGCGGGTTAAAAATCATTTACAAGATAATATAAAAGCGAGGCTATAGATTCACCTGATATAGCTAACACACATTTATCAAGGAACAAACATCCAATAGTCGATACAAGATTTCACGAGATATTAGTCGCTCATGCTCGATAACGAGATGCCCAATGGTCGTCATATGACCGAACGAGACCTATAATGAAGAGACGCGTATTAGACTCGAGACTATACATAATCATATATATATATATATATATATATATATATATATATATATATATATATATATATATATATATATATATATATATATATATATATATATATATATATATATATATATATATATATATATATATATATATATATATATATATATATATATATATATATATATATATATATATATATATATATATATATATATATATATATATATATATATATATATATATATATATATATATATATATATATATATATATATATATATATATATATATATATGTGTGTGTGTGTGTGTGTGTGTGTGTAAATAGTTCACTTTAGTAAGTTTGGACATTGTATAAGTTTCAGAAAAGTTTTCGTAATACTTTTGATAACAATCTACCGTGTATTATCCCTTAATGACCATTAAGCCCATTAAGGCCCATTAGTGGCCCATTACATGTTCATGTGACTTAAGCCTATTTCAAACACAATATCAAACTTATTATGAATCTCAAGTCCAATAATGGCTAAATAGCCATTATAAGTGTATGTTGGGATTTTGTGGCCCAAATCCAATTTATATGCTTTTCGGGTCCTAAAACGCCTTCAAACAATGTTCACTTAATATTTCACGTTGGTCGGGTTACGGGTATTCTAATTATCAGTATGTAAATGGGTCACTAATTCCCAATAAGTGGGTCATACCACTTCGGTTTTTATAAAAATCCTTATGTTAAACGTTAATTTAATATAGTCCAGTTCTTACAATTTCCCGACATCCCTCGTAGATTACGTCGCTTCTCCTAAACCGTAAATAATACAGATGAGTTATTTTTACCAAAGTCATTATTAACTTATTTAGTTTACTTATTATAAGTTCAATTACCACTAATGTATACTAATCGTAGCTCATTTGCCTTTTTTCTCACTTAGAAGAGTTGGTTGTTTTTTGCCGCCAATGTCGTTCTCACCGTTTCGGCCGCCATTTCCAAACCGTAAGGAACTGGTGGACTATCCAATTGATTCTAGTTCTTCATAACTGTTTTTGGCTGCCAATGTCGTTCTCACTGTTTCGGCCGCCATTTCCAAACCGTAAAGAACTGGTGGACTATCCAATTGATTCTAGTTCTTCATAAATTTATTTACAACCCATAGTCTTAACTTTTTCAATGATTCTGAGTTCTTGTAAGAGTTATCAGTCCGTTTATTCAACATGTTCAGATTTTACACTTTTTATCATTTCGACCATATCTAATTCATCGGGTATCGTCACAAGACGAGTCACCCGGCCAAATCACCACAAAACACAGGACTATACCCCTATATTATTCTCCAGGGTCCAATAGCTAATTATTTCCCATAATGGTCACGTTTTTCCACTGATCTATTATCAAAATTAACACAACTTACTTGGGGCTTGTTCTAACTTGCTTTTGTTGTCAAAAACTCATATACAATGTCCATAAATCCAAAATAAGCTATTATGACATCAATCTCAGAGATGTAAATAAAATTCATACATATTAACAAAAATAAATATGGACAATGAAATAAAAATAACGATCTTACAATGGAAAGGATCAAATTACAATAACAAATCCACCATATGTAGTTCTTTCTCCGAATCATAAATCAAACCAAGCCAATAACAAATAACCAACATATTTTAACCCTTATACTCTTTTTCTTCTTTGTTGCTATGAAGGATTCGGACTAGAAGTGAAGGAAAAGAAAACAAACAAGATATACATTTGGTTTGGGTAGATAAGAAAACAAGAAGTGAAGCCTTATAATATTATAAGGCACCAACACATTTCTTTTTACAACACACGTGAAGAGAGGTGACATATTTGGATAGATTTGGATGAGTGGCGGTGGAAGGATAAATATGGGTGAGATTTTATATAAGTCTCGCCCTATAATTTGGCAAAGCGGGTATTATCGAAGTCCGATATTTTTAACGTATGCGATTTAAAAGATACGAGTTAAACACGAAAAATAAACGCTCAATATAAAATAAAAACATTGACATTTGGAGAATATTTATATTTCGATGTATAAATGAGGGCTTATAATTTAATAAATGTTAACGCGTTATATAAACGAATGGCACCAAAAGGTTTAACGTAAATAACTAATAATGCTCGTAAAATGACAAATAAAAATGACGACAATAAAAAATATTTCTATGTCATTACGAGGATATTAAGGTCCATGAAGGACATATATTTGTCGATAAATAATAAATGACACATATTCGATACTTTGAAACCTTAACCTCGCCGGTTAGCCGAGAAATCTATATTATTCGTCAAACTAACATGACAAATAAAAGTTGATTAATAAATATTGGTTTGAATAATAGAATTAGTATTAGAACTCGGTCTAAATGTTGAATTTAAAGTTCGGGTTACTACATGGGGTAAATGGGCTAGTACATTTGGTATGTGTCGGTGGATTTTGTCGAGAGTATAGAATGATAAAGTAGATGTGTAGAAGAGTGTAATAGTATTAATTGTATCGTTTTCTCTCGAGTTTGTCGTGATTTTATGAGTTTGAGTTTGATATTCTTATGCATGGTTTATTGCTCGAGTCATTATTAATGAACACGCCTTATTTGATATGTTGCGGTTCTCGTGTTTGAAAGGCATCCTCTATCATCGACCATCATCTTGCTAGGTCTCTTATACTAAGGTATATGTAGCCTCTCTTTTCATGCTAGCTACTAAATGTTTTATTAACCGCGGGGGATACATGTTATTTGAAAATAAACGAACACAAGTAATGGAGTAATTGTTTGGACCCGAATGTTGCCTATGTTGCCTTGCATTGTATTGAGTACCTTGTTGCTAAAGACTCTAGATTCATGAGCCGTTAACTATGTTCTAACTTGACGTTGTGAGTTGGGAATAGCCGCTTATTGAAATGATAGTACTATTGGCTTGACCACCCTATCTGAGACCAGGGCATTACGTTGAGTAACCTATGGGAAGGATAATTTACGAGAATAAGATTTGGGTATATATCTAGCAACTGATACCCTAGAGGGCAATTGGTTTTTATCTAGTCATGCTGGCATTTGGCGTGGGTGACTAATTGGTTAAGGGGTTGGTGTCATGAGCTTAAATACAATATGTTAACTTGAAATAGATTGTGTGCACGACAATTCTATAAATGATTATGATTGATTTTCTTCTTCTGTTCAAATGTGATTTGATAAACCTATGGACTCGCTCAATATTATTGTTGACTCGTTTAAGCATGTGTTTCAGGTAATCGAAGGTGATTGATGGCGGAGCTTTGCTGTGGATGTTGTGGGTTGGATTTGGAAGTTTGTTGGTCTAAAACAATTTCTATCCTCTTACTATGAAACAATTTGTTAAATGTTTATGCACTGTACTGAAACTTGTTGGTTTACTGGTCGAGATCCGTGGGGACTAAACGCTTTACTCTGGTGTCGTTTTAGTACATTATGGATGAAATTATGTTTTAGACATTGTGTGAAAATCTTGTTTATATTTTATGCGTAAACGTCTCTCTTTTGGGTAGTTCAATATACCTTGTGTGACGATACTTGTTTTTAGCACCCAATTATGTATTTCCGCAACGTAATGTGAATTGGACGTGTTAAAACATTTGAAATGCGTGGCACGTTATGATGAGGGAAAGGTAAGATGGGATCGCGATGTGTAGGTCCATGTAAAACCATGTGAGAATTGGTCGTGCAATTGGTAGATTGTGATTGTCTAAAGGATTGAGAAGTGTGCATGACACATTCCATGTGTCAAGTTTGGAAAATGGCCGACTGATATAAAGTTTGTGTGTGTCGTTAGATTAGATTTTAAATGATAAGACGCTTTATATTGTAAGGAATTCTTGAGATAGAATGTAGAGACGTGATGGAATTTTTCAGGTAATGAGTTTGATCAGTGGTGGAGTGTTGGGAAGCTAAGGGTGGTAACTTAAGAGTTCTTTAGACCTGAAAACACGTGGTTACATTTTTTTTATGTTTTGATTTATTATATTTATGATTAAGTCTGGAATTTGGTAGGAAATTTCAAATACTTCAAGTTATATAGCGGCTCTTAACTTGGTTTCAAGATAGTTCTTGGTTGATAAGTTGCGAGGTTTGGTTAGGTGGGTTACATAATTTTATGGGTTCGATAAGTTCCCTCGGGGATGGTAAAGGCGTATGTGTTATTGAATGAAATCCGTCTTAATATGTACTCAGTTCACGTTTGAACTTGAAGATTTTATGAAGGATGGATATTCTCATTTGCTCGTTGAGAATGATTTTGAGTTTGAGTTTGTGAGTAAATCTCGGGACGAGATTTCTATTAGGAAGGGATGCTATGACAACTCAGGTTTTAACGAGTTAGTTGTCACCCACTGACTTCTGTTTATGTGTTAGATTGTGTGAACAATGTGTTGTATGTGTTTTTATGTGTGCCCATTGTGAAGGTGAATGAAGGATATGAGGTACATGATGTGTAAATCATGGTACAAGTCGGAAATGAAAATTTAATTTAGAAATGAACTATGGGAAAGTCCAGATATCGTTTTATAAAGGTTTCATGTACGTATCGTATGTTGTATGTATGTATTAAGTATATATTATATGTATTAGATAAGTTTTAGAATTTCTTTCCATATTTAAAAACTTTTAGAAATAAAGGTTATTTCGGAAATCGCATAAAAAGTCGAAAAATTAGCGTAAGGCTTTCAGGTATTGGCCAGGCAGTAACCCGAGGGTACCATTTAGTTTAGTAATGAACTAATTAGTATAGGAGGTAAGAGAGTCGGCCTAAGAGGTTTGAGCTTGGTTTTGGGCTGATTAAGGCTTAAGGAAGGGAAGGTGAGCCCAATTTGAGTCCAAATAGGAAGCCTTTTACTTTTAACCACATATAAGACTCCCTATACCCAAAAACGATTTTTAACCTTCCATAGCTCATCTCAGTCGTTTCTTTGAATGGAGGATCAATAAAACCTAATAATTCAATTAAGGTTTAAGGTATGCACCAAAACTATGGTTAATTAACGTTCAATTTACATATGTAACCTAGTATGATGGATTAGGGTTTAACATTTACAATTTTTGATTCGGGTTTCAACTTAGGGATGATGATTTTTGTAATTAATAGTATTAGATCTCTTAATATTCATTTAATTAGGTTACTATGGTGTTTAATGATGATTAATTAGATTAATTATTGTGAAATCGTTTTTGAAATTAGGGCAGAATTTTGGGTCACTTGTTTTGGTCATAACTTGGGTTTGGAAAAAAATTAGAAGTTGAATTTAGTTCCCAGAAAAAGGGAATTGAATAAGATTTTGAATGAAAGAAACGAGAACTCAATTGGAGGTCAAGAAGTGGGGAAAATGGGGTTACAACGATTATGGTCAAAACTGATTTTAGATCAGCCTATTTACAAATAATGTTTTGCAATGGTTAAGGTACTTAGGGATGGGTTAAGGCTCTCATACTGTTGTGAGGTCTTTTTTAGATGTTAAATGGAAGCCCCAATTAAGGGATAAGTCATTGGAATAGTCTAAGACCATTAGGTGTTAGTAAACTTTTGACATGTAAAAACCAGAAAATTCTGGATAGGCAAAAGTATATATATATATATATATATATATATATATATATATATATATATATATATATATATATATATATATATATATCTATATATATACATCGGGGCCTTAACAGAAGCTTTAGGGTTGAGCAAACCCTGATATACAGCTAACATATGTAAGGTCACAGGGTTTACTTACAGAAGCAATGAGTTATCTTAAGGGGCAATTCGACCCACTTTGGTGAGCATAAAAAAGGGGACTGTTTTGAGTAAGATAAGAACAGGTTAGGATTTGAACATAACTAAGATATGAAGCTCATAGAGGGGTGAAATGAGATACATATAGTTTTATAATAGGATTAAAATACATGAGAGAGCTAGAAATCTATCATAGATTGATGATCCGCGATGGGATACTTATGGTTCATGATTTGATTATATGCATTGTTGTGTATAGATCTTTGCTAGTGTGCGGGAACTTTGGGAAGCTTGTTCAAGTGAGTTTCATAGTCCCATATTCTTGAGTTTTGTAAATGTTTTTTTAACTTCCAGATGGGAGGGAAGTGACACTATAAAGGTTTTGAAATGTGTTGCTGTGATTGTTTGAATGATTTATGTGTTGGACAATAGTGTGCTTACTTATGTGTTAGACTTGCTATGTGAATCTTGATTGTGTTTGTGATATGGATCGGGGGACACATACCGTGTTAGTGGATATTGGTATGGCGGGTAGCCTTGTTTTGGTACATAGATGTATGGGCATCTATGGGACCAGTTATGATTTGGTAAGGCGGGCAGCAATCTTTTGGTACATAGATGTATGGGCGTCTATGGGACCAATTGTGATTTGGTAAGGCGGGTAGCCTTGTTTTGGTACATAGATGTATGGGCGTTGATGAGACTAGTGGTGATTTGGTAAGATAGATACCCTTGTTTGGAATAGAATGTGTGATCTTGATTACTTGTTTGTTAATGCATTATGTAGCACCTTGTCCATATGTGATATGTTTTAATGGTTATGTTCACAGCTTAAAAGTTATGTTTTTATGTTAGTTCTTGGAGTCTAAACCTATGACTCTCACAAACTTTATGTTGATGTGTTTTAGTGTCTCTTTCAGGTGAGAATTTGATGAAGGTAGAGAATAGAAGTGGCTAGGATTAGGATTGCATATGGAGGAACCCCAGTCCTCTTAGATTTCCTTTTTGTATTGATTTGGATAAGTGCATTGTATGACATTTATATGTTTTGTTTGTTTGTCTTGGGTAAGAGGTAGTACTTGTTATCTACTTACCTATACCCCTGCACATTTTGAGATATTGTCATGACTTTGTATCACCTTGAATGACATTTTTGCATTTAGTCTTCTCTATTGAGACACCGTTTGTTATGATGATATCCATAGTTCGCGCCCCGTGATTCCGCCATGGTGTGGTGTGACAATTTTCCTCGACATCGGTGTTCAGAGAAAGCCCTTCACGTTTTTCTCGTGGATGATGATAAGGAGTATGAGAAAGAAGGTGGGGGTGATGAGGAACAAGCTCCATCTTGAGGACAAGGTGGTTTTTCAGGGCGGGGGTAATGATATGAATCGTTGGGAAGTCTACAGCAAGGGGCAAAGGTTGAGGGGCGTAATGCCATTAACTATTAGTTAATGGTTTTTATGTTATTTCTGGGTTTTTTGTATTGTTTTGAGGAATAAGTAATCTGTCATGGATCACCTTTGGGTTTAGGGGAGGATTACGTATTTACTTTTATTATTGTATGTATGTTTATTTTCTTTATCATTTTGCCTTCAATCAATATAGTGTTATTAGTTTGGTGCATATCAGGATGATTTGGGGCTTTTACTTTTCTCCCATGATGTATGGACAGAATGCACTTATGATCAATGAATTTTTAGATGATAGATGGAACACAGTAAGTTCAACTGTTTTCTAGTGACTGGAGTTATGTTTATTTGAATATTTTGATGCAATTTAGCTGATTACAGCCAAATCCTGATCCATGAATCAATGAACCAACGGTAGGAAAATTTCTCCTTAGCTCTAGAGGCATGTGCAAGGCTTAGTATATGTATTGGATTACCATTGGTGCACTCATTGTGTATTCACTGATCTTTACCTTCTTCTTTATAATTACATTAACGTATCTGAATCGTAAGTTTTATGCTTTCCGCCTACCATTTGGGCAAATCATTGATTCATTTTTATGTATTCTTGACAAAATTAAAATGTAGCTCTTGGAGATTCAAGAATTCTTGTTCCAAATGAAAAAGAAAAAATTAAACACTCCAGAACAGCCAAATATCAAGGTTCGAATTCACGTCATTTCTCAGTTAACAGATAATTGCTTAAAAATGAAAACTTGAAAAGTATGATGTTTAAATTTGTAAACAATGAATGCATATTGCTTTACTTGGTAACAAAATGCAGGTATGTTACTACTAATGATAATTTGTAATACTTACTAAGGCCTCTAATGCAGGTAAATATCTTGTTAGTTTAAGCAACAAGCCTTATAGTGAATAGTGAATTCCTCGTATATCAGATACAGAAATGGGAGCTAAAATGATAGGAACGGTGCTACCATTTCAGCCATTGTCACTTGCATTTGACCACATTAATTACTTTGTTGATTTCCCTTATGTAAGCTTAATTCTTTTTTAAATACTAAATAAGTGACTAACAAAACAAATATAAAAATCAATCTGTTTGATATACATGAAATGAAAGCTCGAGTATTTACTGAGGATCGCATACAACTACTCAAAGACGTTAGTGGTGTGTTTAGGCTAGGTATTTTGACAGATTTGGTTGGTTTTAGTGGTGCAAGAAAGACGACTTTGATGGATGTTTTAGCTGGAAGAAAAACTGGTGGGTACATTGTTGGGAACATCAGCTTTTCTAGGTACCTACAAAATCATGAAACTTTTGCACGTGTGAATGGAAACTGTGAACAAAACGATATCCATTCTCCACATCATACAGTTTACGAGTCACTTATGTATTCTGCCTGGCTTCGTCTGGCACCAGATGTAACTTGTAAATCGAGACATGTATGGTTTTTGAGTTATGCAATTTAAGTGTGAAACCATGACACCAAATATGCAATTTGTAGAGATTATCCCATATGTACCTAAGCCTATTAGGACTGCATTTTAGACCACATGCATATGTATCTAGTTTCATTTAGAAGGTATAAGTGTCATAAACAAGGGCGGAGCCTAAGAATCCAAATTAAGGGGGGCCAGGGTTTTTTAGTCACATCATATCGCAACATCATTTTTTTTTCATTTGAATGGCGTAAAATGTGTTACCTATGAAGTATGAATAATTGACAAAGATTCTGTAAGCTCTAAATGAAAGAGTATTATCAACATTGCCAAATCCTTTTTTAATTACTACCATCTGGTCTTTAGAACATTAGTATTACATTCTAGTTACCTTTTTATTTTATTTTTATAGTTTTGCTTTGAATTAAACTTCACATATACTTCTAAGTAAGAAGTACTGGTATATCAAATACTAATTCATTGAAAAAATGATTATGTCAAATATATTGCCTTGGAATTTGAGAAAGACAACAAAGAAACATGTGGAGCTGCAAAAGCAAAATAGGTACTAGGCATAGTAAATTAATTATTTTTATTTTCCTTTTAATCTATATATCAACTAATCAACTTCACAAACCTCTCTGTCACCATTTATGACACGCCTGATTTCTCACACAGTCGCACAAGGTGGTTCCTAGCTCGTTGGGGAAGGCTCATCACCTTTTGCCACCCATTAGCTACTATGCTGAAAGGTAATGGTTGGCCAGTTGGGGAGGCCCAACACCCGCCTGCCACCCCATTGGCTCCGCCCCTTGTCATAAAAGACAGTGTATATAAATGTAAACATCAACATCTATGACACCTATATAATTTAACAAAAATTGACACATTTTTCTAAGGTGTGTAAAATATACGCAAATTGCATATTTTTTGTAACGACATAGCCCGAAAAGGGTCTCATTGAGTGTGTTTTGGGTGTAGTTTAGATGTTTGTAGAGGAACTTAAGATTTGGTTGAGTTAAATTTTGTAAGGTATTCACTAGTTGGGCTTCTAGGAGCAAAGGTGGTCTATCGCTTGGTTTAAAAATGCGTGCATTATTGCGCAAATTACAGGCATCAATGCGTTTCATTCAAATTCGCACCAAGGTGCCTAATGCAGTGCCATCTCAGAATGCATTCGTATTAAACCGCTCAATCTAGGTTATGTTTGGCAAGAGATTATTCAAAGCTTTTTGAAAGCTGTTAGCTTTTTGTTAAAAAAATTAATCTCTTCTAAAATAACTAGCTCTGTTTGGCACAACAACTTTTTGGAGATGTTAGCTTTTTATTTTAAACAAATAGCTCTTAAATAAAAAGCTGATTCATACAGCTTTTTAAATAACCAGCTCTTTAAAAGAAATCATTAATATACCCTCCAAACATATTATAATTTATCTAAATATGTCCATTTAAGTCATGTTATATATTAATTTTATAGTTAACAGCTATTTACCAAACACTTTTATTGGAAAACAATACAGCTTATAGCTAATATTAACCGTTTTATAATTAACAGCTTACAGCTTACATTTAACAATTGACAGCTATTTTTACCAAACATAGCCCTAGTACTTAGGTCATTTTTGTCAAATTTTATCCATATAAAAGAGACTTATATATTTTAATGGCTTTTTAAAATTAAAACTTGTTAGAAAAATATCTAAAAGAAACCCAATAAAAAAAATATAGTATCTTTCATTTTGTTAAGTATTTTTTGTCAAGTTTTATGGTCGATTTATTTGTTTTAAAAGGATTATAAGCCTATTTAAAAGGATTATAAGCCTATTTTTTGTCAAGTTTTATTGTCGATTTATTTTTTGACAAGTTTCATTGTCGATTTATTTGTGCACTCCAGCTCTTGCACCAAGTGAAACTTGTTTTAAGGACCATGCGCACCAAACAGACACCGTTAGCTTACCGTGGGTTTGTGGCCCACGTTTAGACTCCAACGAGAGAGTAAGTAATCGGTTTGAGTATATTAGGGTTTAGGGTATTGTGTGTATCGTACCTTTGTGGAACCATGGGGGTTCCTTTTATACTCGAGAGAGTCCAGGTTGGGCTCCCTGTTCTTGCGGCCTAAGGAAGAGATAATGATTCAAAATATCCTTATCTCATAAATGAGGTTAGTGTATATCCTCTCTCCGCCAGACGAATATAATGATAAGATAGGTTATACTCTTGTATGATCCTGTCGCGGTGCGACAAGGGCACGGTTAAGTAATGAACTGTACGTGCGACAACGACTTACCGGGCCTCCTAGACTGTGCACACATCGCATAAGCATTAATCCATTCCTGATGGATACGGGTAGTACCCTTGAGTCGGACTATCCAGCCCGACTAGGGACTATACGTCATCATGTCCCCCCAGTCAAGTGGTCGTGGGTTCAAACCGTGGCTACTAGACTAGTTAACCTCGAAGCTCCCCTTGCAGACATCCCGTATAAAAAGAAACGCATGTACAACATAAATGAAATGATTTGAACTTTCCCATGAATATGCATCCACGTCAGACTCCACTAGTACCACCTTTCTTTGGGAACCGGGAAAGGCATTAAGCACGTCAGAGGGGCCAACTAATAAACACCGTAGGATGAACCAACTTGTTGGACACACGTTGCAAGATCCCGTGTGTCTAAAGTGTATATAAATGCAGTGTAACAGACCTTGAAACTTCTTCTTTATCATTTCAAAAACCCTTCCACCATTGTCGAAAACAGCAAGAAATAATCACCATAGCAGAAAACATCGTCCACTCCATACCCAACTGAAGTACTGGTAAGAGGACAAAATGGTGGCACAGCTATTTGATGTGACCTCCCGCCTCTCAGAACAAGAACTTTCCAGTTTTGTTACCAAGTATCATAAATCTGCAGATCTCCACCCGATTGTGCCAAATCCACAAGCACACATAGGAAGCTTCCATGTTGGAAAAATTTGTGTATATACCAGGTTTTTTAGTTTTCCAACAACTGCATACCCCTAAGCCGTTTTTTATTGACGTGCTTTGCTACTACAGCATACACCTCTCACAGCTTCACTGTATTGGCGCCGTGAAGATCTCAAATTTTGAGATAAACTGCTTACTGGAGAACATTGACCCAACCATAAATCTGTTTCGCGCCTTCTATCGACCCTCCTGGATAAGCGGGTGGATATCCTTTGTGAGACACCCTAGCCAATTACAATGTTATAAGGTGAAGATAAATTCTCTAAAAAATGGAATGACAAATTTTTCTGGGTAGACAAGGTTGTATTCCCGTTCGAATACGATTTCATTACTCCCGAGACTATGATGAAAGATGACCGTCCTATCCCTGGCATGTATAACGAAGCAGATGCACAAATAATTAATGCCGAACGAATATCAATGCAAGAATACCCAGAGGCGCTACTTTATGCATTAGGGTTGAGTCATACTTCAACTCTTCCTGCAAATCACCTTCCTCAATACTTTGATGATTATGATCATGATAAGAAATCCGGTTTTATAAAGATTTAAAATTCAAATGTGTTATGCGTATGTACTCATATGCTCTTCACACTTTTGTAGAGCTAACTTATACGCAGCTCGTGAAGCGCGAGCATCCGTGCGCTGTGACCATGCGCGCTCGACCCTTCACACCATTCGAGCTATCTAATGGATGGCGCATTGGTCAACGCACCGTAGCACTAGAGTTTCCCTCTCCGACAACTAGTGGAGGTATAGAGAGGACAGTCGCCCTAAATGCCACTCCCATTCGAAGTGTGCCATGCATAATGGAGTCTTCGTCAGAAGAAGTAGATCTGGGAATTAAGGAAGACTATGGGCCTAAGGAGAACTTGCGCGTTGTTCCTTCAGAAGAGATCACACCTGTTCCTAGCTACAAAAGGTTATCGTGCTCCCCAACAGATCAAATTCCTAAGAGGAGCAGGACACGGCAGACCAGACCGCCCGCCGATATTACTGTATGGGGCTTGCTTTGAAGGCCACACGAAAATACACATGTTCTAAGGTATATCTCAATTCCGCCCCTTACTTTTCTGTAAACAAGAAATCATCTTGCTAACACTTGCATGATATCAAATTTGCAGCCCATGCATTGCAGCTACCCAAGCTGGTACTAGCACCTCGAAGTCTAAAAAAATCCTTCCTTCATGGAAGTGTACACGCTCATACACACTGGATACCACGGCTTCATGTGAGGACTTCCACCAACATCTAACTCCTCTCAGCCGTGCCCAACTTTTGCACAAAATGCACGATGAAATACTTATGAGAGAGTTGGACACAGTCGTGTCACAAGAAGTAACTTTATCCTCTCATCTGAAAAAGAAGGTGTCGTATCTGTCTGAGCGACTGGCACAAGTGAAAATGAAATTCAACCAAGCGACATAACAAAAAGACCACGAGCTTGTATGCACCAAGGTTGAACTCGTACTTCTACGCGCTATGTCCGGTATAAATGCTGGATCCATTCAATATCTAGAGGATGAGAAGGCATCATTATCTGAATTTATAAGTCGAGAGCGCCGCCTTCGCGCGAGGCAAGGGGAGGAAAATCGATGGGCCATGTCCAAGCTAGAGGAGGGTATGAGGGCCCTTACTTCAAATTGTGATAATCTCGTTGCCAACTGTCACAAAGATATGGCTAAGAAGGCAGAAATTCTGAAGTACATGAGTACCGATTTTGATGAGGAGCTATATCCGTAACTCACAGCAGTGCGCGCTGAGAACCAATGGTTAATAAAGCACGGTCTTCCGCAAGCTGCCAAAGGTGCCGTGGAGCTACCCAACCTGAATAAAGCGATCAAAGAGATTTTCGCTCCTTGCCAGCTATTAGGACAAAGCCTCGCCATAGAGCGCGCCTTCAAAGATGGTTTATTGATAGGACCTTTGGAGGGTAGCGAAATATACTCTAGGTACGCACAAGAGATCTTTGACGCCACCTTCCATAGATTAAAATACCTCCCGTTGTCCATAATAGATGTTATTGAAAAGGATCAAGATCAACCGATTAGCGTGATCATGGCAGGCCTCACTCTGGCGAGTCATTGTGTAGAAGATGCGGAGGAAGATCCCCATGGCATGGCCAAGCCAGATATCTCCCAACTACAAGTACCTGTCTATGCTGTTGGTGAGCCAAGGATGGTTTCGCTTAAGGACAAGTTGAAACATCATGCTAAACGTGTGGCAAAGAAGAATAAGTCTTCCGCTACAAACGCTGTCATTGGCTTAGGTTTGGCGCACCCTAATCGATCCGATGGTGTACCCGTTAGTCTGCCTTCCATTGATGTATATCAAATACGCGTCTTAAAATATATGAAGGAGGCGTGGGTACAACATCGTGCGTCGCTGAACCCATCGCACCGCAGGTTAAAGAGGTCGCTGTCAGCGAGCGATCTTCTATAGAAGGCATTTTTCCGTACTATATGCTTTGTTGTAACCATGTACATTATTTTGTAAATTAAGAACTTGTATAATGTTTATAGCGACATGCGCGTTTGTAAGCACATAGCGTCATGCACTATGTTTATATTTATTTGTATATATATATACGTCCAGGTTCTTGCACCCACGCCTGAGATTGTGAGTGCGAGCGCCTGTTTATGAGTACATTCATTGAAGTGTGACTCTGAACTTATGGGTGAGCTGAAAGTTCATTACGTATGGACCTGCCACTACTACCATAAGCTATGTCATAGATAATGACATGTTTGTTAGGTGTGCACACTGTGTCTTGTTCATATCCATCATAAAGTATGAGGAATGCTACACTTACTACAACGTCTTGTGGTAAGCTTCCTAACAAAGGATACCTGATCCGGCGCCACTGGGGGTGCATCCCTCTTACGTGACAAGTTTAATTAGTAGGGTAAACTTACTCCTCTTATTTCACTTGGAAACGTTTCATTATGCATGTACACCGAAGGGCCAAATTTATATATTTCAGAAAAGAAAACGCTCTTATGCATAAAAGATATAAAAAGAAGTAATTGGACTACAGGACTAGCTAGGAACCGCAATGTTTTATTCATATTTTTGCAAACGCTGAAACAAAGAACATAAAAGGGGAAATCCTAAAACAATTGAAAGAAGAAAAAATACATGAATCTTTATTGGGGGGTTGTTCATAGCCAAGTAAATGATCCATGCTGGGTGTGACATCTCAGGGAGAATATCTCCTAAAATCCTGGTTGTCTCTTTAACCACTCCTCACAGAACTGGATACTGACTGCACATAGCTATTCGTGTTCATCCTAGCCCATGAGAGTCCTTTATTTGCTCCTAGGCGCTGTTGCATACCTCGTGCTGCTGACAGTCTGTTTGCTTGATCTCGTTGTCGCATAGTGCGGGTAATTATCCTAGCTGGAGGGGTGATTGCTCTTCTGTGTTGTTGATGGTGGTTACCATGCGATGGGAGTATTTCTGTTACCCTTCGCGCCATGTTCCCTATCGATGTGGTCAGAGAACCAATAGTATGCCCTAGTCTTGAGAGGATTCCATCTCCTTTTGCGCTTTTTGTTGAGGGTGGCCCAGTGATCATGTTAGGATTTTTCCTATGACCTAGGTCTTCCTGACATTGGAGACATCTCGCCAACCTTTTACGAACATCCTTATGCATAAATAGCCAGAAATACCCTGAGCGAGTAATCTCATCAACCACATCTATCGGGACAAACGGGCATACCCTTTCATGTGCGGCTTCCATGACCGCCCGTGCTCGCTCTAGCGCTAGGTATTGCAGCGTTCGCCCATTACTTGATTGTCTGTACAGCTTTCCCTTGATGAGTATAAAGTGCCTAGCTCTCATCTGCACTTGCCTGGATTTCCTTCGATTCCTTGGTAATGTATTATGTGTCAGGAACTCTCTAATAGTTGTCATCCATGTTGTTGTCTCAAGATCCGTGCTTATGTTTTTGTGTAAGATAAAATCCACCAGCGCATGACTAGGAGGTTTATCCATGTTACAATTGAGAGTTGATCCATGTCAGCTGAGATTTCACCATTTTCTTTAGAAACTTTTCGTATAGCAAACTTTCCGTGTATTGGATTAGCGTACGTCCTCGTGGCTCGCATGACCCCGTGACCCTGCTTGCCACCAAAGGGTTGTATGCGTGGGCCACTAGGCTTTTTATGCGCATTATGAGTGCCAACCTTATACCTGCTATGAGGGCTTCGTAAACTGCTTCCATGCTTGTTGTGGGAAAGTCGAACAGCAGCGCATAGGTAATTTTTATGTCGCCCTGATTTGTGAGGATAATCCCTGCATCTGGCCCACCTTTTCCTGCGAAGCCTGTCAAAAAGAGGACCCATTGGAGCCCTGCTGGTAAGCCTTCGCGCACAAATATACTTTCAACATGGGGATCTTCCGAGATACACCTCCTTTTCCTCATCTGAGGGCTGGATTCCATGTTGCACTTACTTCTGTCTGCATCCTTCCTTTTTGCGTTGTGGCTAGAAGTGCTGCTACCCCCTTCGAGCGTATCTATGTTGTGGATGGTGACTACCCTGTCTTGCACTGGGAATTTGAACATACCATGCATTGTAGAGGGTACAGTGCGCAGTGTTTTTAGCGCTGGCTGTCCTATTATCCCGTTGTACGATGATTGGGATCGTACAACCATGAAATCCATCCACATAGTTGTTGAGTGACCTACGCTTCCAATAGTTACCTGTGTGTAGAGGTGTCCCAGTAGGCGGGTTTTATCACCATTAAAACCTGTGAGGACTTGTGCGGTGTCCTTTAGCTCCTTCTTTATTTCCCATTGTAGTCGTGTGAAACAATGTTCGTTTAATATGTTCCTTGCTGACCCTCCATCAACACACATGCTCTCAATACCATGGTTCCTGAGGGCTATGTCAATGGTTAATGATCCGACTCTTTAGTCCATGTCTGAAAGAATAGGGAACGTTATCTCTTTATCACGCGTAAACTCCGTGATCATTCTCCTTTGCATGAAAGAATTTTCCCTTTCTACCATGTAAATGGTTATGGGCTTATCCTTCTGATTCTTTGTCTCACTTTTCTTCGTGTTCGTGCTCTTCCTCCATTCTCTTATCAGGTGGTTTAACTTTCCTGCCTTGACCAAGCTCTCGATGTGTCTTTTCAGCTGAATGCATTCGTTAGTAGCATGTCCTTTATCGTCATGGTATTGACAATGCTTTGTGTTGTCCCGTTTGTCTGTCAGTCCCATCATCGGACTAGGATTTGGAAAGCCAGCACCTTCTGATAAAAATATCTCCCTGGATGTTTTTTTTGCAGTGGGGTAAACTTATTGCGGTTGTTATTGCGCCCTTCTTTCGTTGTTCCTTGGAAGTCACAGGTGCGGCTGATGTTTTGCCCATATGACTGTTTCTTTGATTGGTCTTGGTATTTGTAGCCTGATGTCATCTGCCTGCTATTCGCTGCTGTGGTTTCGCCTTGAATAAATGCTTGGACCTTCTTCATTATCCCATCAAACGTTCTTGGGGTTCTGTCATTCAATTTCTTTATTAGATCCGGGTTGGTGATGCCCGCGAGGAATCCAGAAATTTTAAGAATTTCTGGGCAATCTTTAATCTGATTGCATTTAGATTTGAAGTGCTCCATAAAGTCTCCGAGACTTTCATTGTGCCTCTGCTTCACTCTTGCAAGTGAGACGGGGCTTTTGTCGTACTTCTTCAGTTGCACATAGTATCTTCTGAATGCTCACCTATGTTCTTCGAATTCATTAATGCTCCTTAGCGGGAGGCGGTCGAACCACGTTTGAGCGTTCCCGATGAGCGTTGAATTAAACATGTAGCACCACACGACCTCTGGCCATTGTTCTATTCCTGCTTGAGATTCGAACACTTTCAAGTGATCATCTGGATCCGTCGTACCATCGTAGGTTTTGACATTCGACGGCATGCGTCTCTTTTTATTATCTTTGAAAGTAGTTACACGTTTTTAAACGTACTTCCTTTCTCCCGACGCCATGGGAGGGTCCATTCTTCTTCACTACGCATCCTTGGCTTCTTGAGTGTCCTGCGATGTTTCATATCGTAGTCGGAGGAATCATAATCCTCGGTGGACGAAAGAGCGACCCTTTTACAGCGAGGATGGCGATCACTGTAATTAGATTTCGAGGAATTTTCGCTTGAGTAATCTCTTCTACTCGCTTTTCCGATACTCCTGTTTCTCTCATGTCCTTGCTGATCCAGGGATGAATCTCTTTCCATGGTACCCAATCTATTAAGGGCGCTCCTTATGCCCGAAGGGACGGGCCCTAATCTGTTTTTCACGCTTGTGCGTCGATGGTTATCGACTGGCGTAATGAAGTCGTCTTCTCCCTTTGGGTTCTTGGAATTGTCCGAGGATGATGCGTCTTCAATAAGGGGCGCACCTGATGGAGATGCTGGGATCTCAGTTGCTCTCTCTTTCTTGCTCCTTTCCTTCCTAGCTTCCTTGTTAGGTCTTGACCTTTCCATGGCTTTCAGTTCCTTATCAAATTCTAGGCCGATCCGCAGATCTCTTATCGGATTTGCCCTCATCTACGCTCTCATGAGTGGAATTAGATCTTCATAGTTTTCTATGACGTAGTCGCTCATATTCTGCTTTGTCGCGGGAGGAATCTCCATCTCGATTTGCGGATATACCGCAACCCTTGTGTCCAGATTGTCCTTGCGGGCTTGGTCAGGGATTTCTCGAGAGGACAATGCATCTTCAACTGTCTGTGGGGTAGAGGTGACTAGTGGGGAAAAAGATACTCTGAATCCTTTCCCTTCACGACCTGGGTTATTGGGTGGTTCAAAGCTTGAGTATGGACCTGTTGGCTTCTTGGATCCGCCCTTTGGTTGGGGCGGGTTTGCGCATCTTTTCGTCATTACTTTAGAGCTTAGTGTAGGGTCCCACTGGCGCCAACTTGTTGATACAAAAGTTGGATGGACCGAGCTTGACCAGAATTAGGCTTAATTCGGGGTCTTGTGGAATCTGGCTCTTGCACCAAGTGAAACTTAATTTAAGGACCATGCGCACCAAACAGACAACGTTAGGCTTACCGTGGATTTGTGGCCCACGATTAGACTCCGACGTAAGAGTAAGTAATCGTTTTGAGTATATTATGGTTTAGGGTATTGTGTGTATCGTACCTTTGTGAAACCATGGGGGTTCCTTTTATACTCGAGAGAGTCCACGCTGGGCTCCCTGTTCTTGCGGCCTAAGGAAGAGATAATGATTCAAAATAGATTGATCCTTATCGCATAAATGAGATAAGTGTATACCATCTCTCCCTCAGGAGAATATAATCATAAGATAGATTATACTCTTGTATGATCATGTCGTGGTGCAATAAGGGCATGGTTAAGTAATGAATTGTACGTGCGAAAAAAACTTACCGGGTCTCCTGGGTTGTGCGCACATCGCATAAGCATTCATCCATTCCTGATGCATACGGGTAGTACCCGTGAGTCGGACTATCTAGCCAACTAGGGACTATACGTCATCACTAGTACTTAAATCTAAAAGTTTATTGCATTTACTTGGTACTTAAATAATTTTTGTACTTTTTATATACTAAACGCATCGCGTCTAAATTGTGCTCGCAATCGCATCACGCATTAGATTATGGGACCTTTAGCGCAATAGACGGCAAAACGCATTTTTAAACCAAATTCTCTCGATTGAACAACGGAAGAGGCTCACAATAGCCGTTGAGTTGGTGGCTAATCCTAGTATTATCTTTATGGACGAGCCAACATCATGTCTTGATGCAAGGGCTACAGCCATTGTCATGAGAACGGTCAGGAACACAGTCAATGCAGGTAGAACGGTTGTCTGTACGATTCACCAAACGAGCATTGTCATTTTTTAAGCATTTGATGAGGTTATTATTTTACTTATCTTATCTCATTAGTAAATAAAATCTTATGAATTAAATCTATGTCATTTCTAAAATGCTATTACTAACTTGACAATGTTTGTAGTTATTGTTGATGAGATAAGGCGGTCAGGTTATTTACGTTGGGCCTCTCCGGCACCATTCTAACCAACTAGTCGAGTACTTCCAAATGAGTGTTGTGATCATTATTCCTAACAGAAAAACTCTCTTCTTGTCACTGTTTTTTACTAATACGGACATAATTTTTAGAGGCTTCTAGGAGTTACAAGGATAAAAGATGGTCAAAATCCTGCGACTTGGATGCTTGAAGTCAGTTCTCCCACGGTTGAAGCTCAACTTGGTGTAGATTTTGCTAAGGTCCATGCCACATCAAAAGTTTTTAGGTAATGGGAAATATCCAATGCATACCTGACAACCCAAAAGTAAAATTTTCAGGTTTGGATTTTTTAAGCCTGAATTGCATCGCATAGGAGGAACCAAGAACTCATCAAAGAATTTAGCACACCGGCAACAGGATTTGAGGACCTACATTTTGCAACAACGTACTCACAACCATTTGTTACACAATGCAATGCTTGTTTATGGAAACAAGGATTGTCTTATTGGAGACATCCATAGTACGATGTTGTTTGGTTCTTTATGATGACAGTGATTGGCATCATCTTTGGGATAATTTTCTGGGACAAAGGACAAAAAACGTAAGATTCATTAAGCGCAAAGTTTCCTTTGGTAAACTTATTTTGATGCACTTTTATTGACAGGAGTCGACAACAAGACTTGATGAATATGCTTGGTGCTATGTATGCTGCTGTCATGTTTCTTGGAGGCACAAATACATACTGTGGTTTCAATAGAGCGGACAGTTTTCTATCACGAAAAAGCAGCAAGGATGTATTCACCCCTCCCGTATGTGTTCGCTCACGTACACAACTCTGTGGGTACATTACATAGTTAGCATGTGGCTTTAATTAAATAAATGGACATGGTCCCTCCTGGATACTATATGCATTAATGATCTTTAAGGGCACTATTTGCTTTTAGTTTCGATCTCTCAAGTACTAAATTACCCTTTTATATCCTAGAGGGTAAGCGTCCATGGACCAAATGTACAAGAAAACAATGCAATTAGGACACTTTATGCAAACAATATCAATAAAGACGATTTTTCTTCTTTCGAGCAAACCACAGACAAGTTAGCGATGGAATTTTATCCCATTTTTACTTGTAGGTAGCAATCGAGGTGATGTACGTTTGCATTCAAAAGTTCATTTATAGCCTTCTAATATACTCCATGATTGGATTTGTATGGTCGGCTTGCAATTTTCTGTTGTTTTATTTCTTTGCATGTATGTGCTTCATATACTTTACCTTATACGGGATGAATGCTCGTGGAACTCACTCCAAACTACCATATCGCTGCCATTACTATGTCTATTTTTATGGAATCAGTCCCTTACAATCTCAGACTCACAACCACGACTACGTCAATCAAAACGGCAATATGGGTTGTCAATGCTTATGTTTTATTAATAAGGAAACTGATTACCATAAAGAGGAAAGACACCAGGATTTATATAACCTTCACAAGAAAGTGTTACCATGAATATAGGAAACACAATGTTAGTGACTAAAGACTTGGTAAACCACTCTCCTCATAAACGTGTAGTGGCCATGATATTCGGTCAAAGTAATACTAGATCAAACCACTAGTTATTTACTAAACACATAAACCTAATGTACTACATACGGCTAAATAAAACTCTTCTCATGCCATGCCATGCAAATCGTGAAACCCCGACATATAACTGATTAAACCCAACAATCACCCTCTTAATTGGTTATTCATGGCACCCTGGTCACGTCCTGAACACTTTCTTTCGAACCATCTGGCTTCTCAGCCTTTCTCGGACATTCGAATCCATCTCGACAATGTAACTTCTAACACTACACTAATTGTGTTGAAGTTTTCTTGCTTTGATGTCTTCCTCTTCAGAATTGCTCCTGATGCATCTTCATTAATTGCTCATGCTTTTGGCTGCCTATTCCTTGCTAACATAAGTTGCTCGCCATTCCTTTCTTCTTTCTTTCTTTCGTTCTCCTACATGCTACTTTCATGCTTTCAAGAAAATAATGCTTGCTATATTTATTTCTTATGATCACCACACGTGATCAACTCTCTTCGGTATTTCTGTGAATCTTCGGTCATTTGATTCACCAGTTCGGTCTTCAGCTATTAGAGCTTCGATCTAGACAACCCGCCGGTCAGGGTTATCTCTTTCGCTCTACTATTCGGTCTACTTTTCGGTCACGGTCTCACGGTCTCTTGCTAGCGTCGGTCTTTTCGGTCTCACGGTCTCTTCTTGCTAGCGTCGGTCTTTTCGATCTTCGGTCTCACGCTAGAACTTCCTCGGTCTTCTCTACGGCGTCGATCTTTTTTCGGTCTTCTTTTCTTTCTCGGGCAACACGCGGTCACGGTCTCGATCTTGGTTGCCTCGTTCGATCTCGGTCTTGACTTTCTCTTTTCAGGCGATGCCGGTCTTTTGCGGTTCAACAGCCCTATCGGTCTCACACTCCCTTTTGCAAGGCACGTAAACTTGCGGCTTGTTTTCATCTTTCACTACCTTATTACATCAAAGGCGTTCCTTCCTTTCTCTCTTCACACCCCAGGTATGAGCCCAACGACCTAGCTCTGATACCAAATGATGGAATCATTCCCTTACAAGCTCGAACTCACAACCACGACTACGCTAATCAAGACGGCAATATGGGTTGTCAATGCTTATGTTTTATTAATAAGGAAACTGATTACCATAAAGAGGAAAGACACCAGGCTTTATATAGCCTTCACAAGAAAGTGTTACCATGAATATAGGAAACACAATGTTAGTGACTAAAGTCTTGGTAAACCACTCTCCTCACAAACGTGGAGTGGCCATGATATTCGGTCAAAGTAATACTAGATCAAACCACTAGTTATTTACTAAACACATAAACCTGATTTCCTACATACCACTAAATAAAACTCTTCTCATGCCATGCCATGCAAATCGTGAAACCCCGACATATAACTGATTAAAACCAACAATATTTCCTTAGTTTCTTGAACTTGTTTTCTGGCTTCCTTATCCCTAGAACTGTAAGTTACTCGGAACATATTTCTCGCTTTTTACCCTACACTCTTTAGTACTACTACCTTCTTGTCCCTTTAAGAAAAAATTGACAGCTAAAATGGAATTTGCAGCAAATGCTAATATGGTGGCGATGGTATTACTGGGGCTCACCAGTTGCATGGACGTTATACGGGCTTATTACTTCTCAAGTAGGTCAAAACGAAAACCTGTCTGAGGTTCCTGGAGTTGGTTTTGTTCCACTAAATAAATTCATCAAGAGCTACATAGGATTCGAGTATGATGTTCTCCACTATGTCGCAATGGCTCACGTTGCTTGGGATGTTATGTTCTCCATTGTGTTTGCATGCGGTATCAAATTTCTTAACTTTCAACAAAAGTAGGTATCTAACACGATCAATACCACAAATGTTGTGAACAAAAAGATAAGCTCTTGTTTAGTTGTAATGATTTGGTACACGATAATTGCCATGAGTTTATAAGAGACAAGGAAATTTACAGTTGAGCAACAAATTTAGTTGGTAGTAGAGGTTGGTATCTTCGGTTTTCTGTGGCTCCTTTATAAATTGTACAGATGAATCAGAAACAGATACATTTTTAATAAGAATTGTTATATACTAATATCTATTGAGAATGTCAACACATACGTGCTTCTGTTCTGCATTACTAATTGTGGTGCATAAACCATTACTTTTGAAATTAAAGAAATGGTTTTCATTTAAGGGTTAATATACACAAAAGTTACTAAATTTTGTCAAAAAATTCGATTTTGTTACTAAAGTTTAAAACCTAAGAAATAGGTTACTCATGTATACAAATTTATTAGTTGAGTTACTAAACGTTTATGAAAGCTATACCACCAATACTCCTTCGATGGGCTACCGATTGAAACACTTTTTAACTTGCCACATCATACTTTGTCCCACATGCATATTATTCACTCTCTAATCCTGTATTCTAAACAAAGTCAACCACACTTCGTATTTTTTCACTAAACCTTCATCCTAAAATATCTATGATATGATCTCCATAACATCTTAGATCCCGATCCAAAAAATCAACCTACATAATCATCACTATAAAACCTAGATCTAAGCATACCATCACAATTAAAAACAAAAGACCACTCTCATTGTAAAACCCGCTTTAAAATACATAACAACATTAAATACATGTAAACACCGACAAATTTAAACTTTCAGATTAATTAATATACGACGCGAATCATGATTATTTAATACGAATTTACGTATATTAATTAATTATTACAAGTATGACGTATATTAATATATTATTAATACATGAGAAGTGTTTACGTATAATGATTAAGAAACATTCAAGAAACGATAACACCATAATTAAGCACGAACTCACACGGTAAATAATTAGATACGAAAAACAAACATGAAAAATATAAGGTGTTTGTGGCTTGCGGCTAGAAAGAGGAAGAAAGGGAGGATCGGCCAAGCCCGGACCATGTAATTTTACTAGACATTTTATAAAAAACACCAGGGGATTTTCATAAACTACTTTTACATAAAAATCACAAAGCCCTAACCCCTCCTCTTGCTCCTTTCCGCGGCTCATATCAAACCCCCAAGGACGATTCGTTGTTTTTGGATCATTAATTATTACGGTATAGTGTTCGTGTCTTAAACCTTTTCACGCATACGGTATCCCTCGATCTTTAATCTTATTATTTATTTTTCCGTATTATTAGATCTTTAAGAACAAGTATAAAAACATGTTATATAAAAGATTAAACACGGGATCAGGCTAATTATTGGTTTGTTTGAGTATGGCACGAAAACTGAGAGTCGGGTGACTCTCGGTGGTGTTCGGTTACCAACAACCGCAACCCCCTTTGGGCTCGGCGTTGGTTATTCTTGGCCAGGCCGCAGCACCACATCCCCGAATGGGGGTTGTAGCTTTCGGACAACAAGGAACCGAGACCCCCCATGGGGCTCGGTGTGTCTTCGGCGCAACAAAAGGTAACCCAAGCGCAAGCTGGGGGCTGGTTGTTCGTGCAGCAGCATCGAACCGAGAGCTTTGGCTCGGTGTCGGCTGTTGGTTCGGATGGGGCACGGCAGTAAGAGGCCACAGCCGTCGGGTTGTGGTACTCGGTTGTTGGTCTCGGGTTATGGGCTCGGGTACTTGACAATTTTTACAAGAACATGTAATTACACCATCTAGATAAAATACATTAAGTTATGTTTTATTAATTAATTTATTAATTAATATATGGTTTAATTAAAATAAGACTTAGGTTATGTCTTTATTTAAATAAAATCATGTTATATTTGTATGTACATTTTATTTAAATAAACTTATGTTAAAATAATTAATAATTTAATTATTCATGTACACTAATTTAATTAACTAAAACTTAGTTAATTTAATTAATATCTTTTAGGGTAAAGTTTAATTACCTGAAACATGTGATATTAATAATTAATAATAACTCATGATAACATGAACAACATTATTAATTAATAATAATATGTTAAGCCTAAGTTTTGTTATTATTAAACTTTACAATATAATTATACATGACAGAATACAAGCTTATTAAACTATATGTTATATCATTTAATTATTTAATAAGCATTGATGAGACTGCATTTATACATAGTCTCATCGTCCAAAACGGGCTTAAAACGGTTATATCATTAAAAATGCCAAATATATGCTTGTGTTTGTTCAATGTGTATTTTAGGTACGGATATTGAGAAAATGACAAAAGGATCACAAGAATCAATCAAAAACGAACACGAGAATCGAAGCCGCACAATGAACCGGACCTAAGTGTTGGATTTTCTAAAAATGCCCTTAAAGTTTGAAGATTTTACAAGTTTGGTCCTTCATCTTTGAAGATTTGTCAATTTTAGTTCTTGAAGAATCATGATATTGCAAGAAAAGTCCCTTAAAATTGAAGACATGTCAAGAATATCCCTTGAAGATGCGAAATATTTCATTACAAGTCCTTTACAATGATGTGCACAAAACCGAAGTCGAGATTGTACATAACGAAGCAAAGACGGGCATATTCAGATCGATTCAACAAATTTTGAAGATTTTACAAGAAAAGACGAAGTAAAGTCAACCCAAAACCCGACAATGAAATGGTCATGAAAAACCGGTCCCGAGCTCGAAATAATATTTTACGGACCAACCCGCACCCATTTATCGGGCCGAGTCGACCCGTATTAATATCATTATAAAACAATTCCAAATCCATTTTTTACAACAATCATGTAATATGCCATCATTATTTTGAATTTACAAATGTGGGCGTCCAACCCATGTTTTCCACCGAGTCCAACATAAACCTAACACCGGACATCTTATTTTGTTTTTAATGCAACAAAGAAAAAAAGGGATATTAGTCTATTTGATAACAACCGTACAAAATCAAAAGGGGATTAGGGTTCCTTATCATCTAATTCAGCCACCATTTTCAATCTCTCTGAATCCTAAAAATTAATCAAAACCCTAATCCAAAAACATCACTCTCAACAATACCTCACACTTACACATCACGTGAAGATCAAAATCAGACAAGAACAAGTGAAGATAGTCGAGATCAAGACCAATCTAAGGGTCCTCATCAAACCCTTTGGGACCAATCCAAGATTGAAGGGTGAAGATCACTTTTGCAGCTGTCAAATCACATGGAGCCTCAAGACCAGATTCAAAATTCGAAGACTACAAGGGCATTGTAGGTAAATCATACTTCAGGGTTTCAATTTCTAGAACCATCTTGTAGCTATTATATAAGGCAATAGGATTTTTATTTTTCTTTGATTCCAGAATTGTTTTATTTAATGTAATTCCTTTTTTTCTATTGAATGAAAAAAAGTTGGTATTTACTTTTCTGAGTTACATTAATAATTTTTGTAATTTAAAAGTTGGTATAAAATTTCAATCAGTTTAATTTTTGTTCAAAAGTTTGATTTTCAAAGTTCTATTATTGTTGTTTGATAAAAAAAATAGTATTGCTGCTTGTTCTTGTACCGAAAGAAAAAAAAAGGTATATCAGTTCACTTTGCAAGTTTGGTTTTAAGTTTCCTCAAAATTTTCAGTGTTGTTTGACTACTGTTCGAAATTAAAAAAAAGAGTGTTTCATTTTTTATTTTATTTTTGTTGCTACTGATTGATTCGAAAAAAAGGGTTGTTTGTTGTTACTGTGCACCGAAAAAAAGAGAAAAAAATGAGATATTGTTTGGTTCTTGTTCTTTTACTGTTCGGAAAAAAAAAGTGGTATATGTTCTTGCTGCTGACGATAGAAGAAAAAAAAGATGGAGTGTTATATGAATTGTTCCAGTTCGAGAAAAAAGATGGTTGATATTATGTTTTAGTTACTTTTGGGCTGGATTGATAGATGTTGGGATCAATCTAATGTAAATTAGTTTTTTTTGTGATAAGTTAAATGATTTATGAACAATGGTTTAACTTTGATGTTCTTGTTTTATTTGCTTTAATATTTTATGTCAATTATGTTTTGTGCTTGTTTTTGTTGTGTTAAGCTACTAGCCGATGTATGTTGCTATTGATGTTTTTGGTTTGGCATTTGTTTATTTGAGATGAGTATGTTTATTTTGTTAATCTTGTATATGTCGAAACTTAACCCCAGTTGTTTATCTAAGTTATGATTCATTTGCTAAATAATTTGTTAGAACTTTATTGTTAAACACTTGCTATCAAAACTAAAGTCCTTACTATCAAAAAGTTTGGTTATGTTGTTGTCCAAATAAAAAAAGCTATTTGTGAACAGATGGTATGGTATGCATTTTGTTGATAAAAGAAAAAGAATAGTAGTGACTAGTCAAGTTGTTGTTGTCATTGTTCTGATTTGTCCAAGCAATATCAAAATTAAAAAGAAAGGAAAGTGATTGGTGTGGGTGTGGTTTCGAACTGAAGTACAAAAAAAAAAAAATTCAAAAAAAAATATCAACGTCAATGAGAGGAATTGAACCCACGACCTTTCGTATCAATACTAAACACCTCAGAACTGACAAGTTTACCATTTGTGCTATGACTCCTTTCTTGTTTTAATATGCACTTAAGTTTCTAATATAGGACAATTAGTTTGCTTAAAGTTTTAGATATATAATCTGTTAGAATCAATTAGTTTAATTTGTTTTTATAAAATCTTTTTATTTATTTATTAATTTTTAATGGTTGTAATTAAATTGCAATGTTTCGTTTTAGATAGTTTTATAAGTTTTCCCTTACCTTGTCATTTAGGATGTAGAAAAATAAATTTGCTTCGGTAGGATTTAAAATTTAATTATTTGCTTAAATATCGCGTTTTTACGTTTTATCGTTAGTCAACTTTTGCCTTTCCTTTGTTCCCATAGACGCTTTAGGTTTATCAATTCCTTTTTATGCTTTCCCTTATTTTATTTTTAGTTAAGTTTACAAAAAAAAATTTATCGATTTTTCGTCTCGATTCGCGCGTAACGCGTTTTACGTCTTTGTCGTTTTTAGCTTAATTCGTCATACGTTTTCTTTTCTTTTATCTTTCCAAAAGCATAATAACTCAAATAAATAACGTCTATAATATTTTTGGCTTAAACACCATACCTCCTCGAGAACGAACTCAATTGTCGGTATTGACGTTTTCCTAAACGTTGATACTTATACATACCATGACTTTGGTTTTTGCTTTCTTTTTCTTAAAAGTTAGTAAACAACTAAAGATACTGCATCACTAAATGGCGTCGCCACCGGGAAGGTGTATTTAGCTATATTTATTTATCGTGTTTGTTTGAGTGTTTACGGTTTTATCGTAAATACTTCTTTTTATTTTTCTATACTATTATCCATAGAAATAAATAGTGTTAAATTGAACTCAATTAACACAAAATCGGTTTTTTCATTTTTATTGTGCATAATATATTGTATTTACGTAGAACAACTAATACACAATAATTATCCAAATACGCAAGAAATCACACCTTATAGTGGGCGTTCCGGTCACTATTAAGCGTATCGAATTCAAACAAAATCAAAGGCAAAATAGATAAATACTCTTAATTAACTTAATCTCGATAAATAGAAACTATAAGGTGGGTATAAGGCTGTTGTATTTCACGAACAAAAGAAAAAAGGCTCATAAGTGCTTCGCGCCGCCTCGTTTTCTCCGCTCGCTTGTGCGTATTTTGAAAGTGACGATTAGTTAGAGGTTTGCCAACGCAAGTATTAATATATATATTTTGTGAGTTTACATTATTGAACCCTCGAAACGTTTTGGCGTTCCGCCAACGTTTCAAAGTCGAACGAAGGTTTTTACTTCACGTAATTGCCTTCACTCCCTTTGGATTCATTAATCGAGACCTTTGATTAGTGGATAGTTTTTGTAGATTAATTTCTACGTAATGCACAAAAATTCCAAAAAAATGAAAAACCAAAAACACAAAAATAATCTTCTACTTTCCTCTATTTTCATAATTCTCTTCTTTAACCCTCTAATTGTTTAATTCTCGATTATGATTTTCGCGTTGCATCATGTCGAATGATGGTTACTATTCGTGTCCATATTGTGGAGGACCGCCCGATGGTGGTAATTGTTATAATTGCGAGATTTTAGGAGGAAGGGAGGGTTATATTTATAACTCTCCTCAAAACGATCATGGTGACGGATTTCAATCCTACGACCAAGGTCACCAATCGTCTTCGTTTTATTCATCGAATGATTCGTCTTATTATTGTGATAATAATCAATATGATGAAATGTATCAAAACGCATATGGTTACGAATTCCAATCATATGACCATACTCCACAACCGCCCTCGTCTTATTCATGTGATTTTTGCGGTTTGGAGCACGATTTCGGATTTAGTTGTACGAATAACTATAATGACCACGAACCGAATCCTAATTTCTATGACCAATCTTCGCAATACCCACCGTCATATTCATGTGAGAATTATGGAAACGAACCTCATTATGGATATGATTTTCAACCGATGAATCAAAATAAGTCTTTCGAAAATCAATTCAACGGATTTGACGAATCACCTCCAGAAGATATGAATTACAATTGTGACAAGGGGAATTTTTATCCACATAACAAAGCAGATTTTTCTCAAAATCCGTGTTGCGACAATTGTAGGGGGCTCATAATACTTATTCTTGCCAACCAATGGATTATGATAAGCCTAATTCATGCTATAATTCTGGTTTTGATAATTTTGATGCCCCACCATGCAATATCGATCATCAAAATTCTCATGATCCCGATCCATGTTAAAATTCCGATTTTGACCAATCATCACTACAACATGTTTTCGATGATGATCTCGATTCTAGTCGCATCGACGAAAGTTCTAATCGCTATTATGAACGACTTGAAACGCTCTATGAATTAATTATGGAAATAAATAATAATCTAATTTTTGAAGAGGTTGAAAAGAGCATCGAAGATAAGGAAATGAGGGTGTCAACGAACGAGGGTTTTGAAAATGTTTTCGAAAATAAACAACAAGAAAAACTCATAGCACCCGTTGGAACGACGAATGTTAAACTTTTGGAACCTAATTTTTCTAATGAAGATGAAGTTATCGAAGATTTTCTAAATCAATATACACAAAATTTTGACGAAGAAATTTCGTTAAGTGATTTTCAAAAAGAAGAAATTAGGAAGGTTTTAAGGAAAATCGTTGACCCCTCGATTTTTGAAGATGATCAAAAGTTAATTCCGGAGCGACGCGTTAGTACTATTACTACGTCTTTTGAGAACCCGTATTTGATCCCTCCGAAGGACCAATTTGAGACCGACAAGGCTACAATGTCTCGTGATGAGCCTTTTACTCCTAATCCCACACCGTGTGAGATTGTGGATTTATCATGTGAGAAGTCCTCCAATGGCCTTGCTCACATTGATACGTTTTTCGACACCGATGTCGAAACTACTAAGGTAAAATCTTCTAATGAAGAGCCTTTTACTCCTATACACACTACGGAAACCGATTCCTCTCTTTGTATGAGGGAGATGAATCTTAGCACTAATCCTAGTGTCGAGATCCCTATTCTAATCCAAAGTGAGCCTACGGTTTTCTCCGAAGATGAGGTAAGTGATTTTGCTCTCGATGAATTTTTCCACGAAGATTCTAACGATGAAAATCACGATAGTGAGTGTGAGTCGATTTCTTGTGATGATTTCTCTCCCATTGACACTTCGGGGAGAGAATCAACGACTTTTTCGAACCCGCCTTTCAATGACGATGATTTTTCCGCTAGTGATGACGAGTCACTAATCGACGAGGACGTCAAAACAACAATTTTAACATCTTTTTGAACCCTTTATTCGAATTTGATGACACGTTCATTTTTGGTGACATAAATCCTCTCTTTGATGAGACGTTTGAGGACATCGAGAGTGAGGATTCTAAGGATCCTAAACTTGATGAGCCGGATTTGCTAGTCACCCTCCCGACGTCTCATACGGATGAGACTTTTCTCTCTTCTACTCATATGTCTCAATTCTTGAGCGGTTCACCAATTGACCGCCTCTCGACGAGAATGAGGATTTTAGTGAGGTTTTTGCCTTCGATCCGGGGGGAGATTCTGAAACTCCTATTGTAAAACCCGCATTCTTTTACCATGCATAGTACCTTAAGTTCGTACGTACTAGTTAAAAACTTTCCTAATATAGCATGATTACGTTTACGTATTAGGAGTTTATGTATTACGTACGTGTTAGAACACGATAAGTATTCTATATGAACGATCATGTAATAATTATTTAGCAATAATTAATCACGAACATACGATCACGAGATCACGAGCGTAATTAAAACACGAGATATTATTAATTACGTATATATATTTAATACGAGCGTAATTAAATATATAAGTGTAGGATAATTACGTAACGAGAACTTTTAAAACACGAACATAATTAAACGTAAATGTGTACGAAATTACAAGACACGAAACGAGGTACGGGACCCCCACAAGGGAGTCCCTACCCGCGGCCAACATAGGGACAATGGGCCAAGCCCATTGTCAATTTTACTAAAAGGAAGGGATTAGTAATTTCACTACTAAAATTATTTTTACAGAAGAATTTCAAGAAAACCTAAAATCCATTTCCTCCTTCTCCTTGTGTGCCGCCACCTACAAACCACCATAAGGGGGTGATTTTGATCTTGGATCTTGTGGATTTAGTAATTGTTCGTGTTTGTTCTTCACCCTTTTGATCCACGAATACGGTAAAACCTTTTTACTTGTTTCTTCTTAATTAATCATTTATTAATTAAGAACACATGATGTTTTTCATAAAAACATATTAATTAAACCTAGATCTAACATGTTATGGTCATTAATTAATCAATGGGATCGATCTAAGGGGTGTTTGTTTTGGGCCGCAGGAACAACCGACCCCAAGGGGGTTCGGTTTGTTGTTAACCGACCACCACCAAGACCTTTTTGGTCTTGGTTGGTGCGTGTGGGTCCCACGGCAGCAAGGGGGTACCCCGAATTGGTTCGGGGTACGGTGTTTGTTCAGATCCGGTGCATGTTTTTAAGTTTAGATCCGGATCATGATTATGTTAGTTGTTTATGTTATAAACTTATGTTAAGTATTAAATTAATAAGATGTAATTAATTTAATAACACGACTTAGGTTAACTAATTATTAATAAACATGAATTATTTTAACCTAAGTATTTATATTATTAAGACTTATAATTAATTAAATATTTTAAAAACCATGGATATAATTAATTAATTAAACATGACTTAGGTTATATTCTTAATATTTAATAATACATATTTTAACCTAAGTATTTAATATATTTAATTAAAAACATGTCATACTTTAATTAAATATTATAACCTATAGTTTAATTAAATTACATGAAATAATTATTAAACTATATAATATATCATATGACTTAGAAAATAATCATGAAAATACGTAGGCTTATTTACTTAGCTTATTTAACCAGCTTATTTCTAATTATGGAAACTTTCTATTTTTAGAAACTGAATTAAATATGGCAGCTATTTTATTTATAGAAACCAACTATTTTTAGAAACTTATTTATTTAAGGCAGCTAATATATTTATGGAAACTTATTTAATTAAGGCAGCTAATCTATTTATGGAAACTTTCTATTTTTAGAAACTTATCTATTTTAAGCAGTAAATCTATTTTTGGAAACTTTCTATTTTTGGAAACTTTCTATTTTAGGAAACTTTCTATTTTTGGAAACTTTCTATTTTTGGTAACTTTCTATTTTTGGAAACTTTCTATTTTTGGAAACTTTCTATTTAAGGAAACCTGCTATTTTTGGAAAGTTTCTTATTATTACACAGTAAGTATAATAACACAGGAAATATCAAAAATACTTAATCAGAATGAACAGAATATAGGATTTAACACAGTTTAAGGCTTTAAACAGTGTAAATAGTAAGAACACATAAATAAGCTAAGACATGATATAAAACCAGCTATGTATGTAGTAAGCAGATACTTATTTCATGTATGTATTTATGTAGCACTAGTGTTTCGGAAGTAGGATTCTCGTAGTTCATCGTTCTCGTTCACTGGACAAAAGGTACGGATTCCCGTCATTTCAGTATGGACATTCTTTCCTTATTAGGATTTCCCCGTATGCAGCCAACTGATTTCCCGTAGTATAAGTATGAGTTTGATTGCTTATGTTTTAAATATGATTACCTATAGCCATATACATGCATGACCAGTTTCACCTAGTTATGGAGGTACCATAACCATAACATTAGAGGCACTGATGTTATGACTTCACCACGGCGGAGTGATTGCTCGTGGCGTCCCTTCCGCTTTTGGCCATTTATTTATATTTATCATGTGGGGCGTATGGGTGCATCCTAGTTACACGTTTTTATTTAGGATTACATGGTGAATGTGGTGTGTGCCTTGCATCCTTCACAAGGAGCTGATCCCTCCTACCCATAAAACCAGTATATTAAATTAGAGGCAACCCCTCTAATTTGCATGATGAGGTCACCCCTCCAATTATTCATGCACGGTGGATATTCATGACCTATATTGGCTAAATGGTAAAATATGACAAACAGTTTTTATAAGATAAACATAAGACTTTCAAACTATAAAACCAATTTTATTAAGACTTAACCAGGTTACTCGGGACTTAGTTTCTTCCGCTGTTATTATGTTATATGCTTATCCTATTCATGCTTTATTGTACATCCGTGCACTGAGCGTATTGCTCAGCCGTTTTCCTTTTCTATGTTCCCAAAACGGCAGGTACTCAGGGACGCTCGTAGACATTAAGAGTACGTGCATATGGACTGGAAGCTGTCTAGCCTTCTTTACATTATGCATTTCTTTCCTTTATGATACTTATGCTTTGGACATTGTTTCGTCCTTTTCCTTTACTATACTATGTTTGTGTGTGATGAGCTTTACTTTTGGACTACCGATGTTTGATTCGTGTATTTTCCTTTATATGGTCAAGTAATGTTTAGACATTTTACCTTGTATGCTTTGATGACACGCCATAATTACTGTGATATTTCCATTTCCAAAATGGGGTGTTACAATTATGGTATCAGAGCCAAGGCTTCGACCTGTAGGCTCTCAAATATGACCTGTGATTAGTGGGTAGTCACTACGGTCTTCCTAGAACTGACAGTTGTTTTCATGCATTCATCATTTTTAAGCATACATATATATGTCATTGTTACAGGGTTTTTGACTAAGTAATGGTTGGTACAGGACTGGCCCTATTTAGTCGCATGTGTTTTATCGAAACTTTTAGATTTGGGACCGACCCATAGGCGTCCCCTCGATATGTCTTTTGTTTTGGGTGAACTGACCAGAGGCGTTCACTCTCGAGCATAAAAAGTTTTCATAAAAACTGCATCATGCATTCATACAAAATTTTTCTTGCATAAAATTTTTCTCGTGAAATGTTTTTAGTATAAATTTTTTTTTCATGTATATATGTTATATTTTATGTTTTGAACTGTTAATCATATGTTTTATGTCATACTGTCAGATGGAAAACGCAAACGATATCTGGGCAATATTTGCAGCTGCTGATGCAGAGATGCAACATGCTCTTCTTCATAACGACGGTTATCCTCCTCCGCCTAACATCTTCCCCATGGAAGTAAGGAATCGGCTCATGAGGTAATACTATAGCAACAGACAACGACCTAACGAAGACAGCAATGACTTCATGTAGCGTTTCCTTCGCTATACTGGTGTCCTGAGAGCAGCTGCGGGCACCACTGAAGAACAAGCAATACATTTTCGTTGGGCTCTAAATCCAAGGATTTCAAATAACTTGTCAGGTGCTCCGTTGGATACGGTAGCACAAGTAGCAGATGCAGCACGTAGACTGGAGATGCTGCAGGAGAGGGATGAGTTCGGGGAAGCTGAAAGACCCGACAAGAGGTAAAACCTTCATATTCAAGCGGTGATCAATCCGTATATCTTCCATATGTCAATTATTCATCTCTTTAAATGTATCTTCCAGGCATAAAACTGGGGATCGGTCTCAGCCGGCTACTCAGCAGCAGCCTCATCAGCCCAAGGGAAACGGTCAGACTAATGACCGATCTGCTACGGATAGGCGTGGCGGTAATGACAATTACCGTAACAACGACGGGCAATCCAGCAACAGCAGGTCCTAATACTTACGAAATTCCTTATGTTTTATGTTATGACTCATATTCTGACACTTTAAGCAAACTTCTACCAGGAACCATGGAAACGGTAGGGACCAGAACCAGAGAGGTTCGCAGCCTAGCCGTCCAGCTATCACTGGTATTCAATCTTACGATTATCCGCTTTGTCCTTTGTACCCAACTATTATGTCTCATGTAAAATGTTTTATCAGGTCCTCAGCCAGCCAGAGCACCTGCTGGAGGATACACTCATCCTCTTTGCTCTACTTGCCATCGTAGGCACCCAGGACCATGTCGCCGTAATACTGATGCGTGCTTCAAGTGTGGTCTTCCTGGCCATATTATGAAGGATTGCCGTAAGGGCGAGATGGAGGGTACATCGGGACATGCTGATACCAAGCCGCCTCCTACTGCCGGGCGTGTCTACACGACATCTCGAGACCAGGCCAACAAGTCTACAGGTACCATCACTAGAATCTTGTATATGTATGGTCGCGCTGCATGTGTTCTTTTCGATACGGGTGCTACTCACTCGGTTATTTCTACTGCTTATGCTAAGAACATTAGGATGCCTCCCTTGCCACTAGAAAATAGGCTTACTATTTCCACGCCTTTGAGGGACTCTGTATTAATCACCCATGCATACAAGAGTCTTCCCCTAGAATTTGATGATAAGGTTCGACCTGTCGACGCACTTCCGCTGGACATGAATGACTTCGACATGATTTTGGGCATGGATTGGCTATCCAAGTATCATGCTACCATAGACTGCCATTCATATCGGGTTATCTTCGGTGATGTCAATGCACCAGAGTACATTCATAATGGGTTCATACCCGGACGGTCTGTACAAATCATATCCACCCTGCAAGCGCGTGCACTACTGTCACATGGCTGCGAGGGTTACCTAGCTACGGTTCACGACCTGGATGCTGAGTCTCCATCGATTCAGGATCAACCAATAGTGTCGGAATTGTAAGACGTGTTTCCAGCAGAACTTCCGGGCATACCACCTGCACGAGAAGTGGAATTCAGTATCGAGCTGGTTCCAGGAGCTGAACCAATATCCAAGGCTCCTTATCGCATGGCTCCCATAGAGCTGAAGGAGCTGAAGGATCAACTGCAAGAACTTCTCGAACGAGGTTTCATTCGACCGAGCGCATCTCCATGGGGTGCACCAGTTTTGTTTGTTAAGAAGAAGGACGGCAGTATGCGTCTTTGCATAGATTATCGCGAGCTCAACAAGATTACTATTCGGAATAGGTATCCACTGCTACGCATTGACGATCTGTTTGACCAACTCCAAGGGGCCAAACACTTCTCCAAGATCGATCTTAGGTCAGGCTATCATCAGTTACGAGTCAAGGAGCAGGACATTGCTAAGACTGCCTTTCGTACTCGTTATGGCCACTACGAGTTTGTAGTTATGCCATTTGGCCTGACAAATGCTCCAGCAGTGTTCATGGATCTGATGAACAGAATCTCCCATGAATTTCTGGACAAATTCGTCATTTTTTTCATCGATGACATCCTGATTTTCTCTAAGTCCAAGGAGGAACACGAAGACCATCTTCGTACAATACTACAGATTCTTCGCCAGAAGCAGTTGTATGCTAAATTCTCCAAGTGTGAGTTCTGGTTAGACAAGGTGGCATTCTTAGGTCACATTGTATCAGCAGAAGGAATCACTATGGATCCAGCGAAGGTTGAGGCCATCACTAAGTGGCCGAGGCCGACATCAGCGACGGAAGTCCGCAGTTTCTTAGGCTTAGCTGGCTATTACCGTAGGTTCGTAGAGAACTTTTCCCGCTTAGCACTACCATTGACCAAATTGATGCGGAAAGGGGAGAAATTCGTCTGGACTGAAGATCGAGAGAAGAGCTTTGAAGACCTGAAGCAGAAGCTAGTATCTGCACCTATTCTTACTCTACCATCTGGTACGGGTGGATTTCAAATCTACAGCGATGCATCGGCGAAGGGACTTGGCTGTGTTCTCATGCAACATGGGAAAGTGATCGCGTACGCTTCACGGCAGCTTAAGCCTTATGAAGAGAATTACCCCACGCACGATCTGGAACTTGCTGCAGTCGTGTTTGCATTGAAGATATGGAGACACTACTTATATGGAGAATCATGTGACATTTTCACGGACCACAAGAGCTTGAAGTATATCTTCACTCAACGTGAACTGAACATGAGGCAGATGAGATGGTTAGAGCTGTTGAAGGATTATGACATTAATCTACAGTATCATCCTGGAAAGGCAAATGTAGTAGCAGATGCCCTTAGCAGGAAGTCCGGAATGATCAACAGCATTAGAATCAAAGAGGAAATCATAAGAGACTTGGAGCGACTAGACATCGAGATCATGGTACGTGGACAACACGGTTACTGGGCTAATCTTAGAGTAGAACCCGAGTTACTATCTAAGATCAAGGAAGCTCAGAAGGATGACGGAGAAATATGGGCGATAATACAGAATTTGGAGAAGCAGACAGAATTCAGAGTAGATGCAGATGGTATCGTATGGCAGGGCACTAGACTTTGTGTTCCTGATGACCAAGAACTCCGGGAAGCTTTGCTAGCAGAAGCTCATAGCTCCCCATTCTCGATACATCCTGGTTCAACCAAAATGTACCATGACATCAAGCAGTACTTTTGGTGGAGTGGTATGAAGCAGGATGTGGCAACTTACGTCTCCAAATGTCTTACCTGCCAACAGGTTAAGATCGAGCATCAGCGATCTGGCGGTCTCCTTCAACCGTTAGACATTCCAGAGTGGAAGTGGGATAAAATCACCATGGATTTTGTAACCGGTCTTCCGCCTACCAAAAGGAAGCACGATGCAATTTGGGTTATCGTTGATCGACTTACCAAATCAGCTCATTTCTTACCGATCCGCAAGGAAGATCCGGTAAGTAAACTCGCAGATACGTATAGACGAGAGATCATGAGACTACACGGTGCACCATCCAGCATCGTCTCAGACAGAGATCCTCGATTCACTTCGCGCTTTTGGAAAAGTCTGCAGAAAGCTCGGGGTACACAACTTAAGCTTAGCACGGCCTTTCATCCTCAAACGGACGGACAGTCGGAGCGAACCATTCAGACATTGGAAGATATGTTGAGGTCATGTGCGTTGGAATGGACGGGTGATTGGGACGAATACATCTGTTTGGTGGAGTTTGCGTACAACAACAGCTGGCATGCGAGCATCATGTGTGCTCCATTTGAGATGTTGTATGGCAAAAGTGTCGCGCCCCAATCTGCTGGGATCAGGTTGGCGAGCGAACACTCGAAGGACCAGAAATCATAGAGATGACAAACGAGAAGATCGCAGTAGCTAGACAGAAGATTCAGGAGGCACGGTCACGTCAAAAGAGTTACACCGACAAGCATCGTAGGGATTTACACTTTAACGTAGGAGATCACGTCTTCCTTAAGGTTTCACTGGCACGTGGTGTTAGACGCTTCGGGATTAAAGGGAAGCTCAGTCCACGTTTAATCGGACCGTTTGATATCATTGAACGAGTCGGTGAAGTATCTTACCGATTGGCGTTACCTCCGCATCTTTCGCATGTGCACAATGTGTTTCATGTGTCCTTACTCAGAGGGTACCAATATCATCCCCTTCACATGGTTCAGTATCCACTGGAACAGATTCGTGAAGATCTCACTTTTATAGAATAACCCGAACGAGTTCTTGACAGGCAAGAACGAGTCATGAGAAAGAAGACGATTCCATTCGTCAAAATTCTATGGAGGGATCATACCGAGCGGGAAGCCACTTGGGAAACAGAGGAGTCTATCCGTACTTCTTACCCTCATTTCATATTTTGAATTCGGGTATGTTCTTCTTTTCCAATTTACTTTATCTATAATTCGGGGACGAATTATTCTTTTTAGGGGGGAAGAGTTGTAAAACCCGCATGCTTTTACCATGCATAGTACCTTAAGTTCGTACGTACTAGTTAAAAACTTTCCTAATATAGCATGATTACGTTTACGTATTAGGAGTTTATGTATTACGTACGTGTTAGAACACGATAAGTATTCTATATGAACGATCACGTAATAATTATTTAGCAATAATTAATCACGAACATACGATCACGAGATCACGAGCGTAACTAAAACACGAGATATTATTAATTACGTATATATATTTAATACGAGCGTAATTAAATATATAAGTGTAGGATAATTACGTAACGAGAACTTTTAAAACACGAACATAATTAAACGTAAATGTGTACGAAATTACAAGACACGAAACGAGGTACGGGACCCCCACAAGGGAGTCCCTACCCGCGGCCAACATAGGGACAATGGGCCAAGCCCATTGTCAATTTTACTAAAAGGAAGGGATTAGTAATTTCACTACTAAAATTATTTTTACAGAAGAATTTCAAGAAAACCTAAAATCCCTTTCCTCCTTCTCCTTGTGTGCCGCCACCTACAAACCACCATAAGGGGGTGATTTTGATCTTGGATCTTGTGGATTTAGTAATTGTTCGTGTTTGTTCTTCACCCTTTTGATCCACGAATACGGTAAAACCTTTTTACTTGTTTCTTTTTAATTAATCTTATATTAATTAAGAACACATGATGTTTTTCATAAAAACATATTAATTAAACCTAGATCTAACATGTTATGGTCATTAATTAATCAATGGGATCGATCTAAGGGGTGTTTGTTTTGGGCCGCAGGAACAACCGACCCCAAGGGGGTTCGGTTTGTTGTTAACCGACCACCACCAAGACCTTTTTGGTCTTGGTTGGTGCGTGTGGGTCCCACGGCAGCAAGGGGGTACCCCGAATTGGTTCGGGGTACGGTGTTTGTTCAGATCCGGTGCATGTTTTTAAGTTTAGATCCGGATCATGATTATGTTAGTTGTTTATGTTATAAACTTATGTTAAGTATTAAATTAATAAGATGTAATTAATTTAATAACACGACTTAGGTTAACTAATTATTAATAAACATGAATTATTTTAACCTAAGTATTTATATTATTAAGACTTATAATTAATTAATTATTTTAAAAACCATGGATATAATTAATTAATTAAACATGACTTAGGTTATATTCTTAATATTTAATAATACATATTTTAACCTAAGTATTTAATATATTTAATTAAAAACATGTCATACTTTAATTAAATATTATAACCTATAGTTTAATTAAATTACATGAAATAATTATTAAACTATATAATATATCATATGACTTAGAAAATAATCATGAAAATACGTAGGCTTATTTAATTAGCTTATTTAACCAGCTTATTTCTAATTATGGAAACTTTCTATTTTTAGAAACTGAATTAAATAAGGCAGCTATTTTATTTATAGAAACCAGCTATTTTTAGAAACTTATTTATTTAAGGCAGCTAATCTATTTATGGAAACTTATTTAATTAAGGCAGCTAATCTATTTATGGAAACTTTCTATTTTTAGAAACTTATCTATTTTAAGCAGTAAATCTATTTTTAGAATTTTTCTATTTTTGGAAACTTTCTATTTTTGGAAACTTTCTATTTTTGGAAACTTTCTATTTTTGGTAACTTTCTATTTTTGGAAACTTTCTATTTTTGGAAACTTTCTATTTAAGGAAACCTGCTATTTTTGGAAAGTTACTTATTATTACACAGTAAGTATAATAACACAGGAAATATCAAAAATACTTAATCAGAATGAACAGAATATAGGATTTAACACAGTTTAAGGCTTTAAACAGTGTAAATAGTAAGAACACATAAATAAGCTAAGACATGATATAAAACCAGCTATGTATGTAGTAAGCAGATACTTATTCATGTATGTATTTATGTAGCACTAGTGTTTCGGAAGTAGGATTCTCGTAGTTCATCGTTCTCGTTCACTAGACAAAAGGTACGGATTCCCGTCCTTTCAGTATGGACATTCTTTCCTTATTAGGATTTCCCCGTATGCAGCCAACTGTTTTCCCGTAGTATAAGTATGAGTTTGATTGCTTATGTTTTAAATATGATTACCTATAGCCATATACATGCATGACCAGTTTCACCTAGTTATGGAGGTACCATAACCATAACATTAGAGGCACTGATGTTATGACTTTACCACAGCGGAGTGATTGCTCGTGGCGTCCCTTCAGCTTTTGGCCATTTATTTATATTTATCATGTGGGGCGTATGGGTGCATCCTAGTTACACGTTTTTATTCAGGATTACATGGTGAATGTGGTGTGTGCCTTGCATCCTTCACAAGGAGTTGATCCCTCCTACCCATAAAACCAATATATTATATTAGAGGCAGCCCCTCTAATTTGCATGATGAGGTCACCCCTCCAATTATTCATGCACGGTGGATATTCATGACCTATATTGGCTAAATGGTAAAATATGACAAACAGTTTTTATAAGATAAACATAAGACTTTCAAACTATAAAACCAGTTTTATTAAGACTTAACCAGGTTACTCGGGACTTAGTTTCTTCCGCTGTTATTATGTTATATGCTTATCCTATTCATGCTTTATTGTACATCCGTGCACTGAGCGTATTGCTCAGCCATTTTCCTTTTCTATGTTCCCAAAACGGCAGGTACTCAGGGACGCTCGTAGACATTAAGAGTACGTGCATATGGACTGGAAGCTGTCTAGCCTTCTTTACATTATGCATTTCTTTCCTTTATGATACTTATGCTTTGGACATTGTTTCGTCCTTTTCCTTTACTATACTATGTTTGTGTGTGATGAGCTTTACTTTTGGACTACCGATGTTTGATTCCGGTATTTTCCTTTATATGGTCAAGTAATGTTTAGACATTTTACCTTGTATGCTTTGATGACACGCCATAATTACTGTGATATTTCCATTTCCAAAATGGGGTGTTACACCTATTTTTCATGATTTACCCATGTTTCAAAGTGAACCTACCCACCCCCACCCCCACCCCCTCGGATATAATGAATTTACTTACGTTGTAAGGAGTTTTCTTCCTTAAAAGACGTATCATCCGGCTTTGTGTGTTTTATTTTTAACAAAATGTGAGGATACGATCTTTGATCCCGGTATAAAGGCTTTGCCTTTATTATCGGTTGCTTTTGGGCCTTGATTACATGTAAGCCCAAAAAAAATGAACGAACCATGATAATCCCTAAATGATCACATTTATGGGGATTCGAGTCGAGCTTTTGACTCGTTATAAAAAACAAGGCGCCTCGTGGGGGAATTCTCATGCTTATCCTTGTAAATATTATTTCTTTTTAGTTAACCTAATGAGTGGATTTGTGCCCTTCCAACCTTTGTTCCGTGGTTGTTTGTGATTGTGTAATCTTAGGTCATTATCATCACGATTGAAGCATCTCGTGTTCGTTTTACGTGAGCCTCAATCGTTTGTTTGAAGAATTTTTCGATATCCAAATGATTTATCCTTGATTTTTCTAACCATGGTCTTTTAGCATACTTCTTAATGGGCTATAAGATTTAATGGTTCCACCATTTCCATGCTAGATTAAGCATTCGACTTCGTATCTAGTATGGGGGTATTTTTACCCTTAGACTCAAAACATTGAGGACAATGTTTAACTTTAGTATGGGGGTGAATAGATATTTCCCTAGCTCAAACCTTCACGCTTTCTAAAGTTTATCTTTTTGTTTATCGTTTTGTTGCAAATAAGGCTAAAAATGGCCAAATTTTTAGATGTTTCTCATGTTTTCATAAGTATTTTTAAGACACGAATGTAGATTTTCCGATGGCGAGAATAAGAGTAATTTTTGACTCGACCGTGCGTGTTGAGCACTTAGCTTCGAATTCCTTAACTATTTTTAGGCTAAGTCTCTTAAATGAGGACGAGAAATGATAGAGTTAATTATAAGTTACTATGCTAAACGTAAAATTCGCGATTCTCTCAAAAACTCATGTGTTCTAATTTTTTGCTTATTCTCCCTTCGCTTGAATAATAATTTTGCTAATAAGTATTGACTTAGCGGTTTAGTCTTGATTGTTGGTTTCTAATTTTTTCTAGTAGCTTCCATGTAATTAAATTGGGAAAACATTAAGGTATCGCCAGCGTCAGGGTTTTGAAGTATTGGCAACCCGAATAATCAAAGGCTTCCCCAATAATAATTTTTTAAGTTCCTCTTCACCTAAATCAAGCAAAACTTTTAAGCTCAAAAGGCCGAAAAATCTATGCAAAATAGAAATTGAATCTCTTAAATCTCAAAGCCTTAAAGATCCAAAATTCGCCTTAGCGTGAGGATATACGTCAAGTCATAATAAACACCTCATGGCGAGGTTAAATAAAAGACAAGGGCAAGACCGAAGCCATAATAAACACTTCATGGTGAAGTTAAATAAAAGGTGGCGGTAAACCAATTCCAAATTGGTAATAAGAATCATGTTCAAAACCGTTATAAAACTGTGTTTATCGATCCTTCTTGTTAACTTATTTTTTTGACATCATTGTCTATTAGGATAGGTTATTAATCTGATGGTTTTGGTTACACCGTTATAACTCTATTTTTGGACCTTAATATCTATTATCGCATAAGTCAAAAATGTATCTTCATTATCATTCAAGACAAAAATAAAATATAAGAGATACAAAATAAGATTAAGGGAGTATAAGTACGTGATTAGGGCATATGAGTAGTGTTAGCATTACTAACTTATAATGACAATGATCTCGTTACACGCTTAGCATGGAATTGGGTGAAAATATAGAACGACGAATTTATCTCTATGGGGCACTCAAATGTTCTTATTCTATGAACCTAAACGTCCCATTTTGCGATGAAAATCCCACATTATATCTAAAAACACAAGTAGTAGTAGTTTATTAAGTTCACGTTTCAATAAAAGTCGATAAAAATGAATTTTGGAGATGCTTAGATACTTTATTCTAGCATTGCGTGAGGTCACGGGAATGGTTTAGTACGGAGGAGTGATGAGACTGCATTTATACATAGTCTCATCGTCCAAAACGGGGTTAAAACGGTTAAAATATCATTAAAAATGCCAAATATATGCTTGTGTTTGTTTAATGTGTATTTTAGGTAAGGATATCAAGAAAATGACAAAAAGATCACAAGAATCAATCAAAAACAAACACGGGAATCGAAGTCGCATAATGAGCCAGACCCAAGTGTTGGATTTTCCAAAAATGCCCTTAAAGTTTAAAGATTGTACAATTTTGGTCCTTAATCTTTGAAGATTTGTCAATTTTAGTACTTGAAGAATCATGATATTGCAAGAAAAGTCCCTTAAAATTGAAGACATGTCAAGAATATCCCTTGAAGATGCGAAATATTTCATTACAAGTCCTTTACAATGATGTGCACATTTTTTATGTTCGAAATTAAAAAAAAGAGTGTTACATTTTTTATTTTTTTTGTTGCTACTGATTGATTAAAAAAAAGGGTTGTTTGTTGTTACTGTGCACCGTAAAAAATAGAAAAAAATGAGATATTGTTTGGTTCTTGTTCTTTTACTGTTCGAAAAAAAAAGTGGTATATGTTCTTGCTGCTGACGACGGAAGAAAAAAACGATGGAGTGTTATATGAATTGTTCCAGTTCGAGAAAAAAAGATTGTTGATATTATGTTTTAGTTACTTTTGGGCTGGATTAATAGATGTTGGGATCAATCTAATGTAAGTTCTTCTTTTTTTGTGATAAGTTAAATGATTTATGAACAATGGATTAACTTTGATGTTCTTGTTTTATTTGCTTTAATATTTTATGTCAATTATGTTTTGTGCTTGTTTTGGTTGTGTTAAGCTACTAGCCGTTGTATGTTTCTATTGATGTTTTTGGTTAGGCCTTTGTTTATTTGAGATGAGTATGTTTATTTTGTTAATCTTGCGTATGTCGAAACTTAACCCAGTTGCTTATATAAGTTATAATACATTTGCTAAATAATTAGTTAGAACTTTATTGTTAAACACTTGCTATCAAAACTAAAGTCCTTACTGTCAAAAATTTTGGTTATGTGTTGTCCAAATAAAAAAAACTATTGGTGAATCGATCGTATGTTATGCCTTTTGTTGATAAAAGAAAAAGAATAGTAGTGAATAGTCAAGTTGTTGATGTCATTGTTCTGATTTTTCCAAGCAATATCAAAATTAAAAAGAAAGGAAAGTGACTGGTGTGGGTGTGGTTTCGAACTGAAGTACAAAATAAAATTATCAACTTCAATGAGAGGAATTAAAACCACGACCTTTCGTATCAATACTAAACACCTTAGAACTAACAAGTTTACCATTTGTGCTATGACTCCTTTCTTGTTTTTATATGCACTTAAGTTTCTAATATAGGACAATTAGTTTGCTTATAGTTTTAGATATATAATCTGTTAGAATCAATTAGTTTAATTTCTTTTTATAAAATCTTTTTATTTATTTATTAATTTTCAATGATTTTAATGGTTGTAATTAAATTGCAATGTTTTCTTTTTAGATAGTTTTATAAGTTTTCCCTTACCTTGTCATTTAGGATGTAGAAAAATAAATTTGCTTCGGTAGGATTTAAAATTTAATTATTTGCTTAAATGTCGCGTTTTTACGTTTTATCGTTAGTCAATTTTTGTCTTTCCTTTGTTTCCATAGACGCTTTAGGTTTATCGGTGCCTTTTTATGTTTTCCCTTAGTTTATTTTTAGTTAAGTTTTCAAAAAAAAAAATTTATCGATTTTTCGTCTCGATTTGGGCGTAACGCGTTTTACGTCGTAGGTCGTTTTTAGCTTAATCTGTCATACGTTTTCTTTTCTTTTATCTTTCCAAAAGCGTAATAACTTAAATAAATAACTTCTATTATATTTTTGGCTTAAACACCATACCTCCTCGAGAACGAACTCAATTGTCGGTATTGACGTTTTTCTAAACGTTGATACTTATACTTACCACGACTTTGGTTTTTGCTTTCTTTTTCCTAAAAGTTAGTAAACAACTAAAAATACTACATCAAGCATACGATTAAAAATGGAAATATATTAATTGTGGAAACATGTTAATTATGGAATTATACTAATTATGGTAACATGATAAATATGGAAACACACTAAATATGGTAACATGCTATTTATAGAAACATACTAAATATGGAAACTTTTTATTTTTCGAAACTTACTTTTTTAGGAAACTTACTATTTTTGGAAAGTTACTATATATGGAAACCTTCTATTTTTGGAAAGTTACTATATATGGAAACCTACTATTTTTGGAAAGTTACTATATATCGAAACCTGCTATTTTTAAAAAGTTACTCATTATATTATAACAAGTACTGTAACACATAAAACATGAAATACATGAATCTAAAACACATGAAACACTAAGAAACACTTGATTAAATATGAAATAATAAGACAATATAAGAAAAAGTATAATAAGTATGAACACGTCAAGTAAACTAAATAACAAGTATGTATAAGTAAAACCGACACTTATTCATGTCACTTTATTATGTAGCTATAGTGAAGTCGGAGTGATCTTTCGCGTTCGTTTTCGTCTTCATTTACTGAACATAAGGTACGGATATTCCGTCCTTCAATAAGGACACTTCTTTCCTATATTAGGATTTCCCGTTTGCAGCCATCCTCTCTATTTTAGATTGCATGAGCTATATACATGCATGCCAGTTTCACCTAGTTATGGGGGCTCTAACCATAGCACTGGAGGCACCGGTGTTTTGACTTTTCTGCGGTGAGAGTGATTGCTTGCAGCGTCCCTTTACGTTATTTGGCCTTTGTTATTATTATCATGTGGGGCGAATGGGTGCATCCTAGGACAAGTAGTAATATTTCATGGTAACTACGGTGTGTGCCTTGCATCCGTTACAAGAGCTGATCCCTCCACTTATATTGTCATAATTAGAGGCAGCCCCTTTAATTGCATGATGAGGTCACCCCTCTAAGTATTCATGCACGTTGATATAACATGACCTATATGGGCTTCAGGCGTATTTTAAATACAGATTTTCAGAATAAACTAAACATAAGTCTTTTCAGAAATATAAAACCAGTCTTATGAACTTAAAGCAGGTTTTCCAGGACTTACACATATTTCGTTGTTATTCATTTCATTTCATTGCTTGCTTATGTTTATGCTTTACATTTCATTGTCATATATCCGCACACTAAGCGTATTGCTCAGTCGTATTTTTCTTTCCATTTCCCAATACGGCATGTACTAAAGGGCAAAGCTAGGATTCAAGAGTACGTGCATGGAAATGAGGCGCCTAGTCTTCTTCCTTCTTTATTGCATTTACATATTTTGCTTTGCTGGACATTGTTTAGTCCTTTCCTTTACTTTCCATCCTTATGCATTTCGTGTGTGGAGCTTATGTTGGAACCGATGTTTATTTCCGGTTTCCTTTATGGTTATTTAATGTTTTAGACATTTACCTTGTACGCTTTTGTTAGCCTCAAAATATTTAGTCAAACAAGAATGCTCGGCCATATGTTTATTATGAATCGTATATTAGAACGTTGTAATAGGTAGTAGGTTAGTCGTGTATTACGGGCTTAACTTTAAGCTAAGGTTCATTCATAAGTAACCAAAGCCCAAAAGGAAAGCCTGGCCTATTATCATATAGCCCATCATGCCACATGTAGGCAAGGCTATATAAACATCTCCTTGCATGTAAGGAGAGGTTGGTTGGTTATTCTATTTCTCTTAATCTAATATTTCACAAGTTCTCACACACTTCTCTCTCTTTTCTCTCTCTAGTTTCTCTCTCTAGAATTCATCTCATATCTACCTTTCTTTCTTCTTTATTCGTGTAGAATCATCATATTTAGGGACAACAATTGGTATCAATCTCCACGGGGTAGTTTTTGTGATTCGTTGTTGCTATTATATTAGGTTCGTGTGATTTACACCTAACATCATCCCGAATTCAAGTATTTTCTTATTTTTCGTTGTGTTTCGTGTTCTAATTCATACTTTAGATTATCTACATACTTGTGGTAAGATTTTGGTTACTTTGGTTGAGATTAAAACACGAATTTCAAGTAAAAAAAATTTCTTGTTGCTTACAAGTCTCGAACTATTTTCTTGTTACGATCTGATTGTTACGATTGCATAAACCCTAGGGGTTTCTACTTGCGATCCAAGATCACGATCACATCTTACGATCTACTTGTGATCTAGTGATTGTGATCCATTACCACGATCAAGGTCACGATCGACGAGTGCGATCAAGTGAGTACGATCATAGGATACGATCACCAAGTGCGATCATAGACTACGATCAAGTGAGTGCGATCACAGGATACGATCACAGAGTGCGATCATAGACTACGATCACCAGTGAGTACGATCATAGGCTACGATCATAGAGTACTATCAAGGACTACGATCTAAGAGTACTATCAGGGTTGTGATCTAAGGGTACGATCTATGAGTACGATCAAGGACTACGATCTAAGAGTGCGATCAATGAGTGCGATGGGTGACATTGCGATGGACATCTAAATTTTGTTGGAGTATTTTTTAGACTTAGCCACTATCTAGACTGGTCCGGGAACGTAGTTTACACGAAGATTAAAAAAAACAAAAAAAGAGTTAAAATTTTCCCGTCAAGTAGATTCAAATTTTTTTCCATACTAGTTTTAGGCTATTTCTAGCTCGATTTCAAAATTTGGTGATTCCAAATTTTTTAGGTCTACCGTTTTGTCGGACTGAGGAATTTATTTTCGGACTGAGAAAAAATCACAATTTTGGCGATTTCAACAACAACACAACTACTTAAGATCCACATTCAATTCATCACTTAAGATAATATTGAGATGGATTATACTGCAGAATATATCGTGTGACGAACAACAACATTATGGTGGCGGGTAACAAAGAGAGACCACCAATGCTTGTGGCCGGTCGATATGCTCAATGGCAATCACGTTTTCTTCGCTATCTTGATACAAGACCTAATGGTGATGCATTGAGGCAATGTATTAACAATGGACTATATGTTTTCTCCGATATCATTGTTCCTCATACACCAACCACATACACTATTCCAGAAATACCCGCAACCATAAGAAAAGAAACGTTATCTGATCTTACACCAGAGAAGCGTGCTTGGTATGATGTAGAAGAAGAAGCGATCTATATGATTCTAAGTGGAATTGGAGATGATATTTATTACACGGTTGATGCATGTCCTACAGCACAAGAAATGTGGACGGCTATTGAACGTTAGCAACAAGGAGAATCACTCAACAAGCAAGATATTAAAACAAACTTGTTTTGGAACTTTGGTAAGTTTACTGCATTGGATGGAGAATCAATTGAGTCTTATTATTCACGATTCTACAAGATGATGAACGATATGACAAGAAACAACTTGGAGGTCTCCACCATGCAAGTCAATGTGTAATTTCTTCAGCAACTTCAACTAGAGTGGACACGTTTTGTTACTTTGGTGAAACAACAGAAGCAGTAAGACAAGGTAAACTATCACACTCTCTTTGATATCTTGAAAACATTTCAGCATGAGGCAAATGAAATTCGAGCTGAACGAGTTGCAAAGATAGCTAATCCACTTGCTCTAGTGTCGACCACTCAAGATCATCGATCTCATACTCCAAAGTCATACTCTATTAAATCATCCTCACCACGATATTCCACATCATCCAAATCTTCATCCTCCACGAGATCACGCGGCAAAGAACCAAGAGCACCATCACCACCATCTGAGTCATCATCTGAAGAGGATAGTGATGAAGATCAAGCTCAAAAGAATCGGGAAATGAAACAACAAATTGCTTTCATTATGAAGACCTACCAGAAAATATTTGTTAGAAATACATTTTTACGTATATTAGAAGTATCGGTCACTCCACAATATTATTTATGTTGTAATAGCTCGTAGTTAATGTTGCTTATTAAGTTAAGTAAGAAACCGACCCATGGGCTTGTCATGGGTCGGCCCAAGCCCAAATAAGGGCCTTGGATATAAATACCCCTTTCCACCATGGAAAGGGGTTGGTTGTTGTTCATTCCTCATTTCATTTGAATAAAAAGACACATAGTTTCTCTCTCACTTTCTCTCATTAGTTTCTCTCTCTAGGAATCTTCAATCCACTTCATAGATTCATAGGTTATCAAGATTCTACATTTGGTATCAAGAGCTATGGGGTGATTTAAGGTAATGATTTGTGTTGTTTTTTAGTTTTTGATTGTATTAGTGTTCTTTAAGAAGATCCATCTTGATTCTTGGAGTTTTTGGTGTTTTTGTGATTGGGATTAGTAGATAAGTATTAGTTTTTACTTATTTTAGTTGAAATCACAAAACCTTTTGGGTAACTTGGTAAAAATCTGGGTTTTTTCATCATTTTTTTGATCGACTGTACTCGAACAAACTTTCTGTTTACCCAGTAAAGTTCCGAACCAAAAACTTCCGGATCAACAAAAGTTCCGGATCAAAAAGTTCCGAACCAAAAGTTCCGGATCAAGGAAAGTTCCGGATCAAGGAAATTTCCGAACCAAAAGTTTCGGATCAAGGAAAGTTCCGGATCAAGGAAAGTTCCGGATCAAGGTAAAGTTCCGGATCAAGGAAAGTTCCGGATCAAGGTAAAGTTCCAGATCAAGGGAAAGTTCCGGATCAAGGAAAGTTCCAGATCAAGGTAAAGTTCCGGATCAAGGGAGAGTTCCGGATCAAAGGAAAGTTCCGGATCAAGGAAAGTTCCGGATCAAATCTTCCGAACCAAAAGTTCCGGATCAAGGAGTTCCGAGCCAAAATATTCCGAATCAACACTTCCGAATCAACAAAAGTTCCGAATCAAGGGATATTTTACTTGTTTTTTCGACGATTTTTTAGAGGATTTAATCTTGGTTTCTTACAACAAAAACTCAACACAATTCACAAGCTTTACTTCACTGCTCGATCAACCGATAATCTTTGTTTCTTTGAAGTGAACAAAATGAATCCGAATTCATTAATGCCTCAGATGACATCACTTACGGACATTTCCGTCATTACGGGAACGGACAATAGCCCTCCAATGCTCATTAAAGAAGTCTTTGAAGCATGGCAAGGCCGTATGATGTCATACCTTAAGGGAAAACCGACATATGGGAGGCTTATGGTTAAGTCAATTCTGAATGGTCCACTTGATTATGGTACCATCGTGGTTAACAATGTGACTCGACCAAGGGAATTTGAAGAACTTACACCAGCTCAACAACTTGTTGCCGATGCAGACGAAAAGGCTCTTCAAACCATTCTCTAAGCTCTACCACATGACATCTATCGAATGGTAAGTCACTATACGGTGGCAAAGGATTTATGGGAACGTCTAAAGGTGTTGCTGCAAGGTACGTCTCTTACCAAACAGGAAAGGGAATGTCAGTTGTATGATCTGTTTGATAGATTCACGTACAGCCCAGGGGAAACGCTTCACGACTATTACTTCAGATTCACTACTCTCATGAATGATCTGAATGTATACAATCTCGTGATTGCTCCATTCCAGGTTAACACCAAATTTTTGAATACTTTACCTCAAGCTGAATGGGGTGAGTATATTACCGATGTTAAGTTAACCAGGGATTTACATAAGTGCAATTTGGATCAACTCTATGCTTTTCTTCAGCAGCATGAGAAACATGTGATCATGCACCGTTCGCCTCGAGGTATGTACCCTGATTCTTTAGCTTTGATGGCGAATCAACCAAGCTTGTCACACAACAACACTCCTTATATCTTGGGACATCAAGCCTATCATCCATCACCTTACATGACACCAACCTTCCCCCAATACTCGATTCTACCACAACCACCCACCTCACATCAAAAACAATATCGGTTTAATGCACCTTCACCACAATATGCTTCACAACCTCACCCAGCAAGTATTGCACCTTATGCTCAATCTTCATATTCTTCTTATCAAGAGAATGCAGCATATCCATCAAGCTACTCTAACCACATGAGTGTTCCTTCTAGTGCTTATGCAGCTCAACAAGACCAAGCACTGTATTGTGATGATGATGAAGTCCCCATTCCTGAATTCAAACAAGGAACTGATCCAGTTGAAGTGTTAGCCACTATGTCTGCTTACCTCACAAGGACTTTAAGCAAACGAGGATTTAGAGGACCAGCTCCTACTAACAATCAGCTGAGGAATTCATCCAATTCTCGCCAACAAGCTACTATTGTGAATGGCAGGGTAATGGTTCAACCTATTCAACCTTATCAGGGGAGACCTACTACATCAACTACCAATGCTCGCATGGTCAATCCTGCTCCAATGGTCAACACTCCTCCACGGGCTAATTCCACAGGCAAGTTGAGAATGATTACATGCTACAACTACAAGGAAGAAGGTCACATGTCCAGGGATTGCAAGAAACCCAAGAGGAGAAGGGATGGTCAATGATTTGCAGAGAAGATTTATCTGGTGAATGCTCAGGCACAAGGAAGGGAACTTGATGAAGAGGAGCTTGAATTTCTTGTTGATCCAGGGATTGCTGAACAAGACGTTGTCACTACACAGAATGCAGCATACCAAGCAGATGATCTTGATGCTTATGATTCAGACTGTGATGAACTTCAATCTGCACAGGCAGCTCTTATGGCAACTATCTCCAGCTTAGGGCCAGAAAAGAGATTTGAGGTACTTATTAATACCACTGATAATACCACTGATGCTAGTATTCAACCACATCAAGTTGTGCAATAGAGTGCTGATTCGAATGAGTCTTCGGTGGTGAGTCTTTCAAATGAGGAGACAATCAATGATAGAAATATCAATGTGAGTCCCCAGACTTTGAGTGAATCACAACCGGGAGCCATTTCGCATACGCATACTCCTGCTCAACAAGATTTGGTCATGGTTCCTGCTACATTACTTAGCCAAATGAATGCTGCACTCTTAGAAACCCTAGCTAAGAATAAGAATTTGTCTGATGAGCTTGCCTTATGCAACAAGAAAGTTCAAACTTTAGAATTAGTTCCTTCGTCTAGTGTTCTGACAAATCCCGAATATGATCATTTTCGAAACAAACAAATGGGTCACTTGCAAGAAATTGAAACCTTAAGAGCAGATCTTTCTAACGAACTTAAAGAAAAGGAGTTAGTGGTCACTAATTTTCAAAAACTTCAAACGGATTTTGAATTACTCGAGTCTAAGAAGAATGAAATGGAAATTAATGCGGCTAATAAGATCAGAAGTCTAGATTATTTGCTTTTAAGACAATACGCTGCCTCTCAACTAGTGCACTTATTTGATGCTTCGTTTAGAGAATTTAACTTATCACGTCAAAAAGGCCTTCCCCCTAACCCACGGTATGCAAAACAAGCTTTAAGCCATAGTCCAAGACTCTATAATGCAACCCAATTAGGATTGGTCTTAGACCCGATTGTTATTTTCGATGATCGCACCAATAAGGATCTAGTTGATGAGAATCGGTCATACAATTTCGCAAAATATCCCGCTTGTGATTATTTTAAAATGAATCAGGAGCTTGCTAAAACGGATTTTAGAATTCGCTTCCATATGGACAAAGATCTCATTACAGCACCAACCTACATGTTGAATGAAGAAAACCCTAGTACACTTCTTACACTGGTCAAAATGGAAGGTCCTAAGGAAATTCCAAAGGATCTTCCACCTGTTAGCACTGTATGGTTAAACTTGCAAGAGATTAATCAATACTTTACTAATTTTGACAAGGTCATTTTGGAATGTACGACTTCAAATGGCCTAAACACCAGAGAATGGGCTTTTGAACACATGAACGAGGTGTTTAGGAATGAGATCAATCCATTTGTCGAAAGTCTAAAACGAAGTTTTGCATCTCTTAAAGAAAATCTTGAGTTTGAAATTGGAGAAGTTCAAAAAGTGTTTTATGAAATGGACACCGCTTACAAACTACAACTAATTGAAAAGGAAAAGATTTTATCCGAATATGACCGATTCTTGTCCCAAGTAATTTCGTGTGATGTGCTTACTACTGTAAATGTCAATTATTCGAATGAGCTTACATCCGCTATGATTAACTGTGATGCTGTGAATATATGTGATGATGTGTGTGATCTCTCTGTAAATGTTGCTGATACTGTAAATGAGGTAGATAATCATTCTTGTCACGAATCTAACGCTGAATTTTTAAAGCTACAAGATTCTTACAATTTACTTTCAAAACGCTTTAATCAACTAGAACAACATTGTATATCTTTAGAATTAAAACAACAAACTCAAAATGAGGATCTTTTGATATCAAATGGTTGTGAAAACGGTGTTGAGACGAGTGACAAGATGATTGCAATAGTTAAGGCATTAGAGGAAGAGATTATGAGATTGAAGAGAGATGTGTCATCAAATGAAACACTAAAATTGGAACTAGAGGCTGCAGAGTCTAAAAACCAGGACTTAGAAATTAGACTTTCGTCTATTCTAGGGGAGATGGATCGGGCAAGACAGGGACTATCCGCTCTTTATGGTTCAATAGAAGAACGCTTAGCTTTTAATGCAGCACAGCAACAATCTTATGTTGAACAACTGAACCAAAAGTGTGAGGAAATCACTGACTTAAACATCCAGCTCATTGACAAAAACATGGTTTTGGCCGAGTTAAAGGAGACACTTCTTCTCACCCGACAAGAAGTTGTTGATAAATTAGCTACCGATTCTGCACCATCCTCTAGTGCTCCAACAACCAAGTCAGTAGTGCTCTATAAGAACCCGCTCCATAAGAAAAACCCGGTTACCTACGATGATTATATGAGGAACGCAATTAAGCATGTAGATCTTGTTAGGGATATCTTAGACGATCTTTATGCCTTAGATCCCTCAAGTAGCTACTATTATTCAGCCCATGAATATATTAAGCGTGTTCAATATTGCTTAGCCTACTTGCAATACATAGGTAAACCAGGTTCTGCACTACTCACTAATCGACCCATTGCTGTAACTCCATTCAATAAGACCCCAGGAGCAAAACCGTCATTGGCACCATCAAGTAAGGCACCTTTAAAATCTGTTGCTAATGTTCCCACTTTGCCTTCTACAGGAGTAAAAGAGTCTACTAAGGCTAAAGGATCGCCACTCAAGAAAGATAAGATCAAGCCCTCCACTAGTAGTACCAACAAGAAGAAAGTAGAAGCTCACCATAGGAATGTTAGATCAGTTTTAAATAAAAAGAATCATGTTAAGACTAAAAGCTCTGCGCCTGTGCAGAAGCCTAAACCATTTGTGAATTCTGATTTAAAATGTTGGAATTGTAATGAATGTATGTTTTCCCAACGTCATGATTTGTGTCTTATTGATCATGTGAATGAAATGAATGCCATTAGGAATAATCTTGAATGGAAGCCAACTGGTAGAACTCGTACCCAAGTTGGCTGGCAATGGCGTCCCACTGGTAGGACCTTTACATTAGATGGAAAAATGTGCCCTTTAACTAGGAATGCATCCATTGAGGTTATGTCCGAGCGTCCTTTAGTTAGGCACAGTAGCACTAAAGTATGGAAACAGCGCCCTTTAATTAGGTCAGCCCCCACTATAGTGCCTATCAGTGAAGAAATACCTCATGATTTAAGCCAACTAGAATCTACACCACCAACTAGGAAGAAGGCTAGGAAATCTAAGAAACCTAAAGTTAGCAAATCTAAGATTATTAAATCTGTACCTGATAATAACAAGGAACATTCAGATTCCGATACCTCTACATTGTCCTCGTCTGGTGATATTTTCAGGTGGTCCAAATCATCCTCTGGTATTTGGACTCCGGTTGTTCAAAGCATATGACCGGAGATCGCTCGATGCTCTGAAATTTCGTCAGCAAGTTTCTTGGAACGGTTAAATTCGGTAATGATCATATTGCAAAGATAATGGGGTATGGTGAATATCAGATTGGAAACGTTACGATTTCAAGGGTATACTATGTAGAAGGTCTTGGTCATAACTTATTTTCAGTAGGACAGTTTTGTGATTCCAACCTAGAGGTTGCTTTTCGACAACATACTTGTTTCATCCGCAACTTGGAAGGAAAAGACTTGTTGAAGGGATCTCGTGGTGCAAATCTTTATACGTTGTCCCTACAAGACATGATGGCCGCCTCTCCAGTATGTCTTCTCTCTAAAGCATCTAAGACCAAGTCATGGTTATGGCATCGCAGATTATCTCATCTCAACTTTGATGCTATTAATCATCTGGCTAAAAACGAATTAGTTCGTGGTCTTTCAAAGCTCAAATTTCACAAGGATCATTTATGTTCCGCGTGTTCAAGGGGGAAAAGTACCAAGAAATCATACAAGCCCAAAGCTGAAGACACCAATCAAGAATAACTTCATCTTTTGCATATAGATCTTTGTGGGCCAATGAGAACTGAAAGTGTGAGCGGTAAGAAATTCATTCTCGTTATTGTGGATGATTTCTCCAGGTTTACATGGGTAAGATTTTTACGTACAAAGGATGAAGCACCGAAGGCTATCATCACTTTTCTGAAATTCATTCAGGTACGTTTAAATACTACTGTCCGCCGTATTCGTACAGACAATGGAACAGAGTTCGTCAACCAGACTCTTCGTGATTACTATGAAGAAGTTGGTATCTCACATGAAACATCCGCTGCACGTACTCCACAACAAAACGGTGTCGTTGAAAGACGGAATCGTACGCTTATGGAAGCTGCTAGGACGATGCTGATTTATGCGAACGCTCCATTGTTCTTGTGGGCAGAAGCTATATCTACTGCATGTTTCACCCAAAACCGTTCTATCATTCAGAAACGCCATGGAAAAACACCTTACGAGCTTCTACATGATCGTAAACCCGATGTTTCATTCTTTCATGTGTTTGGTGCTCTTTGTTATCCAAACATTAATAGTGAGAACTTGGGCAAGCTTCAACCGAAAGCCGATATAGGTATTTTTATTGGTTACTCACCCTCCAAGAAAGCATACCGAATTTACAACCGTCGTCTTGGTAAGATTGTAGAAACTATGGACGCAGATTTCGATGAGCTGACAACGATGGCTTCTGAGCAACGCAGCTCTGAACCCGCGCTTCATGAGATGGGAACCGGTGCTATTAGTTCCGGATTAGTTCCCAATAATCCTACTTCTATATCATTTTTACCACCTACAAGGCCCGAGTGGGATAAACTGTTTCAACCGTTGTTTGATGAATTCTTTGATCCCCCAAATGATGAAGTTCCAGCACCTGTAGTGATAGCTCCAATCCCTGAAGCTGTTGCTCAAGCTAATGAAGCTTTATCTAATGCATCTTCAATTAACATTAAACCGGATGCACCTTTACCAAGTGATTCTCAAACTACACCTGAATCGTCTCCCTTACTTGTGCCTAATGATGTTGAAGAGGATTCTATTGATCACGATTTGGAATATGCTCACCTACAAGAGCTTCCTTTCTTTGGTGTACCGATACCTGAAAACCCTTCAGCCGCGTCTACCTCAGAAGAAGCTCCTTCAATTGTTCACTCCAGACCACCACGGATTGAAAATCATAGCACCAAATGGACAAAAGATCACCCAATTAGGAATGTCATTGGAGATCTAGATCGACCAGTCTCTACACGCCATCAATTACAAGAGAGTGCACTCTATTGCTATTTTGATGCATTTCTCTCCGAAGTTGAACCTAAAAATTGGCAACAGGCTATGACTCAATCATCTTGGATTAAAGCCATGAAGGAGGAACTAAATGAATTCCAAAGACTTGAAGTATGGGAATTAGTTCCTCTCCCTGACAAGGTTAACATCCTTACTTTGTTGTGGGTTTATAAGGTTAAACTCGATGAGATGGGTGCAGTATTGAAGAATAAGGCTAGATTGGTTGCTAGAGGATACAAACAAGCCTTGGGTATAGACTTTGAAGAATCTTTTGCTCCTGTTGCAAGATTGGAGGCTATTAGACTATTCCTTGCGTATGCTGCTCATATGAACATGATCGTCTATCAAATGGATGTGAAGACGGCATTTTTGAACGGTGAACTAAGGGAAGAAGTCTATGTTAGTCAGCCGGATGGGTTCGTTAGCACGGAGTTTCCTAATCATGTGTACAAGCTTAAGAAGGCTCTCTATGGGTTGAAACAAGCTCCACGCGCGTGGTATGATCTCCTTTCAACATATCTCATCTCAGAAGGCTTCTCCAAAGGCAAGGTGGACCCCACTCTATTCACTCTCAAGGAGGACAACGACATGATTCTGGTACAAATTTATGTTGATGATATAATATTTGCTGCCTCTAACATAGAATTGTCAAAACGCTTTGAGAAGATAATGTCCACACGCTTTCAGATGATAATGATGGGAAAATTTTCATTTTTCTTAGGATTACAGATTTCTCAGAATCCCAGAGGCATCTTTATTAATCAATCTAAATATGCTCTAGAATCTTTAAGGAAATATAACTTTGAAAATTGTGACCCCGTGGACACTCCAATGGTGGAGAAATCCAAGTTAGATGAAGATAGGAATGGGACTATTGTCGATCCAAAACTTTATCGTGGGATGATTGGCACCCTTCTATATCTGACTGCTAGCAGGCCTGATTTGCAATTTGCCGTATGCATGTATGCCCGGTATCAGGCTCGGCCTACCGAAAAGCACCTACATGTTGTTAAAAGGATCTTTCGGTATCTAAAAGGAACACTTCATCGTGGTCTATGGTATCCGAAAGATTCCTCTATTGCTTTAATATCATACGCAGATGCTGATCATGCTGGATGTCAAGACACGAGGCGTAGCACTTCTGGATCTGTGTAACTCCTTGGAGACAGATTGATCAGTTGGTCTTCAAAAAGGCAGAAAAGCGCTGCAATTTCTAGCACGGAGGCTGAATACATCGCCATGTCTGGTTGTTGTGCTCAAGTCCTTTGGATGAGATCACAATTAACTGACTACGGCTTGGGATTCAACAAAATCCCGATGTATTGTGACAACAAGAGCGCCATTGCCCTTTGCTGCAACTATGTTCAACACTCCCGAGCCAAGCACATAGACATTCGCTACCATTTCATTAAAGAGCAGGTGGAGAACGGAGTGATCGAGCTGTATTTTGTCACTACTGAGTATCAGCTGGCAGATATGTTTACCAAAGCCTTAGATCGAGGACGAATCGAGTTTTTGATCGACAAGCTTGGCATGAAATCATTCACTCCAGCGACTCTCAAAGAATTGGCAGAAGAATCAGCTGAATAGTGGTGGTAAACTATTCAGGCGTATCCTTTGTTCGTGATCATGTATATTATAGTATATATATAAACCACAAAAGAAAAATACAAAAATATAAAACCAAGAAAAACCATAAAAAATATAAAACCTACAAAAACCATAAAAATTATAAAATCAAGAAAAACCAAAAATATTTTTCGTTTTTAAAACGGGCATGTCTTTTAGTATGGTAATATTTACGGCCTTAGAAATGTCGATCAATATTGACACGGTGCCATAAATAGAGTCCGTATAAAAGTTGTACATTTTTTAAAACATGCCCATGATGGCTTGTAGTTATTTCAGACTGCAACCCGGTTTTCATATTAAAGTCACGTATTTCCTTGGAAAACGTTGGCTCACAACGGGAATTAATTTTCTCGGGCATGATTTACAAGCCAAATCATGCAAAGGGATCAAGTTTACTTTACAACTTGGTCTAACACGAGTTAGTGTACGTCTCAGTGCATTAATTTGTAAAAATAAGAGAAATCTTATTGCCACCACGAATCAATCTTTTCAAGACATTAATTGGAAATGTTTTCATCAATATTTGACTCTTTAAACAATGACTATAGCTCTTTAAATAGAAAACGGGTCATCGTTTAAGGGGGAGAAAATATTAAATCATCTTCGTCTTCAAAACGATTTTCAAAAGTGTTTGAGGAAAATTAATTGGCTAAATGGTTAATGAGTGGTCTTGCTTTAGAATACGACTTTTGCTCGCTCAATTTAGCACTTGCTTTAGAACTTCCAGATGTACAAGGCTTTTGAACTTCCGGATGAAGAAGTTCCGAGTGAAGTTCCGGATGAAGAAGTTCCGGATGAACTTCCGAATGAAGAAGTTCCGGATGAACTTCCGAATGAAGAAGTTCCGGATGAACTTCCGAATGAAGAAGTTCCGATTGAACTTCCGAATGAAGAAGTTCCGGGTGAACTTCCGAATGAAGAAGTTCCGGGTGAACTTCCAAATGAAGAAGTTCCGGATGAACTTCCGAATGAAGAAGTTCCGGATGAACTTCCGAATGAAGAAGTTCCGGGTGAACTTCCGAATGAAGAAGTTCTGGATGAACTTCCGAATGAAGAAGTTCCGGATGAACTTCCGAATGAAGAAGTTCCGAGTGAACTTCCGAATGAAGAAGTTCCGGGTGAACTTCCGAATGAAGAAGTTCCGGGTGAACTTCCGGATGAAGAAGTTCCGGATGAACTTCCGAATGAAGAAGTTCCGAGTGAACTTCCGGATGAAGAGTTCCGAATGAAGGACTTCCGGATGAAGAGTTCCGAATGAAGGACTTCCGGATGAAGTGTTCCGAATGAAGGACTTCAGGATGAAGAGTACCGAATGAAGAGTTCTGGATGAGGAGTTTAGAAAGATTCGTTGGTGGTAGACCATATTTAGTGCACCACAAGTTACTGCAACGATCCATCTAATGGGTCGTACATTTCAGGTCCACTTTATATTGGTTTTTAATTGTGAATATGTAAATTTGTGAATATTGTGCTTTTACGGCTTGATGTAGTGTTAAAGTATGATAATTTTTCAAGAATTTCTCACGAGATTCTAAATCTTTCAAAATATATCATACTAAAGCACTACAACTATCCCTTATTAATTTAAGGGGGAGCATTAACATGTTCTATGGCCAAACATCGATTTCATTTTTACCCAAAGACCGGTTAATCCATTCAATATCCCAAATATTAATGGTTAACATTTTGGATAAGGGGAGAAAATGGGATTAAGGAGACTTAAATGATACTTGGCTAAAAGATGAAAAAGACTTAACGATTATCCAACTTAATATGTGTAAAGCACGTGTCAAGGGGGAGCGTTTTTGATGAACAAAACACCTAAGGTACAAAACTTTTGATTTCAATATCACAAGTACCTTAAGTGATTTTCAATGATTTTTCATGGTGGCTATACTTTCCCAAAACACGCTTAATTCACGACGAATGTGGTGACAAAAGGGTGGTAGGAATAGGTTTAGTCCAATGATTCATCAGAGCCGATGGAATCTTCCCAAGGACAATTCCCTAGATAGAATTAGAAGTCCTAGGAAAGTTGGAGAAAGATTGTGAACGTAGCTGAATGCCGACCAAGTACTTAAGCTAGCACTGGAATAATCACAACAAGGTGCTAGTTATGACGTATTGGTAAGCATTGAAGGGGTTGAAGAATGAAAAAGAATTGTAAAGATAAAGGGTGTAAAGAAAGAAGCCCTCCTTACAACTTTAGGCAGAAACCGGGTCAATACATATGCTATTGAGGTCATTTTTGTTAATGATTCTCGATATTGAACAAAAACGTCATAGACCCAGTGATGCAATGCACAACCCTTCCCAGCTAACTCAAATATCTCTCAAAAGGTATTTGTTTTAATCACACGGAGATCAACACGTTATCTATTGGTTTATTCACTCCGAATAGACTGATATTGAAAAGGTGGCACTCCTCTCCAGCCATCGCTCACTAAATCAAAACGCACTATCGAGTCTAGAGCCAAGAGATCATCAAAAGTCTCATTAGGACACTTTCCATTTATTCCTTGCTTTCTCACACACTGTGAAAAGTAAGAGATTTTCATGAGTCCTACGCAGTATTCCTGTAATATTGCCAGAACATCCGAGTAATACGTAAGTATTACAATGAAGATGGAAATCCTGCTTGAGCCAACATCAAACAAGCTCATGGTAGGTTACACGTCGGTTCTTTTAGAACCAATCTTGTGAAAAACTGGAAAGAAACAGTAGTTTAATTCTTAATTGAACTTAAACTCGTTCCAGGCCTCTACGCATTATCATATGATCTTGCCAGAACACTCAGAGTGACTCTTTATTGATCACAGTGACGAGTGGAAATCCTTCTAGTGTTAACATCAAACAGCACTTGGTAGGTGACGTGCAAGATTCTTTATGATTTGAGCTCGTGATAACTGGAAAGCAACGATGGTGAAAATCTTAATTGAAATTCACTTGTTCCAGGTTTCATGAATTGACGGCTTCAAATCACAAGGATAATTTATCCAAGTGATTCACTCTTTATGTTCGCAGTCAGCTTTGGACGGTCGAATAAAGAGAACGGGTTTACCCGTGAAATCCTGTCAGGAAGTTACTTAATTGAAACTATCCGTCACGGGTACGATATCTAATATCGTCCAACGGTCTTCACCGACCGGAGGTAAAATGCTACCGAATTAGAATAAAATGTCAAAGCCATTTTATTCGTGTCGTTGCTGTGTACCTGTTAAAGACGGTGGCGTTGCTGTGTACCTGTTGAAGACGGTGGCGTTGCTGTGTACCAGTTGAAGACGGTGGTGTTGCGGTGTACCTGTAGAAGTCGTTCCCACATGCTTATGTTTTTTTCTGCATCAAAGTTCAGCAAAAATCAAGAAAGTGCAAAATGAAGTCTTCCGCTGTACCAAACTCTGAAGCTTTCGAGAATTCAACAAAAAGACATAAGTGTGTGGAACATGGAGTCACGAGGAGGCAAGTTTCACAAGAAGGCAAAGATCGCACATGAAAGGCCAAAAGAACAATGCTCTCAAACCAAAGCCTAAAAGATCAAATCAAAATATTCACAACAAAAAGAAAGAAGAAAAGACTACGAGCTGAAGAACGAAGACTTAGTATAGTATGCTAGGTTTAGAACTTTGTAAACGTGGAGTGACCTCCCTTAGGGGGAGATTGTTAGAAATACGTTTTTACGTATATTAGAAGTATCGGTCACTCCACAATATTATTTATGTTGTAATAGCTCGTAGTTAATGTTGCTTATTAAGTTAAGTAAGAAACCGACCCATGGGCTTGTCATGGGTCGGCCCAAGCCCAAATAAGGGCCTTGGATATAAATACCCCTTTCCACCATGGAAAGGGGTTGTTGTTGTTCATTCCTCATTTCATTTGAATAAAAAGACACATAGTTTCTCTCTCACTTTCTCTCACTAGTTTCTCTCTCTAGGAATCTTCAACCCACTTCATAGATTCATAGGTTATCAAGATTCTACAATATTCAAACCCACCAATAACAATCTTCGAACATCATCCAACACAAAGAACCAATATGTTAAGAATCCTTCAAGGTATGACACACGTCGACGTGGTGAAAGTCCTTCTAGCTATGATCGACATAATCCAACACATGTTGAGGGTTCTGCAAGGTATGATCGACAAACTGCCAAGTATGATACTCAGAGGATTGCTGTTGCTACTGGGAATAGGGAAACTGTTGGAACGCAAGTGGTTCAACAAAGTGGGATTCAGTGTTATAATTTCCAAGGTTATGGGCATATGGCAAAGGAATGCAGAAATCCGAAACGGGTTAGGGACTCTAGCTATCATAAAGAGAAGATGTTGTTATGCAAGAAGATGGAAGCAGGGGTCAAATTTTCGGTTGAGGAAGGAGCAATGCTTGATGATACTGATGATGAAGCCTCTGACCAAGAATTAGAAGCACATTACTCGTACATGGCAAAGGTTGAAGAAGTTCTCAACGTCACTGAAGATGACAATGGTCCTACCTTTGACACCGAGCCACTCGATAAGGTACACACCACTGATGAATATAATGTGTTTGGTGATATTCATGAGCATAGTGAGCTACCCAATGCCATTAATGACACATGTATGACAGAAAAGGTTGATAGCAATACCACACCCGATTCATCAGACATGTGCAATAATGAGTTTGAGGATGATCAACATGCAAATGAGTATGATGATGAGGAGTGTGTCGCGCTTGCTAATTTAATTGCTAGTTTACAATAAGATGTAAATGAAGCTAGAAAAAGTCAAAAGCAATTAAAGAAGGCAAACGCAGCGCTCACTCCAAATTTTGAAGAATGCAAAGCCGCACTAATTACATCCAGTGATACCATTGAACGCTATAAACATGAGCTTCTTCAGAAAACCAAAGAGCTTGAGGGGTACAAGGGTAGTGCATTAAAAAGTCAAAAGGACGATCTTGAAAAGAAATACAACGAAACTCTTGAGTTATTAACCAAAGAGAAACGTCAATTTAATGTTTTATTAGTGGATGAACTTCATAAAACGTACCTTGCTACCACCAAAGTTAACGAACTTGAACAACGGCTTTTGATGGATAACACCGAGTCTGCTAAAATTCTTGATGTTAAGAAACAAGAGGTTGAAACATTAAAACAAGATTTCAAAAGTCGACATGAAAAAGATACTGAAAAAGTAACGGAACTAGAAAAAAAAGTCGAATTTTTGAAGAAAGTTGTTTATAAAACGCATGACTCTATTCAAACCGTAAGAGTGATAGAACCTCCGTCTATGTTTAAGTGTCAAGCTAGCTTTGCAAGTCCTGATTATCTTGCCTAAGCTCAAGCTGCGAACCTGTAAAACCCGCATGCTTTTACCATGAATAGTACCCTTAAGATCGTACGTACTAGATTAAAACTTTAATTTTATAATATGATTACGTTTACATGTTAGGTTTTTATGTATTACGTACGTGTTAGAACATGATAAGTATTTACTACGCACGAACACGCAATAATTATTTGACAATAATTAATCACGAACATGCGATCATGAAATCATGAACGTAATTAAATCACGAACTATTATTAATTACGTATATATATTTATTACAAGCGTAAATAAATATATTAGGTCACGGTAATTATTTAACGAGAACACACAAAACGCGAACAAAAATAAACACGAAGGAACAATTAATCAACGAGACACGAAAAACGGTACGGGTACCCCATGTGGGGCCCCTACCCGCGGCAACAATAAGGAGATGGGCCAAGCCCATCTCAAAATTTACTAAAGAGGGGTTATGGTAAAATTAGCTAGTCATTTTTCACTTTACAGAAGATTAAACAAAAACCTAAAAAAGTTTCTTCTCCTCCTCTTTTCTTTTTTTGGCCGCCGAATACAAACACACCAAAGGGGGTGTTTGTTTGATTTTGATCTTGGTTTTTGGTGCAAGTGTTCGTGTTTGTTCATCCTCGTTAGATCCACGCATTCGGTATATTATTTTTATCCTTTTTCTTTTGATTTGATCTAATTATTAATTAAGAACATGATGTTTTTAAAACCTAATTAAAAACATAGATCAATCATGAAAATGGTTATTGGGTAAATAAAAAAGGGTTGTTTTAAGGGGTGTTTGTTGTTCGGCGCCTAAACCGAACCCCAAGGGGGTCTCGATTTGGCTACTCGACCACCACCGAGACCATATGGTCCCGGTTGGGTGGTGTGGGTCCCACGGAAGCAGCAAAACAAGGGGAACCCCGAAGTGGTTCGGGGTATGGTGTCGATTTCATGTCCGGTTCATGGTTTCTAGTCAAGATCCGGTTCACGGTTTATGTTAAGATTATTTTTTTATATAATCATATGTTAAAATTAAATTAATAAATATGACATGATTAATTTAATAAGCATGACTTAGGTTATATTAATTATTAAAATCATGAAATTGTTAACCTAAGTATTTTATATTTTCTAGATTTATAATTAATTAATTATTTAAAAACCATGGTTATAATTAATTAATTAACATGACTTAGGTTATATTATTAATAAATAATAATACATGTTTTAACCTAAGTATTTAACTATATTTAATTAAAAACATGATATATTTTAATTAAATACTTTTAACCTATAGTTTATTTAAATTACATGAAATAATTAATAAACTATACATTATGTCATTATGACTTAGAAAATAATCAGAAAAACACTTAGGGTTATATACTTAGCTTATTTAACCAGCTTATATCTAATTATGGAAACTTTCTATTTTTAGAAACTTATCGATTTTAAGCAGTAATTCTATTTTTGGAAACTTTCTATTTTTGGAAACTTTCTATTTTTGGAAACTTTCTATTTTTGGTAACTTTCTATTTTTGGAAACTTTCTATTTTAGGAAACCTGCTATTTTTGGAAAGTTACTTATTATTACACAGTAAGTATAATAATACATGAAATACCAGAAATACTTAATCAGAATAGACAAAGTATAAGATAAACACAGTTTAAGGCTTAAAACAGTAAACCATGATATGAACATATAAAATAAGCTAAGACATGACATAAAACCAGTTACGTATTTAGTAAGAAGATACTTATTCATGTATATATTGATGTAGCATTAGTGATACCGAAGTAGGATTCTCCTCGGTTCGTCTTCTTCGTTCACTGGACATAAGGTACGGATTCCCGTCCTTTCAGTATGGACATTCTTTCCTTATTAGGATTCCCCGTATGCAGCCAAATGTTTTCCCGTAGTATAACTTTATATGTTTGACTTGCTTATGTTTAATTTAGAATACCATAGCCATATACATGCATGACCAGTTTCACCTAGTTATGGAGGTACCATAACCATAACATTAGAGGCACTGATGTTATGACTTCACCACGGCGGAGTGATTGCTCGTGGCGTCCCTTCAGCTTTTGGCCATTTATTATATTTATCATGTGGGGCGTATGGGTGCATCCTAGTTACATGTTTTCATCATATTACTCAATGTGAATGTGGTGTGTGCCTTGCATCCTTCACAAGGAGCTGATCCCTCCTACCCAAACCAGTATATTAAATTAGAGGCAGCCCCTCTAATTTGCATGATGAGGTCACCCCTCCAAGTATACATGCACGGTGGATTTTCATGACCTATATTGGCTAATGGTAGAACATGCTAAACAGTTTTTATAAGATAAACATAAGGCTTTTCAAACTATAAAACCAGTTTTACCAAGACTTAACCAGGTTACTCGGGACTTAGTTCTTCCGATGTTATATGTTATATGCTTATCCTATTCATGCTTTATTGTACATCTTTGCACTGAGCGTATTGCTCAGCCGTTTTCCTTTTCTATGTTCCTTAAACGGCAGGTACTCAGGGACGCTCGTAGACTTTAAGCGTACGTGCATATGGACTCGAAGCTTTCTTGCCTTTCTTTACTTTATGCATTATGTTTCTTTTGATACACTTGCTATGGAGATTGTTTAGTCCTTTCCTTTACAGTACTTATGTTTATGTGTGATGAGCTTTACTTTTGGACTACTGATGTTTGATTCCGGTATTTTCCTTTTATGGTCATGTAATGTTTAGACATTTTTCCTTGTATGCTTTGATGACACGCCATAATGACGCGTGACATTCCATTATCAATATGGGGTGTTACAATTATGGTATCAGAGCCAAGGCTTCGTCCTGTAGGCTCTCAAAATATGACCTGTGATTAGTGGGTAGTCACTATGGTCTTCCTAGAACTGACCATTGTTTTCATGCATTCATCATTTTTATGCATACATATATATGTCATTGTCGCAGATTTATGACTAAATAATGGTTGGTACAGGACTGGCCCTATTTAGTCGCATGTGTTTTATCGAGACTTTTAAATTTGGGACCGACCCATAGGCGTCCCCTCGCCATGTCTTTTATTTTGGGTGAACTAACCATAGGCGTTCACTCTCGAGCATACAAAAGTTTTCATAAAACTGCATCATGCATTCATACACAAAATTTTCTTGCGTAAAATTTTTCTCTTGAAATTTTGGTATAATTTTTTTTCATGAATATATATTTTATGTTTTGATCTGTTTAATCATACGTTTTATGTTATACTGTCAGATGGTTGTCACACGCGAACAAGAATAGCTAAATGCTGCAATCCAAGCTGCAATGCAAGCTTTGCTTCCTCAACTGAGGAACGACATCAGGGCTGAAGTTCAAGCTGCCAACAATCAGCAGCATAATCAGGCACCTCCTCCTCCTCCTCCAGTGACATTAGCAGTATGGCTGGAGAGATTCAACAAGCTCCGTCCTCGAGCTTTTGAGAAGATAGATAGACCCAGTGATCCTGAAAGCTGGTTGGCTCACATCGAGAAGATTTTCAATGCTATGGGTTGTGACCCCGCATATAAGGCGAGGTTGGCATGCTATCGGTTCGAAGGCGATGTGCTAAATTGGTGGTTAGCGTTGATGCAGTCTGAGGGTGGTGACGAGTTGGTTGCGGGTTTGACTTTGGCTCAGCTCAAGGACAGGGTGATGGAGCAATTCTTTCCCAAGGCTGAGCAAGACAAGCTCAAGAGAGAATACCATGGGATCCGACAAAGAGCTGGGGAGAATAGCAACGAGTTTATGCAGCGCTTTCTTCGCTTAGCTGGTTTCCTTGGTGCGACAGCAGGTACTCCTGAAGAGCAGGCACACCACTTTAGGTGGGCTCTTCGCACATCGGTCGCAAACAATCTGGTGTGTGCTACGTTCAACACTGTAGCACAAGTGGCCGATGCAGCACGTAAGCTGGAGATGCTGCAGGAGAGAGATGAGTTCGGGGAAGCTGAGAGACCTGACAAGAGGTAAACATTCGTATTCAAGCGGTGATCTATCCGTATTCTTTCCATATATGTCAATTATTCATCTCTTTAAATGTATTTTCCAGGCATAAAACTGGGGACCGGTCTCAGCCGGCTACTCAGCAGCAGCCTCATCAGCCCAAGGGAAACGGTCAGACTAACGACCATTCTGCTACGGATAGGCGTGGCGGTAATGATAATTACCGTAACAACGCTGGACACTCCAACAACAGTAGGTCCTAATACGTACGAATTTTCTTATGATTTCATGTTATAACTCATATTCTGACACTTTAGCAAAACTTCTACCAGGAACCATGGAAACGGTAGGGACCAGAACCAGAGAGGTTCACAGCCTAGCCGTCCAGCTATCACTGGTATTAAATCTTACGATTATCCACATTGTCCTTTGAACCCTGTTATCATGTCTTATGTAAAATGTTTTATCAAGTTCTCAGCCAGCCAGAGCACCTGCTGGAGGATTTACTCATCCTCTTTGCTCTACTTGCCATCGTAGGCACCCAGGGCCATGTCGCCGTAACACTGATGCATGCTTCAAGTGTGGTATTCCTGACCATATCATGAAGGATTGCCGTAAGGGCGGGATGGAGGGTACATCGGGAAATGTTGATTCCAAGCTGCCTCCTACCACCGGGCGTGTCTACACGACATCTCAAGACCAGGCCAACAAGTCTACAGGTACCATCACTGGAATCTTGTATATGTATGGTCAAGTTGCATGTGTTCTTTTCGATACGGGTGTTACTCACTCGGTTATTTCTACTGCTTATGCTAAGAACATTAGGATTATCCCTATGCCACTAGAGAATAGGCTTACTATTTCCACGCCTTTGGGGGACTCTGTATTAATCACCCATGTATACAAGAGTCTTCCCCTAGAATTTGACGATAAGGTTCGACCTGTTGACGCACTTCCGCTGGACATGAATGACTTCGACATGATTTTGGGCATGGATTGGCTATCCAAGCATCATGCTACCATAGACTGCCATTCATATCGAGTTATCTTCGGTGACGTTAATGCACTAGAGTACATTCATAACGGGTTCGTACCCGGATGGTCTGTACAAATCATATCTACCCTGCAAGCGCGTGCACTACTGTCACATGGCTGCGAGGGTTATCTAGCTACAGTTCACGACATGGATGCTGAATCCCCATCAATTCAGGATCAACCAATAGTGTCGGAATTCCAAGATGTTTTTCCAGCAGAACTTCCGGGCATACCACCTGCACGAGAAGTGGAATTCAGTATCGAGTTTATTCCAGGAGCTGAACCAATCTCCAAGGCTCCTTATCGCATGGCTCCCATAGAGCTTAAGGAGCTGAAGGATCAACTGCAAGAACTTCTTGAACGAGGTTTCATTCGACCGAGCGCATCTCCATGGGGCGCACCGGTCTTGTTGTTAAGAAGAAGGACAGCAGTATGCGTCTTTGCATAGACTATCGCGAGCTCACCAAGATTACTATCCGGAATAGGTATCCACTGCCACGTATAGACGATCTGTTTGACCAATCCAAGGGGCTAAACACTTCTCCAAGATTGATCTTAGGTCAGGCTATCATCAGCTACGGGTCAAGGAACAGGACATCGCCAAGACTGCTTTTCGTACCCGTTATGGCCACTACGAGTTTGTAGTTATGCCATTTGGCCTGACAAATGCTCCAGCAGTGTTCATGGACTTGATGAACGGAATCTTCCATGAATTTCTGGACAAGTTCGTCATTGTCTTCATCGATGACATCCTGATTTTTCTCAAAGTCCAAGGAGGAACACGAAGACCATCTTCATACAGTACTACAAATTCTTCGCCAGAAGCAGCTGTATGCTAAATTCTCCAAGTGTGAGTTCTGGTTAGACAAGGTGGCATTCTTAGGTCACATTGTATCAGCAGAAGGAATCACTATGGATCCAGTGAAGGTTGAGGCCATTACTAACTGGCCAAGGCCGACATCAGCGACGGAAGTCCTCAGTTTCTTAGGCTTAGCTGGCTATTACCGTAGGATCATGGAGAACTTTTCCCGCTTAGCACTACCATTGACCAAACTGATGCTGAAAGGGGAGAAATTCGTCTGGACTGAAGAACGAGAGAAGAGCTTTGAAGACCTGAAGCAGAAGCTAGTATCTGCACCTATTCTTACTCTCCCATCTGGTACGGGTGGATTTCAAATCTACAGTGATGCATCGGGGAAGGGACTTGGCTAGGTTCTCATGCAACATGGGAAAGTGATCGCGTACGCTTCACGGCAGCTTAAGCCTTATGAAGAAAATTACCCCACGCATGACTTGGAACTTGTTGCAGTCGTGTTTGCATTGAAGATATGGAGGCACTACTTATATGGAGAATCATGTGACATTTTCACGGACCACAAGAGATTGAAGTATATCTTCACTCAACGTGAATTGAACATGAGGCAGAGGAGATTGTTAGAGCTGTTGAAGGATTATGACATTAATCTACAGTATCATCCCGGAAAGGCAAATGTAGTAGCAGATGCTCTTAGTAGGAAGTCCGGAATGATCAACGACATTAAAATCGAAGAGGAAATCATAAGAGACTTGGAGAGACTAGACATCAAGATCATGGTACGTGGACAGCACGGTTACTGGGTTAATCTTAGAGTAGAACCCGAGTTACTCTCTAAGATTAAGGAAGCTCAAAAAGATGATGGAGAAATCTGGGCGATAGTACAGAATTTGGAGAAACAGACGGAATTCAGAGTAGATGCATATGGTATCGTATGGCAAGGCACGAGACTTTGTGTCCCTGATGACCAAGAACTCCGGGAAGCCTTGTTAGCTGAAGCTCATAGCTCCCCATTCTCTATACATCCTGGTTCGACTAAGATGTACCATGACATCAAGCAGTACTTTTGGTGGAGTGGTATGAAACAGGATGTGGCCACTTACGTCTCCAAATGTCTTACCTGCCAGCAAGTTAAGATCGAACATCAGCGATCTGGCGGTCTCCTTCAACCGTTAGATATTCCAGAGTGGAAGTGGGACAAAATCACCATGGATTTTGTTACTGGTCTTCCGCCTACCAAGAGGAAGCACGATGCAATTTGCGTTATCGTAGATCGACTTATGAAATCAGCTCATTTCTTACCGATTCGCAAGGAAGATCCGGTAAGTAAACTCGCCGATACGTATAGAAGAGAGATCATAAGACTCCACAGTGCACCATCCAGCATCGTCTCAGACAGAGATCCTCGTTTCACTTCGCGATTTTGGAAGAGTCTGCAGAAATCTTGGGGTACACAACTTAAGCTTAGCACGACTTTTCATCCTCAAACAGACGGACTGTCGGAGCCAACGGTTCAGACATTGGAAGACATGTTGAGGTCATGTGCGTTGGAATGGACGGGTGATTGGGACGATTACATCTGTTTGGTGGAGTCTGCATACAACAGCAGTTGGCACGCAAGTATCAAGTGTGCTCCTTTTGAGATGTTGTATGGCAGAAAGTGTCGCGCCCCAATATACTGGGATCAGGTTGGCGAGCGAACACTTGAAGGACCAGAAATCATAGAGTTGACGAATGAAAAGATCGCAGTAGCTAAGCAGAAACTTCAGGAAGCACGGTCACGTCAGAAGAGTTACACCGATAAGCATCGTAGGGACATACATTTTAACGTAGGAGATCACGTCTTCCTTAAGGTTTCACCGGCACGTGGTGTTAGACGCTTCGGGATTAAAGGGAAGCTCAGTCCTCGTTTCATCGGACCGTTTGATATCATTGAACGAGTCGGTGAAGTATCTTACCGGTTGGCGTTACCTCCGCAATTTTCACATGTGCACAATGTGTTTCATGTGTCCTTACTCAGAGGGTACCAGTATCACCCCCTTCACATGGTTCAGTATCTACTGGAACAGATACGTGAAGATCTCACCTTCATAGAAGAACCCGAACGAGTTCTTGACAGACAAGAACGAGTCATGAGAAGGAAGACGATTCCATTCGTCAAAATCCTTTGGAAGGATCATACCGAGCGGGAAGCCACTTGGGAAACAGAGGAGTCTATCCGGGCTTCTTACCCTCATTTCATATTTTGAATTCAGGTATGTTCTTCTTTTTCAGTTTACTTTATCTATAATTCGGGGATGAATTATTCTTTTTAGGGGGGAAGAGTTGTAAAACCCGCATGCTTTTGCCATGAATAGTACCCTTAAGATCGTATGTACTAGATTAAAACTTTCCTTTTATAGTATGATTACGTTTACATGTTAGGTTTTTATGTATTACGTACGTGTTAGAACACGATAAGTATTTACTACGCACGAACACGCAATAATTATTTGACAATAATTAATCACGAACATGCGATCATGAAATCATGAACGTAATTAAATCACGAACTATTATTAATTACGTATATATATTTATTACAAGCGTAAATAAAAATATTAGGTCACGGTAATTATTTAACGAGAACACACAAAACGCGAACACAAATAAACACGAACGAACAATTAATCAACGAGACACGGAAAACGGTACGGGTACCCCATGTGGGGCCCCTACCCGCGGCAACAATAAGGAGATGGGCCAAGCCCATCTCAAAATTTACTAAAGAGGGGTTATGGTAAAATTAGCTAGTCATTTTTCACTTTACAGAAGATTAAACAAAAACCTAAAAAAGTTTCTTCTCCTCCTCTTTTCTTTTTTTGGCCGCCGAATACAAACACACCAAAGGGGGTGTTTGTTTGATTCTGATCTTGGTTTTTGGTGCAAGTGTTCGTATTTGTTCATCCTCGTTAGATCCACGCATTCGGCATATTATTTTTATCCTTTTTCTTTTGATTTGATCTAATAATTAATTAAGAACATGATGTTTTCAAAACCTAATTAAAAACATAGATCAATCATGAAAATGGTTATTGGGTAAATCAAAAAGGGTTGTTTTTAGGGGTGTTTGTTGGCCGGCGCCTAAACCGAACCCCAAGGGGGTCTTGGTTTGGCTACTCGACCACCACCGAGAACATATGGTCCCGGTTGGGTGGTGTAGGTCCCACGGCAGCAGGAAAACAAGGGGAACCCCGAAGTGGTTCGGGGTATGGTGTCGATTTCATGTCCGGTTCATGGTTTCTAGTCAAGATCCGGTTCACGGTTTATGTTAAGATTATTTTTTTATATATAATCATATGTTAAAATTAAATTAATAAATATGACATGATTAATTTAATAAGCATGACTTAGGTTATATTAATTATTAACATCATGAAATTGTTAACCTAAGTATTTTATATTTTCTAGACTTATAATTAATTAATTATTTAAAAACCATGGTTATAATTAATTAATTAACATGACTTAGGTTATATTATTAATAAATAATAATACATGTTTTAACCTAAGTATTTAACTATATTTAACTAAAAACATGATATATTTTAATTGAATACTTTTAACCTATAGTTTATTTAAATTACATGAAATAATTAATAAACTATACATTATGTCATTATGACTTAGAAAATAATCAGAAAAACACTTAGGCTTATATACTTAGCTTATTTAACCAGCTTATATCTAATTATGGAAACTTTCTATTTCTAGAAACTTATCTATTTTAATCAGTAATTCTATTTTTGGAAACTTTCTATTTTTGGAAACTTTCGATTTTTGGAAACTTTCTATTTTTGGAAACTTTCTATTTTTGGTAACTTTCTATTTTTGACAAACTTTCTATTTTTGGAAACTTTCTATTTTAGGAAACCTGCTATTTTTGGAAAGTTACTTATTATTACACAGTAAGTATAATAATACATGAAATACCAGAAATACCAGAAATACTTAATCAGAATAGACAAAGTATAAGATAAACAAAGTTTAAGACTTAAAACAGTAAAACATGATATGAACATATAAAATAAGCTAAGACATGACATAAAACCAGTTACGTATTTAGTAAGCAGATACTTATTCATGTATATATTTATGTAGCATTAGTGATACCGAAGTAGGATTCTCCTCGGTTCGTCTTCTTCGTTCACTGGACATAAGATACGGATTCCCGTCCTTTCAGTATGGACATTCTTTCCTTATTAGGATTCCCCGTATGCAGCCAAATGTTTTCCCGTAGTATAAGTTTATATGTTTGACTTGCTTATGTTTAATTTAGAATACCTATAGCCATATACATGCATGACCAGTTTCACCTAGTTATGGAGGTACCATAACCATAACATTAGAGGCACTGATGTTATGACTTCACCACGACAGAGTGATTGCTCGTGGCGTCCCTTAAGCTTTTGGCCATTTATTATATTTATCATGTGGGGCGTATGGGTGCATCCTAGTTACATGTTTTCAGCAGATTACTCAGCGTGAATGTGGTGTGTGCCTTGCATTCTTCACAAGGAGCTGATCCCTCCTACCCAAACCAGTATATTAAATTAGAGGCAGCCCCTCTAATTTGCATGATTAGGTCACCCCTCTAAGTATTCATGCACGGTGGATTTTCATGACCTATATTGGCTAATGGTAGAACATGCTAAACAATTTTTATAAGATAAACATAAGGCTTTTCAAACTATAAAACCAGTTTTACCAAGACTTAACCAGGTTACTCGGGACTTAGTTCTTCCGTTGTTATATGTTATATGCTTATCCTATTCATGATTTATTGTACATCCGTGCACTGAGCGTATTGCTCAGCCGTTTTCCTTTTCTATGTTCCCAAAACGGCAGGTACTCAGGGATGCTCGTAGACTTTAAGCGTACATGCATATGGACTGGAAGCTTTCTAGCCTTTGTTTACTTTATGCATTATCTTTCTTTTGATACACTTGCTATGGACATTGTTTAGTCCTTTCCTTTACAGTACTTATGTTTGTTTGTGATGAGCTTTACTTTTGGACTACCGATGTTTGATTCCGGTATTTTCCTTTTATGGTCATGTAATGTTTAGACATTTTTCAGTGTATGCTTTGATGACACGCCATAATTACGCGTGACATTCCATTATCAAAATGGGGTGTTACAGAACCCGCACCTTTATATGGATGAGTCCAAATGGACCGATCCTGAATATTCTCTTGGTTATGATGAGACATCCCTTTGGGAAGAGGAGAGTAGATCACCGGTCAATAAAGAGTTTGTGAAACCATACAATTATGCTTATGAGAATAGTCTATATGGTCTTTTCACTACAAAAAAACAAAAGTCTCGTGAGGAATTGTTTTTAGAATGCAAACAAAGAAGAATTCAATGGAAGAAAGCTTTTTCTACTAAGAAAACTAACGTTTCTAAGTTCATCAATTACTTCCTCTTGATGCTTGTAAAAGCAAGAGTAGGCAGACATTTGGGTTTCTACAACATTACATTGATAATATTAAATCAATTGTTGACATGGAATGGAAACAACGAGAAAATGACGAGTGGAAAAAACCAATTCCTCAAGATATAACTATGCTTATCAAACAAATCTTAATACCGAACACGACCACATTAAAAGAAAATATGCTTGAATTTGAAAGATTAATTCGGTCTGAAATGTTTGATGATTTAAAATATGTTGAGTCTATTGAGAAATAAATTGACGATCTTCAAATGGACAAGTCCGTTTTTTCTAATGAATATGATTTACTCTTAGAAGAATGTCTCTCTAAAGATATTTTGTGTGTTACTCTTCAATCTTGTGCTGATATCGATGAATATTCTGATGTTGCATGCAAATATCTTGATAAAACCAAAGAATGTGAGCGTCTTGAACCTGAGCTTTCGAAACGTAAAGAAAATGTTGATAAAAAGGCTTTTGAGTTACTTCAACACAAAACTGATTTCCTTCAAAAACATTGTCATTCTCTTGAACTTGCTTTGCAAAAAGACGTTGGTAGTTTTCCACATGATAATAACTTGCAAGAAAAACTTTCCAAAACGTTTCGAGAAATGAATGAACAGAGTTTGGAAATTAAAGGGTTGAAAGCTCAGTTACAAGACAGGGAAATAGTGATAGCAGAATTGAAGAAACTCGTTGCTAAGATGGGTGGGAAAATTATGGAACCTAGTGTTAAGAAACCTGTTGTAAGACAACCCAATGCGCAAAAAGTGACTAGACCCTCTATCTTGGGAAAACCATATGTTTTCTCTAATTCTGTATTTGCAAAACCTGTGTTTGCCCCCAAGACGGATGGGAAGAATAGGTTACCACAAAACACTCCCAAAACACATATTCGATCACAAATCATTAAGAACACAAATGTGGTTAAACCAGGGATGTATAGATTGGCCACTAAACCCACACACAACAAAGAAATTCAATCACCTCAGACTTCTAGAAACACTAATAGACGTGTGTCTTTTACTACTGGAGTAATCCCCACTGATAGTGTTAGCCGGACTCAGCTTAAAAGCACTCACATGAATGAAAAGGTTTGGCAAAACAAAAGTCAAGGGAAGATGAAGACAATAGAAGACCACCCTAGGATTTTTAATCTTTCTAAGAATAAAACGTCTGTAATCGCGTGTAATGACGATTTGAATGATTCGACTTTGAATGCTTTGAATGCTAAGTTTGTTTGTGTGAAATGTGGAAAGTGTGCTAATGTTAATCATGCTATGTGTGTTTCGAATAATGTCAAAGGCATAAATACTAGAACTAATAAGCAAACTATGATGCCTATTAGTGCTAGAAAACCCAAACGCAAAGTGAACCATTCTGGTGTAACCCCCCCCCCCCCCCCCCTCCTGAAAAAAAGTATTGCATCAGACTCCACCACTAAGACCACTAGAAGCAGAATTAAGGAATTATATGAGCCTGCTAGCAAGTCGTGGAAATGGTGGTTTGCTAATCAATGCCCTCCAGGATATAAATGGATGCCTAAAGTTAGGACAGAAAATGTGACAACGAGTGTTAGTATGCCTTTAAATGTTGCTAAGGACACTAATGATTCTGAAATCACAACTAATGTGGTATCCAATTTAGCACATGCTCCATCTTGTTCTAACTCTTCTACAGGTGATACAAATAATTCTCTTCATACTGGACTCCGGATGCACGAAGCACATGATGGGAAATCTCAAGCCTCTTATTAACTTCGTGGAGAAGTTCCTGGGTACGATCCGATTCAGAAATGATCAATTTGCACCGATCCTAGGATATGGAGATTTGGTTCAGGGTAATATCACGATAAAAAGGGTATACTACGTCGAAGGGATCAATCAAAATCTTTTCTCGGTTGGTCAATTCTGTGATGCAGATTCGGAAGTTGCTTTCAGAAAGAAGACATGTTTTGTTCGTGATAATGATGGGAATGATTTACTCACCGGTTCAGGGAGTACTGATCTTTACACAATTTCACTCCAAGACACAACTTCATCAACTCCAATTTGCTTCATGGCTAAAGCTTCCACGACTCAGGCATGGTTATGGCATCAACGTCTTTCTCATCTCAACTTTGATACCATCAACTTGCTTTCCAAGAAAGATATTGTGAGAGGCTTTCCAAGTTTGAAATTCATCAAGGATCATCTTTGTTCTTCTTGTGAGCTTTGCAAAGCTAAACGGAGTAGTTTCAAGACAAAGACTACACCAAGCTCAAAAGGACGGTTAGATCTTCTTCATATCGATTTGTGTGGACCCATGCGTGTTCAAAGCATCAACGGGAAGAAATACGTTATGGTAATTGTCGATGACTACTCAAGGTACACATTGACTCACTTCTTGAGGTCCAAGGATGAAACACCTGAGATTCTCATTAACTTCCTTAAGGTGATACAACGTGGTCTTCAAGCTCAAGTAAAAGTGGTACGTACTGACAGAGGCACAAAATTCTTGAATTCAACTCTGAAGAATTATTTTGAAGCTGAAGGGATTAAACATGAAACATCTATTGCTCGAACACCCGAAAAAACGGTGTTGTTGAAAGACGAAACCGTAATTTAGTTGAGGCTGCTCGAACACTGTTATCCGCTTCAAAACTACCATTATACTTTTGGGCCGAAGCCGTGTCAACCGCATGCTACACACAAAACAAATCCTTAATTATTCCTAGAAACGAAAAGACACCATATCACATAATTCATGATCAAAAACCTTCACTCAAACACCTTCACGTTTTTGGATGTACGTGTCACATTATTCGAGATGGTCAAAATCTGGACAAGATGAAAGAAAAAGGTGATGCATGCATTCTTGTGGGATATACAACTCAGTCTAAGGGATATAGAGTTTACAACAAGAGAACAAAATTAATAGTCGAGACTATTCATATCAGATTCGATGAATTGCAAGAAATGGCACTTGAAAAAAACAATTTAAGTCCGATCCACAATGACAAAAGACTTCTGTACACAACCGCACGGAACTCGAAACTCAAGACCACATCAATGAACCGTCAAGTTCAAAGCTGGTTCCTGAACATGTTCCTAGAGCAGATATGACAGTGGACACGACACTTGAAGAGTTGGAAATGTTATATGGACCAATGTATGATGAATATTTCATGGGGGAGAAAGAAGTTGTATCAAAGTCTTCCGCTGTCACTCATGATAAGGATGATGATACAAATCATCGTCAAGAAAAGGATACAAATTTATCTACTTCAACACGGGTTGCTGTAGATTTATCTCCTCAGAATATCACATCAACAACCGCTCCTACAACATCAACAACTACTGTCATTGCTCCAGACAACACAAATCAAGCAGACAATGCGTTATCTGACGAAGACGAATTTATCAACCCATTCGGTACACCGGTACACGAAACTGGAGAGTCTTCTACTCGCCATGTTGATCCGTCAAATATGCACACGTTCTACCAACGACATCCTTCAACACATCATTGGACGCGAGATCATCCTTTGGTTCAAGTAATTGGAAACCCTTCACAGGCCGTTCGTACAAGACGACAGCTTAACACCAATGGCGATGTTTGTATATTCGCACTCACCGTGAGTTCAGCTGAACCGAAAAACATCAAAGAAGCCATGGCTGATCATTCTTGGATTGAATCGATGACGGATGAAATTCAACAATTTGAAAGACTTAAAGTCTGGGAACTTGTTGACAGACTATACCATGTAATACCATTAAATCTTCGATGGATCTAGAAAAACAAGATGGATGAAGAGAACACGATCATCAAGAATAAATCTAGGCTAGTGGCTAAAGGGTATGGTCAGAAAGAGGGTATTGATTTTGAAGAGTCATTTGCACCAGTAGCTCGTTTGGAAGCGGTCAAGATTTTCCTTGCTTATGCTGCACATAAGGGATTCATTGTCTATCAAATGGACGTAAAGACGGCGTTTCTTAACGGTCATTTGAAGGAAGAAGTCTATGTCACGCAACCGGAAGGATTCGTCAATCCTCATTATCCTGACAAAGTGTATCGTCTCCACAAAGCACTTTATGGACTCAAGCAAGCTCCAAGGGCGTGGTACGACGAACTCTCGAAAATTCTGGTATCCAAAGGTTTCTCAAAAGGTTTAATTGATCTAACTTTGTTCACTTATAAATACGGGGATGACATTTTGCTTGTGCAGATTTATGTTGATGACATTATTTCCGGGTCTACAAACCCAACACTTTCAAAATGGTTTGAAAATGTAATGCACAGCAACTTTGAAATGTCAATGATGGGCGAACTAAAATTCTTTCTAGGAATTCAAGTTCACCAATCCCCAAGTGGTATCTTTATTAACCAAGCTAAGTATTGTCAAGGGATAATCAAAAAGCATGGTATGACCTCATGTGACCCCGTTGGGACACTATTATCAACCACATCCCTAGATGCTGATTTGGAGGGAGATGCCATAGATCAAACGAAATACCGTTCAATGATCGGCTCCCTCATGTACTTAACAGCAAGTCGACCAGATATATCACATGCTACGTGTTATTGTGCACGATATCAAGCACGACGCACTGAAAAGAACCTCAAAGAGGTTAAACGGATCTTTTGGTACCTCAAGAATACCATTCATTTGGGACTCTGATATCTGAGGGAAATCGGTTTCTTTCTAACGGCCTATTCAGATTCTGATCATGCAGGATGTCTTGATATACGTAAAAGTACTTCTGGTGGTGCACAATTTCTAGGTCAAGATAAGCTTGTGGGATGGTCTTCCAAGAAGCAAGGTTGCACATCACTGTCATCAGCCGAAGCAGAGTATGTGTCTCTATCTGCGTATTGTGCTCAAGTTCTATGGATGAGAACATAAATCACGGATTATGGCTTCCACTTTGATAAAGTACCTATGTTTAATGACTCAAAGTCCGCCATAGCCATCTCCTGCAATCCGGTACAGCATTACCGCACGAAGCACATTGATGTCAGATATCACTTCATTAAGGAACAAGTTGAAAATGGTATTGTTGAATTATACTTTGTTAGAACTGATTACCAATTAGCTGACTTGTTTACAAAAGCTCTTTCGAAAGAGAGGTTTGCGTATCTTGTTAGAAAAATTGGTATGAGATGTTTGACTCCAGCAGAACTAGAGATTATGGCAAAGAAGCCTGCTTGATTCATCTATCAAACATCTATCTGTAAATATCTTTGAAAAACCAAAATACAAAAATATAAAACATATAAAAAGAAAACACAAAATAAAAAATATTTTAAAATCCAAAAAAAAGATTGTTCTCGACATGTCTTTCAGTATCGATAATATAGACGTACCTAGAAATGTCGCTCAATAACGACACAGGTGTGTAAATATTTTTCAAAACATGCCATTTCTTTTAATAAAGGAAATTGTCTATTTTGGACAATATTTCCAAATAACGGGTAGAGCAATCTATCACGGGTTGAGCTTGTCACAAAACATTCCACGTTTTGAACTCAACACAATGGCTTGTAATCACTTTCAGATTGCAACCCGGATCAATATTCACGGGGGAGTGTACGATTTAGTGCGCTTACCCTCAGCAAAAGAAGATAAATATTCTTACACTTGAGTGGATTCGTCAAGACATTCAAAGTCTATGAACTCAAGTTTATGCTTTAGAAAAACCTCTTCGACAAAAAGAAATAGGATTTTTTAAAAAGCGTTGAACACAATTTTTTCAAGAATTTTTCAATGATTATTCAAAATCTTTCAAAAGTTGTGTGTCCAACAACTCCCAACCTCAAAAAGAGAAATATGGATCACATCCTCACAATGACAATTCAATTGGATCAATTTTTGAGGGGGAGAATTTTAACTTCATGCAAAAGATTAACACATCTTTCTCCCAGAGATTTTCAAGACTATTTTTCAAAATATATTTTAATTAAATTTGGTATCTATAATATCAAAAGATTTTATATATTAGAGATAGGGGGAGAAAATGTGATTAAAATGTGATCTTATATAAGACTCAAGCACTTTAACTCTTACCTACATGTGCAAAACACTTTCGATTATCGATGCACTTGTGAAGGGGGAGCATTTCTGAAACGACAAAGCCTATCCAGGTGTTAAATGTTTTTCAAACACCTTGTTAGATATTTGAAGTGGTTTTTATGGTTACGATCAAATACCCACAACATCTTTAATTCATGACGTTATTGGTGTCAAAAGGGTGGTTAGGTTTAAGTCCTATGATCCAACCAGAACCGGAGGGATCTTCCCAGGGACAATCCAATAGATTATTAGAAGTCTTTAGGAAAGATGGATTAGAATGTGAACGTAGCTGAATGCCGACTAAGTATTGATGCTAGCACTGGAACAATCACAACAAGGTGCTAGTAATGATGTCTTGGTAAGCATTGAAGGGGTTGAAGAATGAAAAAGAAATGTAAGGATAAAGGGTGTAAACAAAGAAGTCCTCCATACAACTTAGGCAGAAACCGGGTTAACACATCTTGAAGACAACTCATCATAGACCCAGTGATGTATGCACAACCCTTTCCTATCTACTCAGGCTTCTCTCAAAAGAAGTTTGTTTTATTGTCACGGAGAACAACATGAATTCTATTAGCTTTCTCATTCCGAGATAGTTGATATTAAATAGGTGGCATCTGCTCCAGCCACCGACCACTAAAAGTAAACAAATCGAGTCTAGAGCCAAGAGATCAATCAAATCTCGTTACGACACACGGATGATGAACAAGAGAGTCCTACGCCATATCCGTGTGATATTGCTAGAACACTCAGAGTGATATTACTTTGTATTCACAATGATGAGTGGAAATCCTTCCAGTGTTAAAATCAAACAGCACTACGGTAGGTCATATGTAAGATTCTTTAGGAATTAAACATATGTAGAACTGAAAAGCAACAGTGGTTTGATTCTGAATTGATTTAAACTCGTTTCAGGTTTCTACGCAATATCTATATGGTCTTGCCAGAACATTCAGAGTGATATTCATTAATATTCACAGTGACGAATGGAAATCCTTCTAGCGTCAACATCACACAGCGCTACGGTAGGTGACTTGTGAGATTCTTATGAATCAAGCTTGTGTCAACTGGAAAGCAACAATGGTAAGATTCTTTACGAATCACACTTGTTCTAGGAATTTGAATTGACGACTTTAATCAAGCGGATATCTATCCAATTGGTTCACTCTTTATGTTCGCAGTCTTGCTTTGAGACGGTCGATTAAAGAGAACGGCTAGTACAGCCGCGAAACCCTGTCAAGGAGATTCTTAACTGAATCTACCTATCACAGGTACGGTATTTAATATCGTATAACGGTCTTCACTGACGGAGGTAAAACGCTACCGATTTAGGACGAATGTCAAAGCCATTCAGTCCATGTCTATGTTTTGTCTCGAGAAGGTGGCGTCACGGTGTACTCAGCAAAGTGAAAGATTCAAAACCACATACTCATGCCAAAAGACATATTCAACAATTAATAGCGTGAGCATGTGGATGAAGACACAAGATTGCAAGATGGAAAAGACGAGTTAAGGATAATTTGAAGATCTCAAGATCAAAAGACAAAGTCGAAAGACAACGACAAAGGCTCAAAGATCACAGCATGAAGGAAAAAGACTACTATTACACGTTCAAGACTCATTTTTGGCGAGATTAGTAATCTCTACAAATTTCCAAATGACAAAGGGTAATGACCTCTCATAAAGGGTAATGACCTCACATTGGGGGAGATTGTTAGCCTCAAAATATTGAGTCAAATAAGAATGCTCGGTCATATGTTTATTATGAATCGTATATTAGAACGTTGTAATAGGTAGTAGGTTAGTCGTGTATTACGGGCTTAACTTTAAGCTAAGGTTCATTCATAAGTAACCAAAGCCCAAAAGGAAATCCTGGCCCATTATCATATAGCCCATCATGCCACATGTAGGCAAGGCTATATAAACCTCTCCTTGCATGTAAGGAGAGGTTGGTTGGTTATTCTATTTCTCTTAATCTAATATTTCACAAGTTCTCACACACTTCTCTCTTTTTTCTCTCTCTAGTTTCTCTCTCTAGAATTCATCTCATATCTACCTTTCTTTCTTCTTTATTCGTGTAGAATCATCATATTTAGGGACAACAGCCTTGATGACAGGCCATAGTTATTACGTAACAGTCCATTTATCTAAATGGGGTGTTACAATTATGGTATCAGAGCCAAGGTTTCGACCTGTAGGCTCTAAATTTGACTTGTGACTAGTGGGTAGTCATCAGTTTCTTCCTAAACTGACAGTTTATTTTCATGCATTTGTTTCATGTATCATTGTTGCAGATATTTTGACTAAGTAATGGTTGGTACAAGACTGGCCATATTTAGTCGCATGTACTTTTATTCGAATCATTTTGTGTTGGTGAACCGACCCATAGGCGTTCACCCTCCTTATGTCAAATTTTGTTTTAGTGAACCGACCCATAGGCGTTCCCTCTTGTAATGTCAATTTTTGTTTGGTGAACCGACCCATAGGCGTTCATCAAAACTCGTGTCATTTTCGTTGGCTATGCCTTCATAAACTGTTTCATGCATCATTTTCTTATGTGTATCATATGTTCTAATCAGATTAATCATTTTGTGTTCTTTTTAAACTGTCAAATGGTCATGACACGCAAACAGGAACTGGTTGCAGCTGTCCAAGTAGCTCTGCAAGCCATGCTCCCACAAATCAGGAATCAAATCCGAAATGAATACCAGAACATTCCAAATTAGAACAATCCTCCTCCACCACCGGTTACTCTACACACTTGGCTTGATAGGTTTAACAATCAGAAACCTAGATCTTTTGAGAGAGCTGAGATATCATTTGATGCGGAAAACTGGATTTCGCATATGGAGAAATTTTTTATGCTATGGGATGTGATGGTGTCTACAAGGCAAGGTTGGCTTGCTATAAATTTTAAGGAGATGCCTTACATTAGTGGAGGGCATACAAGCTAGCAAATGGAGGTGATGTGTGGTTAGCTTCTTTGACTTGGGACCAGTTCAAGACTCTATTTTATGGTCAGTTCTTTCCGACTGCTGAGCAGGAGAGACTCAAGAGGGACTATCAGTCCATTCGTTGGAGAAGTGGAGAGACTAGCACCGAGTTTATGTAGAGGTTTCTTAGGTTGGCTGGATTTCTAGGCGCTGCTGCGGGTACTGCTGAAGAACAAGCGAAGCACTTTCGCTGGGCTCTGCACTCCTCGACAGCAGATCATTTACTTAGTGCTACGTACACTAATGTGGCACAAGTTAATGATGCAGAACATAGCTTGGAAATGCTACATGAGCGAGATGAATACGAGAAACAAGCTCGTCCAGAGAAGAGGTGTAAATTTCAGTCATCGAGCGTTATCATTCCATTTCAATTCTTTTACACCTTTTCCTATCTAATTGTATCTTTCAGGCAGAAGGGTGGAGACCGGTCCAAACCGGCCACTCAGCAGAATGCCAACAAGGGGCACGGTCAATCTAATGACCATTATAGATCTGACAGGCGGAACGGTTATGACAATTACCGTAACAATAAAAGCCAGTCCAACAACATAAGGTCCCTATATTCTTAAGCTTTTCTATGTTAAGTTGTTGTATGTTTTACATACTAACATGTCAGCATCATAAACATGAACTCTTAGAGTGGAAGTGACTAAAATGCTAAGGGTCAGTAGTCCAACAACTCGTCTTCATCTGGTAAACTGTCATTTAAACTTCAGTGCAGTCATGTTTATGCCAAATGATCATGTCTAACGCATACTTCTTAAACAGGCTCTCAGGTAGCAAGGGTACCTCCATGAGGTTACACCTACCCCATCTGCACGACTTGTAGTCGTAGACATCCCGGGCCATGTCGTAAGTCTGTCGGCGTCTGTTTCAAGTGTGGAATACCAGGATACATGTTGAAGGACTACAAGAAGGGAGATATTGCTGGTACTTCTAGTGCTACTCTTCCTAAGCCATCAGCTACAGGGCGTGTCTACACTACCATAAGAGACCAAGCAAATAAGTCTTTAGGTACTATCACTGGCATCCTCTTTATGAATGGTCATGCTGCTTGTGTTTTATTGGATACTGGTGTAACTCATTCAGTTATATCCACTACGTATGCCACTAGTATTAATAAAATCCCTACGCCATTATAGAATATTTCAAGTATATCTACGCCTATGAGAGACTATGTACGCATTACCCAAGTGTACAGAGATCTTCCATTATAATTTGATGATAAGATTCACTTAGTAGACGCACTTCCTTTGGATATGTGAGAGTTTGATCTCATCTTAGGCATGGACTGGCTATCCAAGCACCATGCTACTATCGACTGTCATACCTATCAGGTTATCTTCGGTAATGTTCAAGCACCAGAGTACATTCACAATGGTTTCATAACAGGAAAGTCTGTACAAATCATTTCTACGTTAGAAGCTTGTGCTTTACTATCTCATGGTTGCGAGGGCTTCTTAGCTTCAATTCAGGATATTACCGCCAAAGTTCCATTAATCCAAGATAAACCAGTTGTTTTAGAATTCCCCTATGTATTTCCAAAAGAACTTTCGGGTATACCACCTATCCGTGAAGTAGAGTTTAACATTAAGCTCATCCCAGGAGCTCAACCAATCTCTAAGGCTCCTTATCGCATGGCTCTCGTAGAGCTCAATGAGTTAAAAGATTAGCTGCAAGGGAATTATTGGAGCGATGTTTCATCCGTCCGAGTGTATCACCATGGGGTGCACCGGTACTTTTTGTCAAGAAGAAGGATGGCAGTATGCGTTTATGCATTGACTATCGTAAGCTGAATAATACCACAATTAGGAACCGTTATCCATTACCGTGAATCGATGATCTGTTTGACCAACTGCAAGGTGCCAAACATTTCTCCAAGATTGATCTAATATCCGGTTATCATCAGCTGCGAGTGAAAGAACAGGACATTCTCAAGACTGCTTTTCACAAAAGATATGGCCATTATGAGTTCGTAGTCATGCCTTTCGAACTCCCTAATGCTCCTGCGATATTCATGGACCTTATGAACCGCGTCTTCCGCGAGTACTTAGATAAATTTGTTCTTGTGTTCATCGATGACATCCACATCTTCTCTAAATCCAAGGAAGAACATGAAGAACATCTCCGTATTGTATTACAGATTCTTCGTCAGAAGTAGTTGTATGCCAAATTTTCTAAGTGTGAATTTTGGCAAAACAAGGTGGCATTTCTAGGCCACATTGTCTTCGCAGAAGGGATTACTATGGCTCCTGTGAAGGTTGAAGCTATCACTAAATGGCCAAGACCGAAGTCTGCAACTGAGGTTCGTAGTTTTCTGGGCTTAGTTGCTTATTATCGTAGATTCGTGGAGAAATTTTCAAGACTAGCCTTACCATTGACCAAGTTGATGTGGAAAGGAGAGAAATTTGTTTGGACTGATGAGCGAGATAAGAGCTTTGAAGAACTCAAGCAGCGGTTAGTATCTGCACCTATTCTTACTCTCTCATCTGGCACAGTTGGATTTCAAATCTACAGCGACGTTTCGGGTAAAGGATTAGGCTGTGTATTCGTGCAACATGGGAAGGTGATTGCATATGCATCACGTCACCTAAAGCCTTATGAGGAGAATTATCCTACACGTGACTTGGAGCTAGCAGTAGTAGTCTTTGCACTTAAAATCTGGAGACACTACCTATACGGTAAATCATGTGACATCTTCACTGATCACAAGAGTCTCAAGTACATTTTCACTCAGAGAGAGCTTAACATGAGGCAGAGAAGATGGTTGGAACTACTCAAGGATTATGACATCAATCTTCAGTATCATCCCGGCAAGGCGAATGTAGTGGCAGATGCTCTCAGTAGGAAGTCGGGTATGGTTAATGGCATCAAGATACAAGAAGAAATCATACGTGACTTAGAGCGATTAGACATTGAATTATTAGTATGTGGACAGCACTGGTACTGGGCTAATCTGAGAATTCAGCCAGACTTAATTTCTCGGATCAAGGAAGCTCAGAAAGATGATGGTGAGATTTGGGCTATTATTCAGAATCTTGATCGGCAGACAGAATTTCGTGTAGAGACGAAGAAGGCGTCTTATGGCAAGGAACCAAGCTATGTGTTCCGGATGATCAGACACTCTGAGAAGCTTTATTGACAGAAGCTCACATCTCTCCATTCTCTATTCATCCAGGATCCACCAAAATGTACCATGACATTAAACAACATTTCTGGTGGAGTGGCATGAAGCAGGATGTTGCTACTTTCGTATCCAAGTGCCTAACCTGCCATCATGTTAAGATCAAGCATTAGCGGGCTAGTAGTTTACTGCAACCGTTAGAGATTCCAGCATGGAAGTGGGACAAAATATCCATGGATTTCGTCACCGGACTTCCGCTTACTCAGAGAAAACATGATGCTATATGGGTCATAGTAGATCGTTTAACCAAGTCAGCTCATTTTATTCCAATTCGCAAGGACTTCTCAGTTAGCAAATTGGAAGATATATTCCTTAAGGATATCATACGACTACATGGAACTCTGTCAGACATCATATCAGACCGCAATCCTCATTTTACGTCAAAATTCTGGAAAGGTATGTATAAAGCGTGGGGCACCAAACTTAAGCTTAGCACTGCCTTTCATCCTCAGACCGATGGTAAGTTGGAGCGTACGATTCAGACTTTAGAAGACATGTTGCGGGCTTGTGCATTAGAGTGGACATGAAGTTAAGACGACTACATTTGTTTGGTTGAGTTTGCCTACAACAACAGTTGGCATGCAAGTATTAAGTGTGCAACTTTCGAGATGCTCTATGGCAGAAATTTTTGTGCTCCAATTTTTTGGCATCAAGTTGGAGAACGAAACCTTGAAGGACCAGAAATAAGAGAGGTGACCAGTGAGAAGGTTGCCATCGCCAAGGCGAAGCTACAGGAAGCTCGTGCTCGACAGAAGAGCTATGTTGATAAGCATCATAGGGATCTAGTGTTTAAGATCGGTGATCATGTTTTCCTTATGGTATCACCACCACGTGGTGTCAAGCGTTTTGGACTCAAGGGCAAGCTCCGTCCTCGTTTTATCGGACCGTTTGAAATTCTTGAATGTGTCGGTGAAGTATCATATCGTCTAGCTTTACCTGCTCAGCTATCTCATGTGCATGATGTATTCCATGTATCCTTACTTAGAGGTCACAATTACCATCCATTGCATAAAGTTTCGTGTCCATTCGAGCAAATTCGAGAGGATCTATCATATATTGAGGAACCCGAGAGATTTCTCGACCGTCAAGAACGAGTCATGAGGAGAAATACGATTCCAGTCGTTAAAATCCTTTGGAGGGACCATTCTGAGCGGGAAGCCACTTGGGAAACGAAAAAGTCTATCCAGACTTCTTACCCTCATTTCCGGTTTTGACTCGGGTATGTCATTTTAGCTTACATGTCTTTCCAGCTTACGTGTTATTTCAGCATTTATTATTTCATCAGCTTATCGTATCTCTAATTCGAGGACAAATTATTCTTTTAGAAGGGAAGAGTTGTACAACCCGCTTTAAAATACCTAACAGCATTAAATGCATGAAAACACCAAAAAATTTAAACTTTCAAATTAATTAATATACGACACGAATCATGAATATTTAATACGAACTTTACGTATATTAAGTAATTACTACAAGTATGACGTATATTAATATTATTATTAATATACTAGAAGTGTTTATGTATAATGATTAAGAAACATTCAAGAAACGATAACACGATAATTAAACACGAACTCACATGGTTAATAATTAGACACGAAAAATAAACATGAAAACTATAGGGGTGTTTGTGGCTTGCGGCTAGAATGAGGAAGAAAGGGAAGATGGGCCAAGCCCGACCCATGTAATTTTACTAGACATTCAATAAAAACACCAGGGAATTTTCATAAACCACTTTTATAGAAAAATCACAAAACCCTAACCCCTCCTCTTGCTCCTTGTCGCGGCTCACATCAAACCAACAAGGACGATTTGTTGTTTTCAGATCATTAATTATCACGGTATTGTGTTCGTGTCTTAAACCTTTTTACGCATACGGTATCTCTCGATCTCTAATCTTATTATTTATTTTTCCTTATTATTAGATCATTAAGAACAAGTACAAAAACATGTTATATAAAAGATTAAACACGGTATCGGGCTAACTATTGGTTTGTTTGAGTATGGTACGTAAACCGAGAGTCAGGTGACTCTCTGTGGTGTTCGGTTACCAACAGCCGCAACCCCCTTTGGGGTCGGCGTTGGTTGTTCTTGGCCAGGCCGCAGCACCACACCCCCGAATGGGGGCTGTGGCTTTCGGAAAAAAGGGAATCGAGACCCCCCATGGGGCTCGGTGTGTCTTCAGTGCAACAAAAGGGAACCCCAGCACAAGCTGGGGGTTGGTTGTTCGGGCAGCAGCATCGAACTGAGAGATTTGGCTCTCGATGTGGGTTGTTGGTTCGGATGGGGCACGACAGCAAGAGGCCATAGCCGTCGTGTTATGGTACTCGGTTGTTGGTCTCGGGTTTTGGGCTCAGGTACTTGACAATTTTTACAAACCATCTAGATAAAATACATTAAGTTATTTATTATTAATTAATTTATTAATTAATATATGGTTTAATTAAAATAAGACTTAGGTTATGTTTTTATTTAAATAAAATCATGTTATATTTGTATGTACATTTTATTTAAATAAACTTATGTTAAAATAATTAATAATTTAATTATTCATGTACACTAATTTAATTAATTAAAATTTAGTTTAATTAATTAATATCTTTAAGGTAAAATATAATTATATGAAACATGTGATATTATTAATTAATAATAACTTATGATAACATGAATAACATTATTAATTAATAACGATATGTTAAGCCTAAGTATTTATTATTATTAAACTTTATAATATAATTATACATGACATAATATAAGCTTATTAAACTATATGTCATATCATTTAATTATTTAATAAGCATACGATTAATTATGGATATGTATTAATTATGGAAACATGTTAATTATAGAATTATACTAATTATGGTAACATGATAAATATGGAAACACACTAAATATGGTAACAAGCTATTTATAGAAACATGCTAAATATGAGAACTTTCTATTTTTGGAAACTTACTATTTTTGGAAAGTTACTATGTATGGAAACCTACTATTTTTGGAAAGTTACTATATATGAAAACCTGCTATTTTTGGAAAGTTACTATATACAGAAACCTGCTGTTTTTAGAAAGTTACTCATTATGTTATAACAAGTATTGAAACACATAAAATATGAAATACATGAATCTAAAACACATGAAACACTAAGAAACACATGATTAAACATGAAATAATAAGACAAGACAAGAACAAGTATAATAAGTATGAACACGTCAAGTAAACTAAATAACAAGTATGTATAAGTAAAACCGACCCTCATTCATGTCACTTTATTATGTAGCTATTGTGAAGTTGAAGTGATCTTTCGCGTTCATTTTCGTCTTCATTTACTAGACATAAGGTACGGATATTCCGTCCTTCAGTAAGGACACTTCTTTCCTATATTAGGATTTCTCGTTTGCATCCATCTGTTTTCCCCAATAGTTTACGTGTCTTAAACACATTCAGTATATGTTATGTTTATTTGAGATTGTCTGGGCTATATACATGCATGCCAGTTTCACCTAGTTATGAGGGTTCCATAACCGTAGTACTGAAGGCACCGGTCTTATGACTCTTTTGTGGTGAGAGTGATTGCTCGCAGCGTCCCTTTACGTTATTTGGCCTTTGTTATTATTATCATGTGGGGCTGATGAGACTGATTTTATACATAGTCTCATCGTCCAAAAAGGGCTTAAAATGCATAAATTATCATGAAAATACCCAAATATATGCTTGTGTATTTTAGGTACGGATATTGAGAAAATGACAAAAGATCACAAGAATCATACAAAAACGAACACGGGAAACGAAGCCGCACATTGAACCAAGCCCAAATGAAGAATTTTCCAAAGAAAACCCTTGAAGATTTGTAGATTTATGAAGAAGGGTCCTCCAATATTGAAGAATTGACACTTTATACCCTTGTATCTTCATAATTACAAGATTGGTCCCTAAAGTTTGTCAATATTGCAAAAAGGGCCCTCCACTTTGAAGAATTGGCAATTTTAGTCCCTCAACAAAACTAAAATGTAAATATTTATCCTCCTCAAAGTCAAACATATCAAGAAGGACTTCAAGTTACAAGAATTACAAGTTTGGTCCTTTGAAAATGTCAAAATTACCAAAAGGACCCTTGACTTTAAAGACTTGGCAAAAATGGTCCCTCATTAATCATGACTTGGCAATTTTAGTCCTCCAAGAAGTCAACAAGACAAGTCAAGACCATTATCAATCAAGAAAATGCCAAATCAGTCCTTCAAAAATCATAAATTGGCAAGAATTACCCCTGAAATCATTTTACAAAACATTTTGGGGCAAAAGTGTGAAAAAGCAAACTTCAAATACAAAGGAAATGGAGTTTGGACGGATTTATTTGCAAATGAAAGGGTTATTAAAGATGGAGGGTTATTTCTGGCAAGACAGCATAGATACCTAGGCCTATGGAAGATTGACACGTGCCCCACTACAAAAAATCCACCAATGGGAGCCCTCAGCCTTGCCACCTCATTTCCCACTCACCAGATTATTTAACTAATCTTTGATTAGTTTAAATTTGGCGCAAAACACATGGTTTAAACATAAAAATGGATTAAACACCAACTATTCACCTCAAGAACATGATTTGGGCTTTCGTAATCCATTTGCAATTAGCACCCAATAAACTCCTGAATTATAATTAGGGTCTCCCTAATCACAACCCAACTCACAAACAGCTTGCCACATCACCCCTTAGTCACATGTTTACGCCTGCTTTTGCACTATTGAGCAAGAAGCCAAAACTTGGCCAGTCATCCAACGTTTGTGATTCCAGCTTTCATCCTAAGCAATATTTGGACCATTGGATGCACTTTTGCTTTGCCAGCTACCACAACACAACAAAGATCAGTCACATGAATCCAAGAAGTTCAAAAAGCTCCAAGGGCAATTTTAGGAGACCACAGCTATTAGGGTTACGTTTTTAGTTTTCCTAGATCACTTGTATGCCTATATAAAGGCTTTAGGATGCTACATTTATTTTTTGCTCTTGAATTTTCAATTGTTCACAAATCTGTAAATCTCATATTCATATCAATGAAATGTGTTTGAATTTGTTGAAGAAAGCTCAAGTGTTATTGTTGTTAATGTTTACCTGTTCTTGAATCAAAAACCTGTTTTCAAAAGGAGTGTGCAAAAGTTTGCACATTTTCCACTTTTCTTGATATTTGGCTAAGACTTGATCCAACCTTGGAATTCTTGGGCTATAAAGCTGATCATAGCATCCTGATATTAAGTTATCAAGGTGTGGTGAAGCCTATAACTTGTGGATAATCAAGTGTGGGGAAACAAGGTTACATTAATCAAGGATTTTTACTTTTTCTGATTTTCATATTGTGCTCTTAACCTTGTTGATTCTTAGCAGGGTTGTTTGTGGAAGCTTGTACTTTTTCATGCTAGTACATAAGCTCAAAAATTCGTGGGTGTGGATGTACATCCATGAGGTACACACATTTCTATCCAAAATCTGATAAAGTCTTGATTTTTGGTGAATTTGTGTGCTACTTGTGATCTTGCTGATTTTATGGTCTAATCTTGCTTAAATCTGCTTAATATATCTGTTATTGTGCTTATTTGGGCTTGGGTGGTCTTGAAATACACTTTTGATTTGAAAATTTTGGTTTTGAAAATTTAAAGGGGTGTTTGGGATTACCTGTTTGAGATCATAAGTGGTTATTGTGTTGTTAGAAGTTTGTGTTTATGTTTGTTATCTGTTATAGGCTTGGTTGAGTGCATTTTGCTGCAAGTTATTGGGTCTAATGTAAATGATTTTACTAGTTTGAAAAGTTCGTTTCTCGGTATCTTCTCGAATTGATTTCTGGTTCAAAATGCAACTCAATTATTTTTGGTGAAAAAGAATATTTTTGGTTGTTTTAAAATAAATGTGCAAGACGTAAATGAAAATGACGTTATTTTAAATCTAACTCTAATTTAAATTAAATGACGGGAATTTAAAAGCGAGACGAGAAATTAAAATGTACTAAAAGTAAATAACGTAAACTTAAATCTATCTAAGGCAAACTTAAAACGCAACTAAAACTTAAACTAAGGCAAGGCTTAAAATAAATCTAAGGCAAGTAAACTTAAAATGCGACTAAGTAAAAAAGCAAGAAAAATAAAGCTTGAAAATTAAAAATTAAAAACAGAAACTTAAAAGAAACTGAAAATGCTCATTCGGAATAATACCCTCATTCGGAATAAACATTCATCTGGAATGTCACCTTCGTTCGGAATGTTCTTCTTTACTCGGAATATTTACCAAAAACCTTGATTCGGAATATATTCCGAATGAATACCCCTTGATCCGGAATATTGAATATTCCGGATGAACAAAACTCTGATTCGGAACTTCCTACTGATTCGGAACTTTCTGAACAAAACTTTGATTCGGAATAATCTGCTTGATTCGGAATACTGCTTATTCCGAATGAACTTCCCTTGATCCGGAATGTTCCGAATAAACTTCTTCACTCGGAATGTTCCGAATGAACACACCTTGATCCGGAAGAAATTTGATTCGTAATATTTCACTTTATCCGGAATGTTCCGAATGAACAGCTGATCCGGAATATCAATTGTTCCGAATGAAAGACCTTGATCCGGAATATGTCACTTTATCCGGAATAAGTCCTTGATTCGGAATAACTTTGCTGATTTGGAATACCACACTGATCCGGAATATTCCTAACAAAACCTTGATTCGGAACTTCCTGCTTGATTCAGAACAAACAACAAAATACCTTCACTCGGAATAATCTGCGCTTTGATCCGGAATAAACCTGGGAAACAGAAACGAAGAACACGGGACAAACAAAAAGCTACGAATCTACCAAAAGTAATCAAAATCAACCACAAGATTAAATCAAACTAATCACAAATAATCTAATAACAAATACTAATCAAACCAAATCAAAAACATTAACAATAATAATCAAAATAATCAAAACCCACTTTAATTAAATTAATAAAACATCAAAAACATAAACATAAACAATAAAACATAAAGATTAAAGATTAACAAGAAAGGAAGATAGGAGATTGACAATAAAAGTAAAGATTGACAATAATTAAAGGGAAACTTACTTGAAAATTAAATGAATTTAAGGTGCAAGACAATGTATTTAAATGACATGTAATTAAAGTGCAAGATAATTAAAATGGTGGAAGAACTAGTGTCACTCTAGCCAACAAAATGAAATGAGATGAAATCTAATCTATTTATAGGAGGATTAGGGAGGTGCTTAGGAAGCTTCCTCCCCTCTTTCTTATTTCTTTAATTGCATCATTAAGTCCTTAATCTTCTTAATTCTTTGACTTTAATGACTTTGTCTCGGGATTTCTTTAAACTCGTCTTGTAATTCTTCAATAAATTAGACTTGAGTTCTTCGGCTTTTAGTAAACTTCCGTCTTTTGACTTTTTCTTCGATAAATCTTCAGAATTGGTCTTGGACTTTCGTTCTTTTTGCACTCTTGATTTCTTGACTTCGTCTTTTGTCTTTTTCTTCGATAAAAGCCCGTAAATGCCAGTGTTTTCTCCCCTTTTCACAATTTCGTCCTAAATCACAACAAAAACACAAACCACGCATAATTCCGACATTTACGACCTAAAATACACGTTTTGGCTCGGTTATTATTGTAGTTAAGTGGTAAAAAGGATGGGTGTTTACACACCTGTCAAATCCCCTACACTTGACCATTGCAATGTCCTCATGCAATGCATTAGTTACAAAGCAAGATTACACTTTTCATCACAATCAATCCACATTGGCCTTTATTAAAGAGATAGAAAATTATAAACATTCAAAGTAAAGAAATAAAAAACATACCTTCGGGTTTTGGAAATGTCATGAATAATCATCATCCTCAAGTTTTTACTTTCTCCAAACCAAGCTTAAAAACTAGATCATTGTTATTATAAGTTAGCAAACTAACACGAACTCATGTGGGCCAATTATTCACTTAGACTCCCTTATTCCTAGGTGTATCTCTTATATTTTATTGTTGTCTTGAATGATCACGAGGATGCATTGTTGACTTATTTCGATAGTTTATTAGGCTGAAAATAAAGTGGGACGATTTAATCAATAGTTAGCTAAAGGACAAAATCTTTTAAAACTGCTTCTCGGGACCTCATAAAGTTCATATCATGGCATAACTCGCTTCGCGATTTGAGACCTTTCTCGGACCGATATTTGGCAGCGACTTCATACTTCAAACCTTGAGAGACGTTCATGAAATAATGGCCTTCTCTTCATAATAGGAATTTCTTCACTTGAAGTTTTGAGAGATTCTTCATAATTGGACCACGACTTCTTCATTTTTCTCCAATCATTACTTTGGACTTTGATATACAACGATCCGCCTCCTTTTTGGACTTGGATCTATTTATCCTCATACCTTGTTAGGGCCTTTTTGGATAGACTTCTCCATGATCTTTACGGGAGTATTTGCTTTTCGTTGTGTGTCTCGATCCTTCATATTGATTTTTGATAAATGATTCTTCACATCACTTTGCATCTTTAGCAACAAAATGTAGCCCTCATGCCTTGTTAGGGCCTTTTTGGACTCGCCAATCTTCGCGTCTCGCTTCAATACGTTATGCCTTGGCTATGAACTCTAATCCATACCGAGCAACTTTTAAACGATCTTGGGCTAGAAGCAAAGTAACTTTTCAAATCGTACAACCTTATTTATTGCAGATAAATTTATTAGCAAGCGATGGGAGAATAGGCTTATAATTAACTCAAATAAATTCACGAAAGAATACCAAACTTATAATTGACTCTATCATCTCTCGTTCTCCACAATTTAAAATCTCAAGGAATGAGACTCGTGGATGATTAGCCTATTAAATCAAAGTTTTGGGTTTTCGAGTCGTCTATAGGATCTTGCAAATTCTTAGACTTTTTCAAGTTTAGAATTCGCATTTTAAAGTTCCTTTGATAAACGACTCTCTAGGATCAATTATAGGAACTTGCGAAAAGTTCTTGTTCTTAACCCGTGAGAGTTAAGACTTTCGCGTTTTATAGCTCCCTATATAAAAGCCTAGCAAAACTTGACTTAAACACGTTAAGGATACTAGCTAGAGTAAACTTAGATAAGTAAACTCGGGTTGAGTCAAAAGATTCACAACGTTTGAAAATTAAAACCACTTTATTAAAAATTTATTCTAATAAGGAAATAAAATAACTATACAAAGGTAAAACTAATAGGCCAAAATAGATCAAAAATTTTGAAAAATGTCGAAAAATTGATTTCCCGGTTAAAATGAGGACAAATACAAGGAAAAGACCACTTAACTTCGATAGAAGTCCCCTACACTTAATATAAACATTGTCCTCAATGTTTAAGCATGTGGGAGTAAACTCCCCTACACTTAGGACATTGTGAACGTTTTTTAAACTTTGCTAAGGAAAAGACAACTAACGAGATTCCTATTTTAATATTGAAAAATATAAAATAGTGAATCAAAAAGAGTTTAGGATAGAACCGGGAAGACGGGAACACGGAATTACGGGTCGTCAAAAATCATCAAGAGTGGATCTTTGAGTGCTCCAATCCCTGAATATAAGAAGAGAGGAAATAGAAAACACCAACGGGTTTCCCCTACACTTAGGATAAAGAAAGCTAAAATATAGATACATGGGTTGCCTCCCAAGAAGCGCTTGATTTTTGTTCACCGAGTCGTGAGCCTGACTCGACCTTGATTAGCATAGGAAGAAGTATGAAACATATCCACCGGGATCAAATACATAGTTTTCATCCATCAAATAGCACAAGCTTAAGGCGAACAAGGCAAGCCAAAGAAGAGTAGGCAAGGTTCCCTTAAGCAAAGATGGAGCACGGTGGGAGCAAGGGTGAAGAGGTGAAAGCCTATTTCCAATAGTTCCAAAAATCTTTACTTTTATTTCATCAGATGGATACTGAGATGGCTGAAGAATATCGATACCGGGGTCGAACACTTTTTCCTTTAGGGGAAAATAGCACTCAGGCTCAGCAGAATTTGAAAATGATCCGCAAAGAAGATGCACAACCTCGTCCTCAGAAGGTGGACAAAGAGGTGTTAAATCATACGTGCTGCGGATGTTGGTGTCGACCGGTTGCTTCTCCTTTGAAAGAATTATCTTCAAATCCGAAGTAGGATCAAGACCATAATTATCAAAGTCTAAAGGAGGAGCATCACTCTCATGAGGGAAGTAAGTATTGAGAAAAGTAGAAAAGTCTTCCTCAAATGAGTAGTCATCCAAAGTAGGATTAAGCATGGTTGGCGGAGGATCTTCATCATGAGAAGAATCACTCGAAACAGTATCGGCCTCATCAAAATCATCATAAGTGGGCATGTCGGGATACTCGGAAGTAAAATCATCATAATCATTCGTATTTGAGCTAGAATCATCATCATAAGCATCAAAGATCGGTGGAGAATCATATATGGGTGAAGGTTCCAAATTGGATAGAGAATCATCCACATCATCTTGAAATAGTGGATTATCATTGCAAGACTCGAATAGAGGATTGTTGTAAATGACAAAATCATCGAGCACATTAATCATATTCGCTGATTCTCGTCCTCCAAAGGATTTCCTTGTAAGCTTCCCCATTTCAAAAACTTGTGCATCATCCCCGACTCTTAATATGAGCTCACATTTATCCACATCAATTAAAGCTCTACCGGTTCTCAAAAATGGGCGACCAAGTATTAACGGAATACGAGGGTCCATTTCATAATCAACAACGACAAAGTCGACCGGAAAAGTGAATGTGCCAACTTTAATGAACACATCTTCGGCAATACCAACGGGGTAAGCGAGAGTGCGATTGGCTAGCTCAAAAGTCATTTTGGTGGGTGTAAGGTCGGGCAATGATAACTTTTTCCAGACACTTAAAGGCATCAAATTTATACTTGTCCCGAGATCGACTAAGGCAGTAAATTGGTCGGTTTGGTTAAAAGTACAAGGTAGGACAAAACGACCGGGATCTCCAAGTTTTTCCGGAAGTTCTTTAAGAAGGATTGCAGAGCAATTTTCGTTCAAGCGAGTATTAACAAACTCGGCCATCTTCTCCTTCTTATTAAGCAATTCCTTAAACATATTGACAAATTGTGGCATTTGAGCAAGAGCTTCAACAAGGGTAAAGGTGATTTTCATGCCGGCTATCTTTTCCAAAATGTTAGCGACTTGAAGGTCATTCTTTGTCAAAATTCTAGCCTTGTTGAGTCGAGAAGGGTAAGGAATGCTGGGGTTATAGGTGGAAGGTGGGGTTGGTGGAGGTTGAGATGTTGAAGGGTTCTTCTTTGGTACTTCGTCATGACGAGGCGGAGACGGTAATGGTGTACTAATACTAGGTGTGGGAGTAGTAGGGATTAATGGTGGTGGAGGAGGTGTAGATGATGGGGGCGGGATAGGTGGTCCTACTAAAGTAACTCCACTACGGGTAGTAATAGCACTCACATTCGCTCGCGGATTGGTGACGGTGTTTGAAGGTAGAGAACTCGAAGTAGAAGGTTGAGTGGTGGGAAAGAAACTAGCCAGCATATTCTTCAAATCATTCGTTTGATTGCTGAAGGAGGATTGTATATTATATCGAAGCTCGGATCTAATGTCATTCCCTTGCTTGGTGATATCCCCTTTCAAATTGATAATTTGGCTCTATAGATTCTTGATTTGCTCTCCTAGGGTTCTCATCAAAGCTTCAACATCTTGATTAATGGGTGGGGCTTGTTGAGCGGGTGGGTGATAAGGATTAGAAGCTCTAGGTGGGATTTGGTTGCTTCTAGTGTAGTTGTTGTTGGGGTTTTGGTTTTGAGGAGAAAAACCGGGTGAAAGGTAGTTGTTGGACCGGTAACTTAGCAAATTTCGATCCCCTTGAGGTCGGGCTTGGTAATTTTCTGGTGAATAATTACCATAAGCCGCATACACGTTTTTCGGATTTCCTTGAGTAGAAGGACAATCAGTGTATGAGTGTGGACCGCCGCATGTTTCACAAGGATTGGCTACCGCTTTAACTTGTTGTTGGTTTGTAGCGAGAAGCAAGATATTTTTGTTCATTTCTGCCATCATGCGGGTGAATTCGTTCATGTCGGGGTTTGCTGAAGTAGAAGAAACATTGACTCTCGGGTTGTTCCTTGAAGAAGCGGAGGAATCCCAGTTTTTATGATGAGTAGTCATGTTTTCAATAAGCTCTATACACTCCTCGGGTCTCCTTTTCATAAATGTGCCACCGGCGGCTGCATTAATCGTATCACGATCACGAAAAGTCAAACCGTTGTAGAAAGTATCAATTAAGGTCACAGGGAGCATGATGTGGTTTGGACAACGATCGATCAAAACATTATATCTTTCCCAAGCATCAAAGAGAGATTCATCGGGTTCTTGCATGAAACCGTTGATTTGATTGCGAAGGCTCGTGACCATGGATGGTGGAAAGTAGCGCGACAAAAAGCGTTGAGTCATGTCATCCCAAGTATGAATGGAATTCTTCGGGAGACGATCAAACCATTTCTCGGCGTGGTGTGATAAAGTATGTGGAAAGAGTTGTAGGGGAAGAACATCCATTGTGGCACCGGGCAACTTCATGCTTTGGATGACTGTAATGAATTTGTCGAGGTGTTTGTTGGCATCATCATCAGGCAATCCATGAAATGGATTAGTTTGCACTTGCTGGATCATGTGATGCTTCAACGAAAACTCCGGAGCCGTGATTTGCATCGGCGCAATCGGTCCTCCTCGTCCAAACATGGTGGGTTGACAAAGCTCCTCCATTGTCCGAAGATCGGGTTGTGGAAGAACATTGTTGTTATTATTGAGGTGCGGTGGATTATTATTGTTGTTAACACCTGCCATATCTAAATCTTCTCGAGTCTTGGGCTCTTGATAAGTAGAAGATCTAGTACGCATACACCTGCGAAAGCAAAAGAAAACAATACCAAACACAAAGAGAATATATATACACTATAAAGATAAAAATAAAATCTTTTTAGATTTTTGAAATTTTTTATTTTTATGGATTTTTTGAAATTTTTAAGCAAGAAAAATAACGCTCACGAATGAACAGATCCCAAAAAGAAACGCGTCTTTCATAGAAAACCGTTAATATTTACGAAAAGAGCCGGCAGCGGCGCCATTTGATAACTTGGTTTTACTCATTTAAAAAAGTTCTTTGTCGTATGTCTAATCGAATTGATTTCTGGTTCAAAATGCGACTCAATTGTTTTTGGTGAAAAAGAATATTTTTGGTTGTTTTAAAATAAATGTGCAAGACGTAAATGAAAATGACGTTAATTTAAATCTAACTCTAATTTAAAATAAATGACGGGAATTTAAAAGCGAGACGAGAAATTAAAAGGTACTAAAAGTAAATAACGCAAACTTAAAGCTATCTAAGGCAAACTTAAAACGCAACTAAAACTTAAACTAAGGCAAGGCTTAAAATAAATCTAAGGCAAGTAAACTTAAAGTGCGACTAAGTAAAAAGGCAGGAAAAATAAAGCTTGAAAATTAAAAATTAAAAACAGAAACTTAAAAGAAACTGAAAATGCTCATTCGGAATAATACCCTCATTCAGAATAAACATTCATCCGGAATGTCACCTTCGTTCGGAATGTTCTTCTTTACTCGGAATATTTACCAAAAACCTTGATTCGGAATATATTCCGAATGAATACCCCTTGATCAGGAATATTGAATATTCCAGATGAATAAAACTCTGATTCGGAACTTCCTACTGATTCGGAACTTTCTGAACAAAACTTTGATTCGGAATAATCTGCTTGATTCGGAATACTGCTTATTCCGAATGAACTTCCCTTGATCCAGAATGTTTCGAATAAAGTTCTTCACTCGGAATGTTCCGAATGAACACACCTTGATCCGGAAGAAATTTGATTCAAAATATTTCACTTTATCCGGAATGTTCCGAATGAACAGCTGATCCGGAATATCAATTGTTCCGAATGAAAGACCTCGATCCGGAATATGTCACTTTATCCGGAATAAGTCCTTGATTCGGAATAACTTTGCTGATTCGGAATACCACACTGATCCGGAATATTCCTAACAAAACCTTGATTCGGAACTTCCTGCTTGATTCGGAACAAACAACAAAATACCTTCACTCGGAATAATCTGGGCTTTGATCCAGAATAAATCTGGGAAACAGAAACGAAGAACACGGGACAAACAAAAAGCTACGAATCTACCAAAACTAATCAAAATCAACCACAAGATTAAATCAAACTAATCACAAATAATCTAATAACAAATACTAATCAAACCAAATCAAAAACACTAACAATAATAATCAAAATAATCAAAAGCCACTTTAATCAAATCAATAAAACATAAACATAAACAATAAAACATAAAGATTAAAGATTAAAAAGAAAGGAAGATAGGAGATTGACAATAAAAGTAAAGATTGACAATAATTAAAAGGAAACTTACTTGAAAATTAAATAAATTTAAGGTGCAAGACAATGTATTTAAATGACATGTAATTAAAGTGCAAGGTAATTAAAATGGTGGAAGAACTAGTGTCACTCTAGCCAACAAAATGAAATGAAATGAAATCTAATCTATTTTTAGGAGGATTAGGGAGGTGCTTATAAAGCTTCCTCACCTCTTTCTTCTTTCTTTAATTGCATCATTAAGTCCTTAATCTTCTTAATTCTTTGACTTTAATGACTTTGTCTCGGGATTTCTTTAAACTCGTCTTGTAATTCTTCAATAAATTAGACTTGAGTTCTTCGGCTTTTAGTAAACTTCCGTCTTTTGACTTTTTCTTCGATAAATCTTCAGAATTGGTCTTGGACTTCCAATCTTTTCGCACTCTTGATTTCTTGACTTCGTCTTTTGTCTTTTTCTTCGATAAAAGCCCGTAAATGCCCGTGTTTTCTCCCCTTTCACAATTTCGTCCTAAATCACAACAAAAACACAAACCACGCATAATTCCGACATTTATGACGTAAAATACACGTTTTGGCTCGGTTATTATTGTAGTTAAGTGGTAAAAAGGATGGGTGTTTACACACCTGTCAGGATCTGAAACCTCAAATCATACATTGTGCTATAACTACTTCATTTTAACTATTTTTGACCTAAGATTTTGGTAATATATAGAATTTATGCATGCTTAGGGTTAAAAGTTGTTTAAACATCATTTATATAACATATGTGATAGATCGAGTGATTGAATCTGGCTTGTTGGTCAATTGCATCAGCAGAGTGAAAAAACTGCATGTTTAGTGTTCATTAGTGAGGATTTGCTATAATCTAATCCGGTGGTCTATGTGGGTGGTGGAAGATGGTAGCCATTGTTGAGTTGAGAGAGAAAGGAGGTTGTGTGTGAAATGAATAAAAGATGTATTAAACAAGAAATGAACACAAGCAACACCCCTCCTTGGAAGCCTAGGAGGGGTATATATAGTCACACACGACCCTTAAACTATACATATATCCTAGTCTAGTCTAAGCGTGTGTGAATATGATAACTAATGGGAATTCTTAAATGTCGTCACATAAAGTGAATTTCCAACAATCTTCCCCCATGGGATGACTGTAGAATTCCTTACAATATTTTTCCTAACAAGTATATAATGATTAAGAACAAGAGCTTTCATGAAGCGTCCAATGCTGATGATGTCTTCTGAGGCCTTTGACTTCAAGTCTTCACTTTAGAGTGACTCATCTTCGTAGTAACTTGTGGTAAAAATACTGTAACGGCACGAGCTAAGTAACCCATACACTTCTGGTTAAGGAGAAGCTTTTGAATTAACTTCCCCCTAATTCATGCCACATAAACTTGATGTAGAAGCTTTTAAATAGCTTCCCCCTAAACCGACAACCCTCGTAAGCAACTTCCAAGCTTTCAATAAATCTTAGAATGATTAAGCGCACAGCGGAATCTAACAAGCAAATCCCATCATATAACATGATAACGTTGCTAAGAGGGATTGAAAGCTTGGGGTACACCAAGTAGATCAACAACTTCTCTTCTCACGCTTGAAATAATTCTTCTGAATTTTTCTTCCCCCTGAGAGTTCAAGTTATGCATACACGAAAGAATCAAGACATTTCTTCCCCCACATAGTTGAAGAAAATAAATCAATCCCAAGTATGAAGCTCATATACTGAAGTAGACACTTTATCCCATTCATGAAGTTGACATCGTAACACCAGAGTCAATTAAGTCCCGGAAATGCACATATCTTCTTTCGGAGATGCACCCGAGTCAATTAAGTCCCGGAAGTGCATATTTATCCATATAAAATAATGATGATGAATAATTGGAACAACCAAACAATTAAACATCGAATCAGTAGTGTACCGTTTAGAGCTTGATAACGCCACGAGTTAAAACACTGATTTTCTCTGCGGCTATGAAAAATGTCATCCCGGAATGTCTTCAAATCAAAAGAAGGTATGAAGTTCATCACGTGTACTCGTTGTGCGTTCAATGTGTCTTCTTCTTCTCCCTTGATGGTTTCGAAACTCGGAACCATCAATAAATTGTACGCACATGAACCTAAAATCTCGTGAGAATAATAAATAAGCTGAATTATATATTTTGTGAGAATCAGTTGTTGATCGAAAATCTCTTCTCATAAACTCTCCATGGCCATCTTTACCAACCCAAATGAAAGCAATTTGAAGTGACCACTGATTGAATGAATCAGATACATCAAACGTGTAACTGAATAAAAATTCTTCGATCTTGTGACTTAAGCTTGCACTATTGTTGAATGAAGAACGATGGAGAAATCTCTAAGTACCCAATGCATCACTGAAGAAGTCTATAGGCACAACACCTCTTGAAATTATCCACGTCGACTAAGCGTGTGACACTGAGTACAACAATGTAACCCCTTTAAGTGATAGTTATCCGAGTCATCAACCAACCACCCCGAACCCGGAAACTAGATAAACAAGTCTTCATTCTAAGATTAAGCACGAGCAAGTTATCTGTTCAAGGATAAAATAAGTACACGCCTTCGAAGAAATTCGTCTCCGTCTTCAAATAATTAATACCCGATCCAAAAAAATCTGTAGTCACTAAAAAATCGCCCATTTTTTCTTGGTCTCGTCTCAAATAAATTTTGTCACTTCACTTTGTCTCGTCACTTAGTCACTTTGTTGTCTCGTCCCGATGATGACCGAAGTATAACTTAATACACACAAAATTTATTTAAAACTTGTGTTAAAAAAAATTGTGTGTATGAATAAATAAAATCACACGGCCCAAATCAAATGCAAGGCCCTAATCATTGCATTGTTAAAAAAATCGAGTCCATGGCCCATATCATTGTTAAAATACCCGGTCCATCAATTGGGATATAACTCCCACAACCCCTAATTTCACTCAACCCTAATCACTTTTTAGAAAAACGCAGTCACAACACAAAAAAACGCTCCTTGCATGGTTGACTCCGTCCCTCACCAAACTCCACTCATCCCCAACCTTGAAACCTCCGTCCCCCAATCTCCATCATAGTTTAATCCGTCCCCCATCATTCTCTCATCAACAGTCACCAAATAGTTACTAGAAATCTCCATCCCCATCAATCTCTTCATCCCAACACAACCAAAGATGTATTCACCATCATTTTTCGTTACAAAAACCAACCAGACCCACGAAATCATTTGATATTAATCAAAAATTTCGAATCAAATCCAGCCAGGACCCCCTTATTAATGTCGAATCATAACCAAAACCATGCATATCCACGACATTGGTCAGTTTGTGTGAATAAACATATGTTCAAATCATCGAACAAAGAATATTTCACCTAGACAGTGGCTTCAAGATCATACTTAAATGGTCCCGGGTAAGATTCAGTGCGTTGCATGTTTGTTTTAGTGTGTCAATCGAAATGAAGAGAGATCATAACATAGTTGTTATTGGTCTTTCTTTTAATTCGAAAATTAAAGATGGGGGAACCCATACATAAATGGATCTGTGATGATTTTTATGGTTTCGTGATTCTTGATCTAAAAGATCTTGAATAAATTATATTACACACAAACCAATGAATCTGAGATTTTTGTTTTTCTGTTTTTGTTATATTGGATTTCGAGTCTAGATGGTGTTAAGTGACGATGGGCATTAGGTAGACTTTGGAGTTGATTGGGAGTTAAAAGGTTGGTGTAGGCAGTTTGAGGTTAAATCTTGGTTTACTGGTTTAATAAAAACAGTCGCAATGGATATGGTCTTGTCACAAAGATTTTTGTTACAAAACAGTCAACTTAAAAACCCATCGCAATGTTTTCATTTACAGTCCATCGGATTGTCAATAGAAGTCCCATCAGAATGTTTTTATTTTCCATCGCAATGTTTACATTTTTTTTTCATCGCAATGTTATCAAAATGAGTCCATCGGAATGTCTCCTCTACACCCTATCGGAATGCGTTCCATCGAAATGCGTTCCATCGGAATTCCTTCCATCGGAATGTGTTCCATCGGAATTCCTTCTATCGGAATGTGTTCCATCGGAATGTGTTCCATCGGAATATTCGATCGCAATGTAGAAACCAATGGTTTTTGCGATCGCAATATTCCGATCTGAAAATCTGAAAACATATCGTACTTTTTCCGATTTTTCAGGATCATGTGAATCTGACTAATTTTCTGGGTAACTACATCTTCATAAAGAACAATAGAAACCCAGAAAAAATGATATCATATAAAAAAATAAGTTCAGAAACAGTAGACATTTAACACAATATAAAACCGTGAAAGCAGGGACTTAAAACCAGTTGTGAACCCAGATATTAAGTTGTGGGTATGAGAATATCAGATATGGACTGTGAGACAAATATAAAGTGACAGTAAAACTGTGACAGAAGAAACACTATGACTAAAAGATAGCATACGTGACAAAAAAATTGACAAGTTGGACAAAAAATGATAGAACGAGATAAAAAAAATTTAGACCACCATATCGAAACCAAAAACACGACGATCCAAGGAATGAACCGAGGCTCTGATACCAATTGAGGATTTTCTATAATCTAATCCGGTGGTCTAGGTGGGTGGTGGAATATGGTAGCCATTGTTGAGTTGAGAGAGAAAGGAGGTTGTGTGTGAAATGAATAAAAGATGTATTAAACAAGAAATGAACACAAGAAACACCCCTCCTTGGAAGCCTAGGAGGGGTATATATAGTCACACACGACCCTTAAACTATACATAGATCCTAGTCTAGTCTAAGCGTGTGTGACTATGATAACTAATGGGAATTCTTAAATGTCGTCACATAAAGTGATTTTCCAACAATCAGTAACTTTAAGTGCTTGAATCTTGCTTAATACTTTGAATCAGTGCATGAAACCTGTTTAGAATTGCTTATTTAAGTTTAATATTGCTTGTGTATGCATTTGGTTAAGTTTGGCTGGCTGAATTGTGCTAAAAGTGCTTATTGGACCTAATCTGCTTATTTGTTCATGTCTGTGAGTGATCTGGTGATTGATTGATTAAACTATACTAATTGGCTGTTGTTGATTGTGATTTCTTTGTTGTTATTGACTCCTTATGATCCACTGATCATTTAGGTGCCTTTGTGTAACTTGAATCTCCAAAAAAGTCACTAAATACAAAAAAGTCAAGAAGTCAAGCAGTGGAAACAGTTTCCACTGCTCAACACACAAAACTAGCCCCTGCTAGTACAATTTTTCATTCAGCTTATCAATAAGCGATATTGGCTTATCCAGACCTGCAACAACTTATTTCTTGTGATAGATCTTCATTATTTAACCCATTTGATTGAACTGGAGCTTATTAGACTTTGACTTTGACTTTTTGCTAGAAAACCAACTTATTTGACTTTTTCATAAGTGCTTATTTGGTTTTTCCAGCTTATTGAGTCAACTTATTTGAAAACTTTTTGTTGATTAAGCTTAGTTATGTCATTTAAAAGCTTTAGAAACTTGAATTAGCTCTTGGGATAGCCTAGAACTCAAAAACGACTATTTTGTCGTTTTCTGTAGATTACATTTTGCATTTTCAGGCTTATTCCTTTGGCTTATTTCAAATTTCTTTTTATAGAAGTCTTAAGCAACTCAAAAGAAGCTTGTGTGTCTAATTTGAGCTTATGGCATTAGCTTATAGCTTAATGGGCCAAAAAGCCCATTAAGAATAAGTTGTTTGATATAAGCTTGCTTATTTCACATTTTCAGCTTTTGGGCCTTTGAAAAGTTGTGCTTAAAATCAAATTTTGAGTGATATAGGAGCTTTTGGGCCATTTTTATAAACTTTTTCTTATTGGGCCCAATTTTCAGCCCAATAAGGGACTGTTTTGTGTTTTGGCCCATTTGAAGGCCCATTAGGGGTATTTTTGTAATTTCAACTTCATTTTCTATTTATTTAGGTTAAATTAAGCTAGTTTGCAAGTTTTTAGAAATTTTTATAAATTTTGGATTTTTAATATTATTTTATTATTATTTTATTATTATTTTATTATTAAAAATTAAAATTTAGATTTTTTAAGTTTTTACATTTTTCTTAGGTTAAATACATAAAGTTAGGAATTTTACAATTTTTAGAATATTTTTATTGTCCTTAGATTAATTTTTATAATTATTTTAAGTTTTAATAGTTTTTAATTTTTTTAAATAGTTTTAATTAATTTTAAAATTTTCAAAAATAGTTTTAAATTAAGTTAGGGTATTTTAGGGTTTACAAAGTGATAAATATCATTTTGGGCTTTTTGTTAGTTAAATTGATTTTTAGGGCTTTAATTAGCATTAAAAATCATTATTTAATTATATAAAAGGTTTGGGTGATTTTTGATTTTTTGTAAACTCTTAATTCATTATTTAGGATTTATTGCAATTTTTTAGGAATTTTTAGGGTAAATTTTTAATTTTGGTGCTTTTACGGTTTTACGTGTACGACCTTTTTGTCTTAGTTTAAATCGTCATCGTAACCGTCATTCTCTTTTTATCCCCTTTCTATTTTCTTTCTCATAATCATATAATCAAAAAGTTAATCATTTCATTACACACACACCAAGCCTCCTTGAAAACGATCCCCATTTTGGGTCATTTGTGCACGATTTTCCTAAATCGTCGTACTTACCCTAATTACACCTTGTTTTCCTAAACAAGTAATAAAATTACAACTATCATTTTGGCGCCGCTGCCGGGGAGGCCTGTTGTGTTTTGATTTGGAAATTGTTGTTTTTATATATAGCCATAATATCTATTGTATTAGTAGCACTCTACTAATATGTATTATCGGTTTTTCGTTTTTGTGTGAATACTATTACTATATTGTATACGTAGAACAATAAATACACAAGTACTCCAAAAGTGTGAAAACGCAACCTTGACTTGGGAGGTCATTACACAATCATTGTATTCGAATCTCAAACAAGAAAGAAAGGCAAAAATAGATAAATACTTTCGTGAAGCTCGATTTTAAAAAATACAAACTATAAGGTGGGTATAAGGCGGGTATTATAAAATATACCCTAAGGAAAAAGGCTCTTAAGTGCTTCACGCCGCCTCGTTTCCCCGCTTGCTTGTAAGTATTTGATCTTGAGAGTTAATCGAGGGTTTTGCCGCCCAATGTATTATTAAGTATCATATATACTTTCTTGGTTTCATTGATTAAACCCTCTTGAACATTTTGGTGTTCCACCAACGTTCTAAAGTCATCGAAGGCGTTCACTTCACGTTATCGTTTTGAGGCTTCTTTAATCAAGAGATTTGATTAAGGAGGAGATTTGTAGGTTTTGGTCTACTTAATACAATCACAAAAATCCAAAAAAAGTAAAAACAATCAAAAACCACAAAAAAATTGGAAAAATACAAAACACCAAAAAGAATCTTCTTTGCTCATCCCCTCGTTGTACGCGACATTTATGCAAACCTGCAATCAAGCAAGACGTGCACGTAAACGAAAAAACCGAAAGGAGTCAACACCTACTCCTAATCTTTCTAGTGAGGAGTCTCCTATTGACGAACCCATTGTAAGAGAAGAACCAACCATGGCGAATCTAACTATGATGGAGTTACTTCAAGCACCCACCGAGGGTTATGGAGAGGCTATTGTGATTCCCGCTATCCTTGAGGAGAATTTTGAGGTGAAAACGGGTTTGTTGTCGATGATCCAAAACAACAAATTCCGTGGTGATGAAAAGGACAACCCGCACAACCATATCCGCCAATTCAATCGTCTTACCGCCACTTGCAAGTTTAAGCATGTTGCTAATGAATCGATTAAGATGATGCTTTTTCCGTATTCTTTAGTGGGGCCCGCTAAAATTTGGTTAGAGAAAGAGCCACCCAATTCTATATTGACGTGGAAGGATCTCGTTTCAAAATTTGTGAACCAATTTTTTCCGCCCTCTAAGACTACGCATTTGAAAAACGAGATTTCAAAATTTTCACAAGAGTTTAATGAAAGTTTTTCAACGGCTTGGAATAGGTTTAAGGAAATGATACATGAGTTTCCTCATCACGGTTTTTCCGACTTGCATCAAATTGACACGTTTTACAATGGACTTAATGATCATGAAAGGGATTATCTTAATGCCGCCGCGGGTGGTAGTTTTTTGTGTAAAACGGTTGAGGAAGCTTTGGTGATAACTGAGAATAGATCTAAGGTGTATAGTCCTTGTAGCACGTCTAGTGTTCGTAAGGCTTCGTCTTCAGCTTCACCTTCTTTGTCTACTACCATCGATGCTTGCCAAATTGAGGCGAACTTGGAAAACAAAATCTTTGATAAGCTTAAAGGTCTTTTGATTGAGTTAAAAGTTGGAGAACCAAGTGCTCCTGCTACGGCTAAAGCGGTTGAGGTTTCATGCATGTATTGTGGTGGAGGTCATGATTTCTCCGAGTGCATTACCAACGGTGGTAACACTTCGAGTGCCTACGCGGCCACGGGAACTTACAACCAAAACGGTCAAGTTACCCACTCAAAATGCTAACAAAATGCTAACAAAATGCTAACAAAAACTATCGCAACAATCAATTTGGTTTCAGAAACAATTACAACAAGGGAAACTATGGTAATCAAGGGGCTAATAATCAAGTTTCAAACAAAAATCAAAATGATTTTCAAAACAACAACAAAAGTTTGCAAACGTTGAAAGATCTTCCAAATGAATTTGTTGAATACGCTAATGGGAACGATGCTTGGTTTGACAACATTCAAAGAGAAATCATTAGCCTAAGATCCGAGTTTAAGAACGACTTGAAGAAAGAGTTGAAAAATGAGTTAGCAAATGAGCTTAAAATCCATACCAACAAAATGGAAGGAAATGTAACTAGGTTACAACAAAACCAACAAAAAATGGAACAAGGGCAACATGAAATTAAGCAAGAGATGATTAAGGCCGGAGGTAATACATGTTTGAGGACAAAATTTCATCTATGTTTGAGGCAATTATGTGCAAACCGTCTTCGAGTAGTCTTCCTAGCAACACCGTATCAAACCCTAAGGGTGAGATGAAAGTGATTACCACACATAGTGGTAAGACACTTAAGGAACCGACTCCTCAACCAATTGCACCTACGGAGGAAGCAATTGAGGAAGAACCCGAGGTGGTGGTCCAAAAGGAGCATGTTTCAATCCCACGAAGTACCGCTCATGACACACCTACGGTTGACCCATTACCAACGTTAGAACCCGAGATTCCAAACGCTATGCCTATGCCTCAACCCACACCACCTTTGCCCTATCCATCGAGACTTAGAAAGGAGAAACGTCAAGAGCGCGACAATTATCAGTTTGAGATTTTTATGAAAATGTTTCATGATTTGCACTTTAATGTGAGTTTCGCCGATGCTTTGGTCATGATGCCTCGATTTGCCGCTAACTTTAAGAGTATGTTGAACAACAAGGAAAAATTGCATCAATTTTCTAGTTGTTCATCGGGTTTATCTTAATCGCATACCTCAAAAAGTCGGTGATCCTGGTAAATTTTTGATCCCTTTTGCAATCCAAGATATGGAAGAATGCTTTGCCTTGGCCGATCTTGGTGCTAGCATTAACTTGATGCCACTTGCAATCTTCAAGTCGCTGAATCTTCCTAATCTTACTCCTTCACTAATGTCTATCGAGTTGGCCGACCATTCCACGATTCCCGCATGTGGATTGGCGGAAGACGTTTTTGTGAAAGTGGGAAAGTTCTATTATCCGGTAGACTTTATTGTTGTCGATATTCCCACAGATCCTCAAGTTCCTCTCATTTTAGGTCGTTCATTTTTAGATACGTCTATGGCTTTGATCGATGTTCATGCTAGAAAGATCACCTTACGTTTCAACGACGAGGAACTTGTTATAAACGCAACTCAAAACTGTCAAATTTCTCATGTTTATTCCGTTGCAACCATAAACCTCGTTGATATGATTGACGTGGTTTGCGAGGAATTTTCACAAGAAGTTCTAGGTTTTGGTGATGATGAAAATAGTGGCAATCCCACTATGTTAGATCCCATCCTTGATAACTCGACACCAACCTTCACTCCATTTGAAGGTGGTGGTTTTACGTTGGAAGAATTCTATGTTCCACGTACTTGTAACGAAGACCTCGACAACGATGAGGACTTCTCGATTATCAAGGATTTCCTTAATGATTTCCCATTTCCTCCACCGAGGAGGTTATGAGTATCGAGCCCAAATCTTCAATTGAGGAACCACCTATCCTCGAGTTGAAAGATTTACCTCCTCATCTCGAATATGTCTTTTTGGAGGAGGGCGACAAGTTGCCGGTTATTATTGCGAAGGAACTTTCGGATGATGAAAAAACCGCACTTGTCGATGTTCTAAAGGATCACAAAGGGACAATTGCGTGGAAGTTATCCAACATTAAGGGGATCGATCCCAAATTTTTTACCCACAAAATCTTAATGGAGGAGGATTACAAGCCCGCAATCCAATGTCAAAGAAGGGTGAACCCCAAAATTCACGACGTCATAAAAAAGGAAGTCCTTAAACTCCTCGACGCGGGAATGATTTACCCTATTTTCGATAGCCCTTGGGTGAGTCCTATTCATTGTGTCCCTAAGAAGGGATGAATGACCGTTGTGCCAAACGATGCCAACGAGTTAATTCCCACTGGACTCGTGACCGGATGGAGAGTGTGCATTGACTATCGTAAGTTGAATTAAGACACTCGTAAAGACCATTTTCCCTTGCCCTTCATGGACCAAATGTTGGAGCGTTTTGCGGGAAACGATTTCTATTGCTTTTTAGATGGTTTTCCCGGTTACTTCCAAATCCCCATCGATCCTTGTGATCAAGAAAAAACTACATTTACGTGTCCATATGGAATGTTTGCCTATCGTAGAATGCCATTCGGACTTTGTAATGCACCGGGAACCTTTCAAAGGTGCATGATGGCTATTTTTCATGATATGATCGAGAAGACGATGGAAGTTTTCATGGATGACTTTTCCGTGTTTGGTAATTCGTTCACTTCGTGTTTGTCGAATCTCGAGAGAATGTTGAAACGTTGTGAGGAAACCAACCTTGTGCTCAATTGGGAAAAATGTAATTTTATGGTTAAAAGTGGAATCGTCTTAGGGCACAAGGTCTCAAAAGCGAGGATTGAGGTAGATCAAGCTAAGGTAATCGTCATCGCCAAATTACCTCATCCCAAAACCGTTAAGGGAGTTAGGAGTTTCCTAGTCCACGCTGGCTTTTATCGTCGATTCATCAAGGATTTTTCAAAGATCTCTCGACCTATTACACATCTTCTTGAAAAAGAGGCACGTTTTGTCTTTGACGAAGATTGTGTACGAGCCTTTGAAATCCTTAAGAGGAAACTTACCGAAACTCCCATTCTTGTTGCTCCCAATTGGAACCTCCCCTTTGAGCTCATGTGTGATGCTAGTGACTACGCTATTGGGGCCGTATTGGGGCAACGCCATGAAAAGCACTTCTTTCCTATTCACTATGCTAGCAAGACGATGACCGAGGCTCAACTAAAATACACTACAACGGAGAAGGAGTTCCTTGCCGTGGTGTATGCATTTGAGAAATTTCGACCTTATCTCGTCTTGACGAAATGCATAGTGTATACGGATCATTCGGCTATCAAGTATCTCATGGCTAAACAAGATGCAAAGCCGAGATTACTTCGTTAGATTCTCCTCCTTCAAGAATTTGATCACAAAATTGTTGACAAAAAAGGAGCCGAGAATCTAGCGGCCGATCATCTTTCTCGTTTGGAAGATCCTCACCAAAGTGTTTACGAGCCCAAGGAAATCACCGAAACATTTCCGCTCGAGACACTTGGTGTAGTGAATTCTAAGCTTGATTATTCCACCCCATGGTTTGCGGACTTTGCAAATTACCATGCGGGCAACTTCATCATCAAGGGTATGACGACTCAAGAAAAACGAAAATTCTTTCGTGACGTCAAGTTCTAATTTTGGAACGACCCTTACTTGTTTCGAACTTGTGCGGATCAAATCATCCGACGTTGTGTATTTGGCACCGAAGCTTCTAATATCCTTAGAGCTTGTCATGAGGGACCCACGGGTGGTCACCATGGTGCTAATCTCACGGCTGAGAAGGTGTTTGATGCCGGCTTCTTTTGGCCTACTATTTACCGAGATACACATGAGCTTATGAAGTCGTGTGACTCATGCCAACGACAAGGAAAAGCCTCACAAAAAAATGAATTGCCACAAAATATCATCTAAGTGTGTGAGATCTTTGACGTTTGGGGCATCGACTTTATGGGGCCGTTCCCACCATCTCGTGGTAATAAGTACATCCTTTTCGCGGTTGACTACCTATCTAAGTGGGTGGAAGCTAAGGCTTTGCCCACCAATGATGCTCGTGTGGTAGTCAAGTTTTTGAAAAGCTTGTTTTCTCGGTTTGGAACCCCTCGTGCGATCATAAGCGATCGTGGAACCCATTTTTGTAATGACCAATTCGAAAGGGTCCTAAGGAAATATGGGGTTACACATCGGCTTTCTACGGCTTATCACCCACAAACAAGTGGGCAAGTCGAGGTTTCAAACCGAGCGTTGAAGAGTGATGTGATCGAGATAGTATAATGATAATTAGATACGTTATAGGGTAAATTAGAAAATTACCTTTAGGAAAAAGTAATAGTCTAAAATTACCAAAGACGAATTCAATTAAACACGTGATGAACCAAGTTCGTTGTACACGAAGATCTTATGAATTTGAGACGTTTTGTATTGATTTGGACAATTGATTCGAATTGGTTTTCGGTTATTAAACTAAAAATTAAATCTACCAATTTTAAAACTTATTTTAATCCTAAAGTGCATGAATCGTAAACCCAGAATTAATTAATCTAAAAACAATTACTTAAAATTAAAACTATTTAAAAATCTATAGAAATTAATCTATTTAATAAAAATAACTTTAACACTATTTTAGAAATCTAATTAAACTTTTTAAACTAATTAACTTTATTAAAATTTACTTATACCAAATCTGTTTTTTTTAAACTAATTTTATTTAAATCTAAAATAGTAAAATCTAGTTATCAAAATATTATTTAAACTTTTAAAATTAATAAAAATATTTTTATTTTTATTTTATTTTATTATTATAAAAACTGAAAATATGTAAAAGTATTTTAAACTTAAAACTAAATGAAATTACAATTTAGGTTAAATACAATTTAAACAAAATTGCCAGAACCATATTACTATAATAATTAGTTAACTGGAAGAAATACCAAAAGAGCATCTAGCTCAAATGGATAACACACAATGCGTTCACCCTTGAGGTCAAGGGTTCGAGTCCCTCAAGGGACCCTTTTTTGGTAATTGATTTTTTGGACAGTTAAAATAGAAAGAAGTCACAGGAGGTAACTTTTGTGATAATGATATGTTTTTTACAGTTAGATTTTGCAATGGATCAAGTTAAAAAATCCAAAACAAACGAAATATTTACTTAATATAAGACAGGAAAAACAAACTCAACTTTATATCAGTATAAGACATGAAAGTAAATCAATTCATAAAACAGATTAAACTAGTAGCCAGTACAAACTAAATCAGGTAAATAAATTCAGTAATTTGTGAACAACTAAAAGCTCATTACTAATTCTAAACTGATATATTAACTCAGATTAAATCCACAAATCCAGAAGGCTTAAATCAATACAAATAACACTATATCTCTCACTTTAATTATCAGCTTAGAAGTAACAGTGAAGAAAATCTACAACCAATTCAGTCTGATTAAGCTAAACAGTTTGAACATTCAAAAAGCTCATATCAGTTACACAACTGATATATTAACTCTATAAGAATCACAGATCCAGCATACTTTATAAAATTACCAAACTTATGTTAAACAAAATAAGCTAAATCAGTGTTAAACTTCAACTATATTACTCAAATTAACCCCAAACTTAACAAATCTTCACTTATCAAAAGAGGAATCACGAAAAGTACAACAGACTAATGAATCTCAACTCTCATACTCAGATACTCAGATTTATCCAAACCCCTATTTTTATCTATTATTTGAAACAGATTTAATTAAAAAAACGTGCAAGAGTAAACTTTATCTAATCCACTAAACAAAATTAAACCAATATAGCTTAAACTTAAAACACAGTTTAATCAAAACTAACAGAGTCAAATTAAACCATCATACAATTAATTAAGTCACTCTACAGATTCATCTTGCAATTTTAACAACTTAAAATTAAAATGAATACAAACCTTTTTGAAGAAATTATTTGAGAAGAGGTGCAGCGCTGAGCTGACCTAATTAATCGAATCAACACCACCATAAAACATCAAACTAACCACCAAATATCATCTCTTCGAACCAGGTACAATAATTCGTCCAGAAACAACTTTTTACAAACTTTCAGTGGGAAAGTTTGTTATCCATATCTTACTTAATTATTCAATATAAGCTATTAAACAAGCTTAATCAAATAACTTTTATTATAACATTTAATAGATCATTAAAGAAAAATTAGTAAATAAAATTTCAACAGTAAGTAAACCCACGAAAAGATTTCACTCAAAATTAACTTTTATTAATCATTAAATCAGTACAATACTATTGAAAAGAAATACAATTTGACCTAAACCTATTTAAACATTATAACATTAAGTAAAGAAAATGGAATATATTACACATATTTTCTTGGGGTATTTATAGCTGAAGTGAGGGTAGGGGTGGCTGATGAAGAACAAATTGTGGCCCTTGGATCTTCAATATCTTCTTCTCTCTCTTGGTTGTTTTGATCGGATGGCTGAAAATACACAACTAGCACACGGATTGCCAACGTGGCATCCATTTGTGCTAGTTGTGCTTCTTGGATGCTGAGGTGTCCACAAGTCATTGGAGATTGGGGAATATTGTGTTGTCAAGGCCAATCAACCGTTGCCACGTAGCACTCGTCTCTCCATCTTCTCTTCCTTAAAACATGGGGATTTATTATCCCCTCGTGTAAATTACACGTGCCCAGTGAAAGCCCCAATTTTTGTTATGATTTATTGGACCAAGGTTAATTAGGGTTTGGAGTAGGTTGCGACTGGTTTGTTTGGGTGAAGAAGAAAGAATGACATAGGTTATATCGAGGGGATTTTTTTATTATGTGTGAGAAAGTGGGGAATAAAAACGTGTAGGTTGGTATGATACGTTTGTGGTGGAAAGGTTATTGTGAGTAATATACGGTTTGACCAAATAGATATATATAACTCGTTCCTTTGTTTTTTAAACAAAATGGGTTATAAAGCCCATGAACTTAATGTCACCAAATTTACTGAAAAACGACTTGGGCCTCTTGGTCCATATTATTTCCCATTCGTCATATTTTTAAATGGTATTGGGCTTTTTGTGGGCTTTTGTTATAATAGTGAAAACTTAAGATCCTTTATTGGGCTTTTGAGCCCAATTTCCCAATGTGGGACCCACTAGGCCCATTTTTCTTCATAAGAGTTAAATCCACTAAATCGAACTCGATTTTGGCTTCCTCGATCTTTTTCTTCAAACTCGTGTCGGTTTTTGCGGGTTTTCGCGAACTTGGTACCTACACACACGAAACAACAAAACAACATATATACAAGGCATTTTCATAATATTTATGCATTTTTAGTTGTTTTACGATATATTTGATATGACTAAAATAGCTCATATCAAACTCCCCCTTGCTAAGCAATTGCCGTGTCCTCACGCAATGATAAAATAAAACACTAACTACACCATTATTCAACTTTTGACATTTTATTTTGCTAAGACATAATGTATTGCTTTCATTATTTGAAAATTAACTTTTAGAATCATAAAACTCAAATAGATTCATCGTCCCCGACTTTTCACTTTTCCATGCCAAGTGCAAAAACAAGATCATTGTCAATCATAAGCCCTAAAATTAAACCAACTCATATAAGTAATTTGTGTTAAACTCAATCTCCTATTATTCCTAATTGTATCTCTAGATTTTATTTGTCATTCACCCAAAGGCTCATTTGACTTTATTTGATATTTATTAGTCCAAAAATGAAGGCAAGAACGGTGTAAATTCAATACTCAAAACCTAACCTCGACTTCAAAAACCGTTGTCACTAAAGAAAGCCCACATCAAGGATAACTTAACACGGTTTAGGGATAAATCCCTGGACCCGAAATTTGGCTAATATGGCTACTTAAAAGCAAAAAATAAAAAACCTCCAAAGTCAATTATGACCTTATTAATGGAGTTAGCAACAACTACATCATAACACCTTGTGGCTCTTTAAGATGCAATTGTGCTCCTTATCTAAAATCCACACCCTAAGGCTCCTTGGACAAAAATAAGGGAATTGACATCACCATCCTAGCTTATGGCTCATGATGATGAAGCAATTTTTATTCAACACGTCCCCTCGCCATACACCCTAAGGCTCTAATGACAAGGTTAGTGCTAAATGACTCCCACCCGAAGGCTCCTAGAGAACATGTTTTTATTTATTCTTCTTTATTAATATGATATTTATAGTAAGCCAAATTTCCGCAATCCCATGATCAAAAGTCCATGACGCTGACACCCTTAATGTGTTCTCACTTTAATTATAAGGGAAGAAAAAAAAGGAGATACGAGTTAAGATATCAAGCCTAAACCGCTAAAAACTTCATTTATTAAGCAATTATTATTCAAGTGTGGAAAGTAAATACGAGGAGATTAAATCAAACACAAAAATACTTGCACAAAGAAGAGTTAATTTTAGAAACTTATGATTGAACTCTATCATTTCTTGTTCTTCATATTGTAAAATTTCAAAAATGTGAAATCAATTGATACTTAGCCTATTAAATCAAAGTTTTGGGTTTTCAAGTCTTCTATAGGATCTTGCATCTTCTTATACTTTTTCAAGTTTTAGAATTTGCGTTTTAAAGTTCCTTTGATAAATAACTTTCTAGGATCAATTATAGGAACTTGCGAAAACTTCTTGTTCTTAACTCGTATGAATTAAGACTTTCGCGTTTTAAAGCTCCCTATATAAAACCCTAGCAAAACTTAATTCAAATACGTTAAGGAAAAGCTAAGGTTAAAAACCGAGTCGAGTCAAAAACTATTTTTATTTTCACCAACGGAAAGCCTACATTTGTGTCAAAGGCACTTATTTTCTTTATTAAAACTTAAAAATAACATCACTATGGATCCAGCGAAGGTTGAGGCTATTACTAAGTGGCCAAGTTCGACATCAGCGACGCAAGTCCGTAGTTTCTTAGGCTTAGCTGGCTATTACCGTAGGTTTGTGGAGAACTTTTCCCGCTTAGCACTACCATTGACCAAAATGATGCGGAAAGGGGAGAATATCGTCTGGACTGAAGAACGAGAGAAGAGCTTTGAAAACCTGAAGCAGAAGCTAGTATCTGCACTATTCTTACTCTCCCATCTGGTACGGGTGGATTTCAAATCTACAGTGATGCATCGGGGTAGGGACTTGGTTGTGTTCTCATGCAACATGGGAAAGTGATCGCGTACGCTTCACGACAACTTAAGCCTTATGAAGAGAATTACCCTACGCATGACTTGGAACTTGTTGCAGTCGTGTTTGCATTAAAGATATGGAGGCACTACTTATATGGAGAATCATGTGACATTTTCACGGACCACATACACGTACCATCATCCATGTGTATTTCATCTACAAATACTCCACGAGTATTTGCTAGTCGATTCTAAATCATCTCAGGCGTATTCCACTTGTTGATATTCTACAAGATGATGATGCCGCTCATAGCTTGGGAATATTACTAAATGTTGATGTTGCTGATTATTTGGAGACGCTACGAGATGATGATGTTGTTTACAACCTTGAGATCTTACAAGACGAAGACAAAGGCGTTAGACCAAGCGATTGAACGGGAAGATGCTTCACCACCATACGATTTCCATCCCAATTCATGTTCTTACCTTTTAGTTATATGTCACACGTCATTCAGTTATCTTTTCAGTCATATGAGTGGGAACCGGTAGCATCCGGACACTCAGCTAAATAATTACATGAATTACCGTCAGGAGAATGACCATCATGGGACTGGTAGACAAGACAATAGTAACCACTACTGTGACAACAAGTATTCTAGCAATCAACAGTACACCGGTCACAGACTTAACTAGAATTACAAGGGTCAGCAGTCCAGTAGATCCGCTAACTCTAGCATTTTAACCACCATTTAAGCCTAAACCTACAAGTACTGCTAGACCAAACTCAAGTACTGTTGGTTTAAAGTCTGTAAAACCAATGTTCTCCAAGACTTCTAAGAAAGTTTTTGAAAAAGTAAAAACACCTAGAAACAAGGACAAGAACAAACCAGTACAAATGTGGGTTCCTAAAAGAGATCTACCATGTGTTAAAGCAAGTACCGCTAAAGCAGTACTTAAGTCAAAGAAGTCAGAGCACATAGAGTCACCCTATGAATTTGACTACATAAATGAAACCATGAAGTATAAGAGTAAAAGTAGCATTACTGGAAATGCTTCAGTACAAACTCTTAAATGTGTAGGTCCCACAAGATCCGAGCCAAATGTGGCTTGGGTCCCTGTTAAAAACTAATGAGTTTTATTTGTGTGTAGGGGCATCTCATTGATGAATTAAAAAATAAAGGAATTGTAGATAGTGGATGCTCAAGACACATGACAGGGAACAAAGATTTTCTTGCTGAATTTGAAGAATTCAGAGGAGGTCCAGTAGCCTTTGGCGGTAGCAAAGGTAGAATCACTGGCAAAGGGAAAATCAACACAGGAAAGTTGGAATTTGAAGATGTTTTCTTTGTAAAAGAATTGAATGAGTTCAATCTCTTTTCTGTATCACAAATGTGCGATAAGAAGAACAAGGTGCTATTCACAGACAAAGACTGCTTGGTGTTGTCCAAAGACTTTAAGATGCCTAAGGAATCTCAAATACTGCTTAAAGTACCCAGGCAAGAAAATATATACACCTTTAATCTTCATACTATTACTCCAACAGGTGGTATTACATGTTTGCTAGCTAAGGGTTCTTTAGATGAGTCAAAATTATGGCATAGAAGGTTAGGTAATGTGAATTTCAAGAATCTTAATAGATTGGTAAAAAGGAATTTTGTTAGAGGTCTACTTAACAAATCTTTTCAAAATGATTTCACATGTGCTGCTTGTCAAAAGGGTAAACAACATAGAGCCTCTTGTAAGACGAAGACTGTAAACACTGTGACAAAACCTTTGCATCTCTTGCATATGGATTTATTTGATCTAGTTTCTATCATAAGAATTAGTCATAAGACCTTTTGTCTAGTCATAACTGATGATTATAGTAGATTTAGTTGGGTTTTCTTTTTAGCCCTTAAAAGTGAAACAAGTGAATTACTAAAGGATTTTATCACTTTAGTTGAAAAGCAGTTCACTAAACAGGTTTTAATCATTAGGACTGATAATGGAACATAATTTAAGAATGTTTATTTTGATGAATTATGTAGGTCTAAAGGAATTAAGAGACAATTTAGTAATCCCAGAACTCCACAACAGAATTGAGTAACTAAAAGGAAGAATAGAACGTTAATTGAGGCTGCTAGAACTATGCTGGCTGATTCACTTTTGCCAAATACCTTTTGGGTAGAAGCCATCAATACTGCATGTTATGTGTTAAATAGAGTCCTAGTAACTAAGCCTCAAAACAAAACACCTTATGAACTCCTGACTAATGTAAAGCCTAACATAAGTCATTTAAAACATTTTGGGTGTCATGTGTCCATACTAAATACTCTTGATTATTTGGGAAAGTTTGATGGAAAGTCTGATCCAGGATATCTTGTAGGATATTCACTGCAAAGTAAAGCATATAGGGTTTACAATTTGGCAACTAAGAAAGTTGAAGAAAATGCTCATGTCAATTTCTTAGAAAATAAACCCAATGTTCCAAGAATAGGTTATGCTTGGATGTTTGATCTAGATTATCTAACTAACTCCATGGATTACTACTCTTTGCAAAAGGATTGTCAAACTAACAATGCAGGTGAGGAGTAAAGTGCAACTAATGCAGGTACTCAAGAAGATGTTTCTTCATCAGATGATGATATTCATATCTATGTGCCCAACACGCCTACTGTTACTCCCATGTCTACAACTCCCAAGAAGCAAACCATGCCATCAAATGATGATCAAGCCTCCCAGGAGTTACAGAGGCTTCAAGATCAAGAAAAGAATGCTACATCTGCTAATAAGCATTCAGGAGAAAAATCTTTTGAGTCACGACATTCAGTAGTACATACTATATCTAGCGGTACTTCATTTGCAAGTACTACTAAGTCAAAATCTACCAAATCTGCTGACTCACTAGAAGAGATTTTGCAAGCATTGGACGATGAAGACTTATATGCCAGTCCAGCTGAAGGAATCTTCTCCAAAGCTTCCTATGATGAGCAGGGTTCAGTAACTGATTTCAACAATTTAGAAACAGAAATTCCAGTCAGTTCTATTCCCACTCATAAAGTTAACAACGACCATCCTACTACACAGATTATTGGTGATCCAAAATCTGCTGTACAAACCAGGAGACAACTGCAAACCAATATTGAAACTCATGCACTAGTGAATTATGTCAAACAACAACAGAGAACAAATCATAAAGATACTCAGCATTGTTTGTTTGCCTATTTCTTATCTCAAGTAGAGCCCAAAAACATCTCTTAGGCTCTTGATGAAGAAAGTTGGGTAGATGCCATGCAAGAAGAATTAACACAATTTGAGCTACAAAAGGTTTGGATTCTTGTGGATCTTCCCTCAGGTAAAAGAGTAATTGGTACTAGATGGGTCTTCAAGAATAAGAAGGATGAAAGAGGGGTTGTTGTGAGGAACAAGGCAAGACTTGTTGCTCAAGGCTATAGACAGGAAGAAGGGATAAACTATGATGAGGTTTTTGCACCAGTGGCAAGGATAGAAGCCATTAGGTTATTTTTGGCCTTTGCATCATATATGGGATTTATAGTCTATCAAATGGATGTGAAAAGTGCCTTCCTATATGGTACTATTTTAAGAGGAGGTATATGTCTCACAACCTCCATGTTTTGTAGATCCTAAATTCCCTAATAGAGTCTACAAAGTTATCAAAGCACTTTATGGTCTGCATCAAGCTCCAAGAGCCTAGTATGCAACTTTATCCAACTTTCTGCTAGAACATGGATATAGGAGAGGAACCATTGACAAAACTCTGTTCATCAAGAAAATTGCCAAAGACATCATTCTAGTTCAAGTCTATGTTGATGACATCATTTTTGGTTCTACCAAGAAGACATGGTGTGAAGAGTTTGAAGCTTTGATGAAAGAAAGATTTCAAATGAGTTCTATGGGAGAACTAACTTTCTTTTTGGGACTGCAAGTCAAACAAAGGAAAGATGGAATATTTATCAGCCAAGATAAATATGTTGCTGAAATCTTAAAGAAATTTTCATGTATGGATACAAGGAGTACAAGCACACCTTTTGGAGCCAAGAAATCTTTATCAAAAGATGAACATGGAGAAGATGTTGACATTCATCTCTTTAGATCAATGATTGGTTCTTTGATGTATCTTACTGCTTCAAGACCAGATATAATGTTTGCTGTGTGTGCCTGTTCAAGATTCCAAGTTCATCCAAAGGTGTCACATCTATATGCTGTGAAGAAGATTTTTAAATATCTTAAAAGTCAACCTAATTTAGGATTATGGTATCCTAGAGATTCCACCTTTGAATTGGAAGCTTACTCGGATAGTGATTATGCTGGAGAAAATCATGATAGGAAATCCACAACAGGAGGTTGTCAATTCTTAGGCAGAAGACTCATATCATCAAAAATACTAATGGCTGCTTTACAAGTAATCTCTAAGCATAATTCGGTTGCGAATCTTGCTACGAATGATGACTCTCTTGGTTTCCATGAGATGCTTGGTTTCCTATCTCGAATTCATATTCGCTTTTCACTCAATGTAAGTCCAGTTGTCTCTATACCCATTGTTGAACAATTTTGGGATACTGCTGTGTTAGGTACTCGTTTTGATCAACCTTGCATTAAGGCTAGGGTGAATCATAGGAATATATATGTCACTGAGGTACTGCTACGAGCAAGTTTGAGACTTAATGACGTAAATGGACTTAGTATGCTTAATAATACAGAGATTCATGATGGCCTTGCAGCTATGGGCTATGGGGGTGGTAGGGAAAGTCTTACTTTCTTTAAAGCATTATTTTCACCTCAATGGAAATTGCTTTTTCATGCTATTATTCACTTTTTAAGTTCAAAAAGTACATCTTTTGATCAAATACCTGATGCTTTGGCATCTGTTGGTATTTGTCTAGCAAATAACAGGGTTTTTAATTTTTCAAAATTAATTTTTGAAGGCATAACTAGGAATTTGGAAGGGACTAAGAAGTTTTTAATAGATTCATTCAGACTTTAGTTAGTGACCAAATACCTAACCTACCAGCATTAACTGATACATGAGATGTTCCTTCATTCACAAAGAGAAATTTCTCTTTCTTGACCAAACAAGGCAATGCCTTTACAGGAACAGTAACACCATTGTTTGCTCATATGTTAGCCCAACCTGCCAATCAAGAAGGTGAGGAACCTAGCAATGCTAGTGCTTCTCAGCAAACTCCTTCTCACTAGAGCTCCCACTCTCTAGAAGATTTACAATATTCTTCTCACAATGTTGGTGTTCCACCAAACACTGATGAGATAATCCACACACCTGCTGCTTCTATTGCTGCTAGTGGTTCACCACAAGCACAAGCACCAGAGGTGGTGGATGTTGCAAATTTAACTATTTTATGTACAAGTTTGTCCCAACAGGTACAAGTATTGTAGAAAGAAAAGCTTGTTCAAGACAAGAAAATTGCTGAATTGGAAGCTAGCCTACTCAAGTTAAGGAACAAAGTGTCATCTTGGATGAGGCAATATAGATCTGTTCAGAAAACTGCAATCAAGAAGCGAAGATTCAGGAACCACAAGAAAAGGCAACTGAATGCAACCAAACTGGAGAGGAATAATGAAGAACAGGGAAGGAATAATGAAGAACAACCACCTTCTTTCGATAATCAAACAAGGATCTCTGGAAATGACATCAATTTTGAATTGGATGAAGATGTCATAGGGACTTATAAAGATGGAACTGGTTTAGAGACTGGTGTGGATGGACCTTTAGATATGGAGATTCAACAGCAAGAACCACAACCTACTCCAGAGGAACCACAAGTTCAAGTAATGTTGGTAACTCAGCCAGAGGAACCACAAGTTCAAGAAAAGTTGGTAAATCAGCCAGAGGAGCCACAAGTTGCAGAAACATTGGCAACTCAGCCAAAACCATCAATTTAATCACCACTTCAAGCTAATTGGAGTGCTTTCTATGAGAAGTTGGAGGAAATTTCTAGTTAGTTTCCTGATCAATCACCACAAAGCAATAAATCAGATAAGACTGAAGAAGTGCAAGCTGATATGATGGCTTCTATGGAAGATAAAGTATCTGGGGATACACAAGTGATTGAAGAAACAACTGTGTCTAATACTGGTGAAGTCAACTTTGTTGAAGATCCAAGTACTGCTAAGCCAACTAAGCCGACTGCAAGTACTGCTGACATTGTTGAAGACCCAAGTACTGCTAAGCCAACTAAGCCGATTGCAAGTACCGATGGTGATCATCCTTCACTAGAAAGTCAAATTTCATTTGGAGAAAATGAGACTTTAGCCCAATTGCTGCTTGATTTAAAGAAGAATTTAGTTGAGAAGAATAAGCAAGCAGAAGTAAAGACACAACAAGAAGTTCTTGCCAAAAAGGATCAAATTCAAGGTAAGAAAGTTCAAGCTTCACACCCTACAAAAGGTATAGTCATTCAATAGGTAGCCAATGAAGAAGTAGCTACCAAGCCGAAGAAGAAGCTACCTAAGATTAATCCAAAGGATAGGGGGAAGAAGCAATTATTGTCAGAATCTGAAGATCAAAGTGAATCAGATGATGATATAAACAAATCATGTACAGATTTAATCAAATAGACCATGATGAGGAATTTGATTATAGAATGCAAGCACAAATTCGTGAGAATGAATTGTAGGAAGAACTTTCAGCAAAGCAAAATTTTCTAGAAGCTAAAAGGATTCAGCAAGAATGGAACATACAAGAGTATGACAGGATTCGAGCTTAGATACATGCTAGTGAGATTCTTGCAGACTCATTGATAGCTGAAGAGAGGGATGCATATGATGAAGAAGAGAAATCAAAATTGATTGATGATCTGGTAAGGGAGCAACAAAGATTCTTTGCTGAAAAGAAAAGTAAAGAAAAGATTAAGCCTCCAACTACTATGCAGATTAGAAATCAGATGATGAACTTTCTAAAGAAAGTTAAAGGATTTACTCATGTTCAGATGGTCAAGAAGAATTTTGAAGAAATCAAGACTTTGTATGAGCAAAGTAAGAGGACTGAATTGAATTTTGTTAAGATTGGATCAGAAGCAGACAAGAAAGCCGTTGAAGAATTCAAGAAACATCTGCAACAACAAAGACAATTTGGTAGTACTCCTAGAATTGAGCCAAGTACTGCTGAACCTACAAGTACATCTCCACCTATCAAGACCACTTATGTGAGGAAGAACAGAAAGGAGAAAGTAAGTTCAAGGGAGGAAGAGACTGCTCAAAGAATGAATACAGGAGTTGAAACTCAAGGTATTGCTCAGACTGAAAATGTACAAGCAGTACATACACAGTCAACAATACATACAACAGTACATACTGAGGAAACGGTACATACAAGCTTGGAAGAGGGTTCAACAGAACTTGAGGGAATTTCCAAGAGTGTTAAAAGGAAAAGATCAACAAAGCTAAAGAAGAAAGCTAAGAGAGCTAAAACAACAGTAGAAGATAGTGATGATGATGAGAGCTTAAGGAAGTACTTGAAGATTGTGAAATTTGAAGATCAATGTATTGATACAAATATTTTTGGAAAAAGAGAATCCATTGCTAAGTGGATTTACTCTACATATCAAGGACTTGAAGCTCATGGAATTCAGAGAAATGATGGCACAACAAGGATATTCAGACTTTTGGAAGATATTCTTCACATTCTTGACAGACAAGATATTCAAGATCTTTTAAGGTTAGTTCAAGAAGCCAGTGCAGGTAAAACTGAAGTATCACTATTATATAGGGAATTTCTCTTTATGTATGAGCCATACAACTGTGATCAAGAAATGTTGAAGGTATTAGAGGATCAGGTTCCTAGTTACTAGAGATATTATAGGTCATGTGGATTGTATATTTTAGATGTAGATGATGTTACATACTATATGCTGCAAGAGAAAACTTACCCCTTCAAAAGAAGATTGTTGGAAAGGATGTTAGAACAACAATTAGAAGTTACAGAAGAATCTGCTGATGCTTTGGAATTGATCAGAATGGTTAAACAACAAATCAAGGATTTGAAAGATGAGGAAGAAGCTGAGAAAGAATCTTAAGTGTTTGACTTTCAGTCACACTTCATAAATGGTTCTCAGTTCACCATGTCTAACACACATAAGAACTGGCTAGTCCATAAGCAAACGGTTTGTGGTAAAGACTTATCAAATCCGTTGAAAGCTGATAGTTTGCTAAAAACTATATGGTTCTAACTCACCTTGTTTCGAGACAAAGAGTTGGCTAGTCCTAGACAAACGGTACTAGGTAAAGACTTAATCAAATCCGTTGAGGGTTGACAATTTACCAAAAATTGTAAGGTTTTCATTACACCTTATTCTTTGTGAATAAAGTATTGGCTATTCCAGAGTGTACGGCTAACTGGTAAAGAATTTATCAAATCTGTTGATAGCTGGTGATTTGCTAAAAATCATGAAGCCAATACAGATTGGTGTTTGTGGTTAACTGTTTTATTTCAGGTATGAAGATTGCAGGCAAAGAAGTATTAAAAAATATAATACTTAGAAGGTTTTGTTATCATCAAATCAAGAGAAAGATTTATGATCAAGAGTTCAAGGACAAAACTCAATAAGACAATAACTGATGCTGCAAAGATGAATGAATGTTTAGAAGACACAAGAAGATCATAGTTTGAAGACAAAGATGATACTCATGATGTTTGAAGATTATCTTATCAGAAGAAGATCTACATTTGAAGTGTTTGGCTACATTCAGTTGGATACAAATACATATTACCAAGTTAAATCCAAGGATGAAGGAAAGACTGAATACATGCATTTTAATACATTTAGTACAAGAGAAACAAGAAGACAACAAGTTATCATTTCTTGTTTAGGGGAGGATTGTTGGGAATTATTTGTTAAGTGTCAAGTACCGTTAGTATATTTCAAGTACTGTTAGTGTTATGTAAGTACCGTTAGTGTTAACGCGGTACATAGTATGTACTGCTACTTATAAAGTATGTACTGCTATGATGATTAGGACGAATATATCTTTGTATAAGATATGTCATAGTTATAGTTAGAGTATATCTTATATGATATACCTAAATATTTAGAATATTGATAATATATCGTCTGTGATATAATTATCTTTATAGAATATTCTAAGGTTTCTAGGGTTCCTTACTCTATAAAAGGAGCATATGTACAATATCTTTCATGTACCTCATACAAGTCGATTAATAAGAGAATCGAATAAGTAATTCTGTTCTTCTGTGCTTTATAAGTTAGATTCCGCATAACTTATTTAGTGTTAGTAAGAGTGCTCAAAGTGTTTTAGTTTGATTACAAACTATTATACTAATTCTTAACAGAATATAGATCCAACCAAAGGGATCAACAGGGCCCGCTAAAATTTGGTTAGAGAAAGAGCCACCCAATTCTATTTTGACGTCGAAGGATCTCGTTTCAAAATTTGTGAACCAATTTTTTCCGCCCTCTAAGACTACGCATTTGAAAAACGAGATTTCAAAATTTTCACAAGAATTTAATGAGAGTTTTTCAACGGCTTGGAATAGGTTTAAGGAAATGTTACATGAGTGACCTCATCACGGTTTTTCCGACTTGCATCAAATTGACACGTTTTACAATGGTTTAAATGATCATGAAAGGGATTATCTAAATGCCGTCGCGGGTGGTAATTTTTTGTGTAAAACGATTGAGGAAGCGTTGTTGATAATTAAGAATAGATCTAAGGTGTATAGTCCTCGTAACACATCGAGTGTTCGTAAGGCTTCGTCTTTGGCTTCACCTTCTTTTTCCAATACCATCGATGCTTGCCAAATTGAGGCGAACTTGGAAAACAAAATCTTTGATAAGCTTAAAGGTCTTTTAATTGAATTCAAAGTTGGTGAAAAAAGTGCTCCCACTACGGCTAAAGCGGTTGAGGTTTCATGTATGTATTGTGGTGGAGGTCATGATTTCTCCGAGTGCATTACCAACGGTGGTAACACTTCGAGTGCCTACGCGGCCGCGGGAACTTACAACCAAAACGGTCAAGTTACCCGCTCTAATAAATTGACTCCACCGGGTTTTGCTCCCAATCAAAATGCTAACAACAACTATCGAAACAATCAAGTTGGTTTCAAAAACAATTACAAAGGAAACTATGGGAATCAAGGGGCTAATAACAATCAAGTTTCAAACAAAAATCAAAACAATGATTTTCAAAACAACAACAAAGGTTTGCAAACTTTGAAAGACCTTCCAAATGAATTTGTTGAATACGCAAATGGAAACGATGCTAGGTTTGATAATATTCAAAGAGAGATCATTAGCCTAAGATCCGAGTTTAAGAATGACTTGAAAAAGGAGTTGAATAACGAGTTAGCAAATGAGCTTTAAATCCATACAAACAAAATGGAAGGGAATGTAACTAGGTTACAACAAAACAAACAAAAAATGGAACAAGGGTAACATGAAATAAAACAAGAGATGATTAAGGCCGAGAAGAGGCAATCCATGTTTGAGGATAAATTTTCATCTATGTTTGAGGCTATAATGTGCAAACCGTCTTCGAGTAGTCTTCCTAACAATACCATAACACACCCTAAAGGAGAGATGTAAGTGATTACCACACGAAGTGGTAAGACACTTAGGGAACCGATGTGACAACCGTGGTTTTGAGGTTCGTCACCTGGTCTTATTTTAAGGTTGATTTATGTGTGACTATGTGATTTGCGTGTTTACATGTTATTTTGCGTGAACGAGGTTCGTGTGGATATCATTTATGGGTATAAAGTACTCATAAGTAACTCAAGGAATGGTTATTTCATGTTCATGAGCTCACAAATTAGTGACTATGAAATGAAATGGTGTTATTTTGGTGTTTTACGTATACGTATAAGTATTATAGTAAATCGTTTTTTTTTACGATTTGGGGTTTAGCATTTAGAGGTCTCGGGTAAGGTGTTTTGTCATGTGAGTATTTTTCAGGATGGTTTTAAGTCATTTAGGACTTAGTTATAAATTTTATTTCAAAATTTAAGATTTTTTTTAAAACTGTATATTTTACGTTTTTTTTCGGTGTACGCGTAAAATTGACTAGTTTTACGGTTTTAAGGTTTCGGAGGCTTTAGGAGCTGAAATAAATTAAGGTAAATTAAGGTATTATTAATAACATAATAATAAGTAATAAAAGAAAAATAAAATAAAAAAATATATATATAAATCGGGTTTTAAACCGACTAGAAAAGAAAAAGAAAGGATAATGGGCTAAAAGACCCAACTTGAGCCCAATTTGAAAAAGCCTTTTTAATAAAACATATAAATACCATGTTTATATCAAAAAAATCAGTTTTTCATTAATTTTCTCCCCTTTTGGCCTAATTTTTACAAGCCCTAATTTAGGGATTCATGAAAAATAATTTTCTTGAAGATTTGAGGTAAAAATCTTGATTTAATTCTTATAGTTTTCTTGTTTTATAGCATTAAGGCTTCAAGTTTTATGTAATCGATGGATTAGTGTTCTTAATAGATCTGTAATTAGGGGTTTTTAACAATTAACATGATTAGGATAATGATTGGTGATTATTAGTGATGTTAATTAGGGTTTAATCATGTTTAAATTCGTTTTTAAAAACTGGGCAGATTTTTGAGTCATTTGGGTTTTGATCATATCTAGAGTTCTACAAACCCTTATTTTGCGATCCAAGCATCCCTGAATAGGTAATTGAAGTGGCTTTCAAATGCAAGAAACGAGAACTAAATTGGAGGTCGAGAGGTGGGTCTAAAATAGGTTACAACAGTCGGAGGTCAAAACAGTTTTGAAATCTGTCGGGTTTAATATAACGTTTTAAGGTGATTGGGGTACTTAGGAGTACACTTGAGCCCTCTAATGAGCATGGGTGTTGGTTTATATATTAGATAAGAGACCTGAAGGGTGGCTAAGCAAATGGGTTAGGGTAAGACCCCCTAATCATAACAAACTTTTTGCATGTTCAAAATCGGTAAAATACAGATAGACAGAAGTATATATATATATATATATATATATATATATATATATATATTATATATATATATATATAATATATATATATATATATATATATATATATATATATATATATATATATATATATATATATACATATATATATATATATATATACATATATATATATATATATATATATATATATATATATATATATATTATATATATATATATATATATATAGATATATATATATATATAGATATATATATATATATATATATATATATATATATATATATATATATATATATATATATATATATATATATATATATATATATATATATATAGATTATATATATATATATATATATTATATATATATATAGATGATATATATAT